>VXBT01008593.1:286584-304803 GCA_013400235.1 Oriolus oriolus
AATATACAGTTGTCTTCTTTTACCATAGATTTTGGAAAAGGATATCTTAATTGAAACAAAATCATGGAATATTCAAAATCCCTGCAGCATCACAAGTAAGAAACAAAAAATGCTGAGGGCCTAATACTACTTGCAAAGGAACATGCTGGTGCCCCATCCGTAAAAGAAGAACACGACTTGCTAAGGTCAGAGCTCATGATCTGCCACACTAGGTTTTACATGATACTGAATAAATCCCATTCTCTCTTATACCATTATGTACCTTGCATTACTTCTGAGGATAGCTCCTCCTGCTTCCTCTGTTATTTATATAAAGGTTGCCTTCTTTTGTTTTGTTCAGTGACATGATTTTCCTGGACAGCAGGTAATACCATTTGTTTAGGAAAAATAAAACCAAAAACCAACCAACCAAACTGCAAAAAACCGAACAAACAAGCAAACCCACTTTTTATTTCCTAATGTTTTCTAATATCACAGATTAGGAAAACATTGAATTTAGGATTAAATGCTATATCTGAAATTTGATAATAGTTTCCTCAGAGTGGAAACAACACGTACAGCTCACTGTCTGCCTACCCAAGCCGGATTTGTTGTTGCTGGACAAGAGCTATTTGGATCAGGAAAGGGATTAATAATTTTTTGGTTGGTTGGTCGGTCTGGTTTGCTTTGTTTTTCATCTCCTTTATTTTTCTCATATTCAGACATGAATACAAAATCCCTGCTCCTGGAATGGATGCTGCCCACAATTGATCTGCATGTTTGCATGATTACAGCCAAGACAAATCATGGGTGTCTATACTCACCCATTTGAGACTACCTATCTATTTCTGACATGCACTAAGAAAAACAGATGTTAAATAGTATGGACCTCTGTTTAGTGATATGAGATAAAACACCTAAACACCAAAGGACACATACATCTTCAAAGACCAATGTCTGTAATTTCCACAAAGGACCAAATCCTGCATCCACCAAAATATAAAATTTTCAGTGTTTTCGAAGAGGGGAGACCCCATCCAGGAAATCCAGATGGGCTTTCATCAAGGAGAGGCCCATGGAAACATTGCATCTGAGGGCCAGGCTTTTTTTATATGATCAAATACCCAGAACAAATTACACCAATGATGTAACACAATAAAATTAATCTTACCCTATGTGCCTTAAGATGTGCTTTTCAGAATACTGAAAAGTTTTTTCCAACTACATCTTAAAGCAGTATTTTTTGACTCATTGTCCCACACAAATCATGTTAAAGAAATTAATTTATTGAATCATACTTTCCAAACCCTTCTATGAATGTTAGATGCACACATCTGCAAAATGTGCAGCTTGCGCAAAATTCCAGAATAGAATTCTACAACACACTCTTAGAAAATTTCAAAAAGGAGCCCTTCTATGTCACAAGCTAAAAACTGCATTTCTGTTCAAAGGCACACTACTCTCATACAACTAGACAATGTGAATTTTCAAATTAAATTATGGAGCGACCCTGTAGAAAAGGCTGAAACTTACTTCTCCTCTTACTACCATAAAATTTCACATGATTTCACAAAGAAATACAGCTCATCACAGAGTAAAGCTTTTTCTGAGAATATTTAAAAAATATAATAAAAATTGTTTTGAAAATGAACCTGTTTTTTCTGCCCTGTAGAAAAACAATTATCCAGAGGGACCTTGACAGGATGGAGAAATGGGCTGACTCAAGAAGTTCAACAAGGAGATGTGCCAAGTCTTGCACCTGGGAAGTAACAATCCTCTGCATGACTATTTGCAGGTGGCCAGTCATCTGGAAAGTTGGCAGAAAAGGACCTGGAGTTCTGATGGACACCAAGTTGAATGTGAGCAATCAATATGTCCTTGCAGCAAAGAAGGCAGAGCTAGGTTCTTTTCCGTAGGGCCCAGTGACTGGGCAAGGACCATGAACTGAAATACAGGAGGTTCCCTCTGAACATCAGGAAATACTTTTTCAATGACCAAGCACTGGCACAGGTTGCTCAAAAAAGCTGTGCAACCTCTTTCCTTGGAGATATTCAACAGCCATCTGGACATGGTCCTAGGCAACCAGTTCTAGGTGGTCCTCCTTTAGCAGGAGTAGATGGCTTCCAGAGGCCCCTTCCA
The DNA here is from genome assembly GCA_013400235.1 of Oriolus oriolus. NCBI lineage: Eukaryota > Metazoa > Chordata > Aves > Passeriformes > Corvidae > Oriolus > Oriolus oriolus. The sequence continues at coordinate 288,703 of VXBT01008593.1, forward strand.
ACCTCAGCCCCTCTGATTTTGTGAATTTTTAATGTTTTTCTTCCCCACTGGACAGTAGCAAGGGAAGGAAAGAACAGTAAAAAGAATCATCTTTACCTACATAAAGACTAGTAAAGAAAATTTACGTTGTTTTGTTGGGCTTCAAGTTTTCCTGTGCCTTGTCTAACAGAAGAGGAAGCTAAAAATGCTGCATGGGGGGACCAAATAGGGCAACAGATGAGGAAAATAAGCCTCACACAGCTAAGCTGTGTTTAGGAGGGCACAGAAGAACAGAGGAAAAGAGAGGACCTGTCTTCAAGAGAACTAATTTCAGCTGTGAGCACAGTGAAGCAGAGTAAGAATGGAGAAATGTCATTTCCATGTTCTTTCATTATACATTTTGCAAATGGACATCTTGAAATCTGCAGGACAAAGTCTGCTTTAGATGACCTAGTAAGCCTTCCATTCTTTCATTCATAATAAAGAAAAAATTAAAATTACCAAACAGTTTTCAGTGCAGTGTTACTGTCACCCTGAAACACTGCAGTAATTTCTGTAAATGTGAAGAGCAATTTTAAGGTTAAGAGTCTGGGAAGGAGACTTAGGTTTCCATCAGTTTCTGGCAATTTTGCACTGTTAAATGCTGCTGTAACTTGTTTATATCATCTGTCTTCTGTAGTCACCCTCAGGATTGGTTAACTAACCATTAACATAGTAAACCAGTAAACATACCAAGAAAATGTCATAATACTGAAGCCCATATATGCTTTCAGAAGCATATACCCCTTTTAAGTGGATGCAGTTCACCCTTCTCTCAGTTGCTTACTCAGGCAAGGTTTAGAAATACCAGAAATGTAAAAATTTAAGAAATAGCACAGGACGCAGGTCCTCTGGCAAGACACCTTTAAAAATCCCTTGGAATTATAGATGCCAGTGCATTTTTGCAAAGCAGGCCACAGCACTGCAAAGCACAAAAGCTATTCATATTAATTTCAGTAGACTTCTGCATGAATGTCAACTGCATGTGAATATCTAGGTCATGATCCAGGTAACTGACACAAATAGAAGTCATTTTACTGCATCCTGTTTGCAGATTTGGACAGAATCCTTAGGATTTTTTCACAAGAACATTCTTATTTTAGTAAAAATACTGTCAGAGCTTCTGCAATACTTCACAATAAGCAAACTTGCTAATCACCTTTGTAAAAGGCTAAGATGATGGTAAATGAATACCATATTCATAAGCATTTTATACTGGAAGTCACCATCTTTGTCTTGTTTAGTTGGTTATCCAAATTATCTTCAAAACACAGAAAGTTACCTAGTCCCTTCTTCCCTCATCTCCTTTCATTTCTTCCCTTATTCTTCTAGCATTATAACCAAAATCTTCAGAAAGTGTTTGTAATTATGTCACCAGCTCCCTGCCAAAAAGCCACCAAAGACCTTTGTGGGCACAAGCAGTCATTCCCAGGTAAAGATGAAGAATTTCAAGAGCCATGACTGAGGAAGAGCAAGAGGTTGGTGAGAGAAAGTCTTCATGGGAAGACAAAGAAACCACCTTTGCAGCTGACTCTCTAAGCAGAAAGCTTTAACCTACCAAGGCCATCTGTGACAATTTGGTGGCCCTACTGAGCTGCAGTCCTAGTTCTAACAAAATAAGCATGGTGTACATTTGAAATGGCAATGAGACTGGTGGTGAACTCTTTTTGGTAACATAAATAATTTAACTTTCTTGAGCTACCTTGCATACCACCACTGCATTAGAGCAAGGTACTCAAGAACAAGAGGAGAATGAATGATTAGGCATTTTTACGCTACAAAGAATGTATAGGTCATTGGAAATGGCTTCTCTATTAAGATTTTTCTTTTCTACTCTTTCTTCAGAGAGCAACAGCATGGCAAAATCAGAAAACAAGACTGTTTATGAACCATACTGAAACAGATCAAGTACATTTTATTGACCAAACAAAGCAAGCAGATCACATAAAAACAGAACTGCATGCTTTAAAATATTTTTAGAAAGGGAAAAAGTTATGTAAAGCTGGTGCTATCAGCCCTGCAGTTCTTGCAAGTTCTTGCAAGTGTCTTTAAAAAGCAGGGAATGTGTAAGGAGAATGGCCTTTGCAGAGCAAAGCAGCATCACAACACACCTCCAGATTACTTCATGCACAACGTTGACAAGTTTTTTAAATATTAAGGGCAGTGTTCTACTCTAGTTCTACACATGGGACTCCCATTAATGTCAGTGGGTGTTTCACAAGGAGTGCAAGAAGAGAAACAGCCCTTGGCATCTTTTACTGTTAAAGAAAAAAGATTTCAATAAGTTTACTTAATCCATCAAACTGGCAGACTCTAGCATTAGCTCCTGTGATAGTGCTGTCAATGCTTGGTCAAGCCTAAAACACCTTCAAGCTTAAGCAAGTCTTGACACAGCAGAGAAGCAGAAGCTCAAGATGGCCAACTGCAGGAAGTAAATAAACTTTTAAAAGCAAAGAGAATAAAGGATTAAAGGATAAAGAAAATTATTTTCGCCCTTTATATCAACTTTTTTCCAAAGAAATATATGTTTCAGAAAAAGAAACCTGCAGCTTGGCAGGCTGGGTGGAAAAAGAAAAGCAGAGACAAGTTGGGGTTTGGGGGAGTGGGAAGTCGAGTGTAGCTGCTAATCCTGCTAAGGCAGTTTTGCAGTATTGACTGTAGTGTATTGGGGGCATAAAAACTTTTTGACCATGCACTAACTAGTCTGCTTGATAGCCTGGAGTCCCTGGAGTTAAAGGTCTCAGTATATATATCTTAAGTCCATGGGAAGAGTGGATTTGTGCCCCAGAGAGTTTTTCACTGTCAGACACCCAAGTCAGAGCTTATCAACTGGTGTCTGCAAGGGTGGCAAGCATAAAACAACTCTACTAATGCCTTCCTTTCCATTGCTCTACTACCCCCACATTCGCAAGTGGAACAGCCTCTTAACCACGGGTCTCTGTCACATTTTTAATTTTAATTTTTTGTTTAGAGGTCACAGAAGCCCCATGCACTTGTTAGCCTATAGTTTTGAAGGACTGGTAGCTACCATTTTGGGTGCAATGTCCTTGACTGAGGTATTAGCCCTCATGATAGCTGCAAGCAACCTAGTTAAATCTGAAAGCTATTTGAGCCAAATCTAAATATAAGGTCTTCTTCTTGTTTAGTATCCATCTGGTTCAATTATGACTCAGGGCTACACTGTGGAATTTCTGTAATGGAGAAACTGACATAGGTACATGGTCTGGCTGACAGTATAGCTAGACAGTCCTGTTGAAATAATTTAAGATATATGGGATACATGTCATTAGTATTTGGACCTTGGTACATAAAAAATCTGAAGCAATTTAAAGTGTATTACCATCACACAAAGTAGACTATTGGAAGAAAGTAACAGGGTAGAGGTACAGGTAGTTAATGGGCAGTGATATGCAAGCTTTTTGTCTCCCCTGGAAAAATTGATATACTATTTTTATAGTAGTAAAAGCATATGAGCACAAACAGCATTTGAAGACAAAAACATTACAGAAATATGAGCCCTACAGCTAGCTGTATCTAACAGGTCTGTTCTCCATTTGCCTCTTTCTTCTAATTCAGTATACAGCTGACTTACTTGAACCTATCAGTTTAGCACATGGGCAGTAACAAAGCATAGCAATTCTCATGTTCCACTCCCTCTTTGTTCAGTTGCTCTTTGGGATGAGCTCCCTCTTACTCACCACTGTCTGTCTTCACTGTGTAGTTACATCAATCTCTCCTTGGACTGTTACTGAGGAAAAGCAATTGTCCAGAAACAGAAGTCTACATGTAGCTCTGGATAGGACAGCTTCCCAGTGGTCATTATAATCAATGGAGTCTCTTTCATTGACTTCTGTAAGAGTCAGATCAAAGCAAGACCCTTTTCTTTAAGGTCCTTGTGAACAAATTTCACCTGAAAATGACAGAATGCTTCCTGCCAGGAAATCTATGGAGAATTCAGGCAGAACTCTGTTTTCAGTTTCACAACATACTTAGATTAGGGGAATTGCCTTCTGTAGTTTTCTGGTGTCAATTCCAATTATGGCTAATGCTGTGTGAAACCCTAGGCTTAAAAAGCTATATCAAGAAAAGTAGGGTGAAGGTTACAATGTATGTGGGAAGCACTGTGATTTTGGGTTGAATTCCTTTTGGGGTAAAGATTTTGAATGCTGGTTTTGTTTACAGTTGAGGGAGGGTGAAAAGTTTACACTGAAAGTGGTTTGAAGAAGTCTTTGTAAGAGGCAGAGGAACAGTAGAATTTATAAAATCACTTTTAAATTACCCTTAACTACTTCCTCACTAATCCATCAAAGAGACTAACCAAAGCACAAGTTAATTCACGTTCTCTGAATTCCATGGAGGAACTGAGCATTTCAACATCAATGACCTCTGCTTGAACAGACATTATGTTTACAAACTGACACTGTAATGAATTCCTAACCAATTCCAATGTTATAGGAACCACTGCAACTTAAAAATATAAATCCATGCCAGTAGAAGGCAACTCTTTGGACCACTGAGAACTCATTATTAAAACAACCCTCCTCCCTGCTTTCAAATATATGGTCCAGTGGAACAAGTCCCAAAAGGAGAGCCTATTATTGGAAAGAAACTTTTCATCATTGCTCAGCAGCCATGGTAGATCACAGCAGAAGAATCCGATCTAACTACATTTCTGTCAGGTATAAGCTTCTTAAACCAAATCGAAGTTTATCCTTCTCTAGATTCTACCCACTCCTCTGGCGAAAAATCAATTCTCTAATTAAACCATGATCTTGCATGTATAAATTAAGTGTATATACTCTTTATAAACAAGAATCCTAGTAGTACATTTAAATCATAACTTGCACTTCTGCAACACCTTGATGGATAATTTTAAAAATGAATGAATGAAAGAATGCCACTAAGACTACAAAATTTCTCACACACACTTCTACACTGGCTTATCTAGTTTTAATGTCTAGGACTTACACAGTTGCAAACTACAGCTGCTTAAATGACAACTATTGTTCCCTGCATGATATTTGGTGAAATAAATGCTGAAGTATGAAATCCATTAGTGACATGTATACTATACACTGCATTTGCAAAGGCTTAGTTCAGGGGGGTTGGAAATTCCTCTCCACAGATAAATGCAGCTTTCAAAGGTTTTTATTATCATTATTATTATTATTTTCTTCCAACAAAATATCTATTTTTGGAACATGTCTATCTGCTAGTATTCTGAAACTCAATGAAATACCTCAAGGCAAGTACTCGCTCACTATTTCCTGTTGAAGCAGCACAAAAATGTTCTTTGTGTTATTTGAAGCAAGCAGCAAAGATGGCAACAGCACAGAGGTGACTTCACTTCCTTGGGGGAAGAGAAATTCCAACATATATTTAATATATATTTATATGCTGTATAATTAAAAAGGTATCCCAAAGAGACCAACAGGCACTGATAAGTACTTGTTATTGAAAAGGGCACATAAAACAAGAGGAGTATGCTTGAAAGTGCAGTGGAGCAGAATCAGAGTTGAGGTCCTACTGATGGGCTCCCACGCAAAATCACTGAATAGCCAGCTCCAAACTAGGACTGCAGTCCTGTGTTTTTTGCTCAGTTTAGCTTCCTGTAGACTCTAGTGAGTGCAGAGCATGTGCAAACCAAACCAAGTAGTAAGACAGTAAGTGCAAATTCTGGTTTTCTGTGTTCTTTTCTAGTAAGTTTGGAAACCAATTGTGCCACCATCTGCCATAGAAAAATGGTGTCCTGGGTTCATGCCACTCCTGGAAACTGAATGAATGCTAATTTGGATGAGAATAGTTTCCTTCTGCAAAGTTTCATTTGCTGTCATCTCAAACCAAGAGAGAATCAGGCCAATTATATTGAGGGCAAACTCATTATAAAAAAGCATAATATACTTTAAAGAAAATAAAATATTCTTCATGTATTTTTGAACGAAGTCTCCTGCCTTTGAAGGAAAATTCAGGTTCAGGGGGAAAAAGAGGTTTAAATAAAGATATATTCTCATTTGCATTCTGTAAAACTGTGATTACCTCTTTTTCCTTTCCTGAAATAAACTGGTACTCCTCTAAAGTCAATTTGCAAGAGCCTCAGTTTACAAAAAAACCCAACGAACCTCCCCCTCCCATAAAATCATTCAAATAAAACCTACCTGGACAAAAGGCCCAGTTTCCCTACTGCTTTGTGCTAGGGTAGAAAAAAACCTGTTGTCTACTACATTAGTGAGAAATAACAACTTCAGAGAGTCAGACACATGATGAAATGTTTCAGTTGAAATCAAACTCTCAGAAATTTTTTAAATGTTTTCAACACATCAGCATGAAGCATCGACCTAGTTGGAATCACTTAGATCTAAAGCAAATGCACTAATTGTTTTCACAGCATGCTTTTCTTCTTCAAGCTGCAACAGGCAGACTGGCAACTGCTGTTCGGAAAGGTTTTCAGCCCCCTGCCTTGGACTACTGTAGCCTATGACACGATCAATAGCAGGGTTAGAAGGCAGACGGAGCTAAGGGAAGATTATGAAGATGAGGTGAGTGACAGAATTGCCTTACAGGATTTGTTCTCTCACTCACCTTGAGTCTTTTCTGCACAAACAAAGATGGACAAACATCCCAATTCTTTCTCTGAAAGGGGACAGCAATGATGGAGAGAATGTGTGGTGTGAGCACAGACAGCATTCTGCACTTTGGAACATTCTGCTCAACAGACAGGGCAAGAAAAAAGATCTTGCCAGCAGGTATCTTTTTCTTTGTCCGAGTGCAATGGAGATACCACTAAAGAAAACTTTTCTCTCATTAATGAGTATAATTAGCATGCATGGTGAGAAAAAGTTCATGGTGAAATAAAATTCAAGCATTCTCCTTTAATCATTTCACCTCAGCTCTGCCTGTGCTATCTGCAGGCATCTCTTCTCCAGCTCCTCTGATAGCAACCATCATCTTTCGAGCAAGTCCTGCTCCCTTTGAACTGGTGCATAATGGGAGAGCGCTTCAGACACCAGTCCTGCTTAACATGCCACTGCATGGGACACTTTTGCTGCCATGTTATAAAGACCTTAATGGCTTTCAGTTGTTCAGGTACCATATTATTAAATAGTTTTTATAGTAACCCTAACAATCTTAATACAGTGCAGCTCTTGTTGGAGACTTTATGATAGAAAATGTGATTTAAAGTCCCCTACTCTAGTTACCACGCTGTTCTCCTGCTCTATCCTACCACCAGTTTATAAAGATACTTAGCTTGAACTCACTGCAGTTGTGTGAGAAAAGATGGAAAGAAATAACTCAAAGGGAGTAAGAGAAGGCCTAGTTTACACCAATGTCTGTTCTTTCCAGTTATGCACAGAAGAATCCCAGGAGAAAAGCATATTTGGAAATTAATATCATGCAGCAGACAGAATATTGTGGGATCAAGTAAATCCACATTTATATTTTAATATGATAAAAAGACAGGAAATGGACATGAATTTTATACAGTTCTTGAAGTGCTCTACAGCACAAGTAAACTATTAACTGTAGGTTACACAGGCTCAAGATCAGTGCAACGCTGCTTCCTAGACCCGTGGCATGGGCTGATGTAAGCACCACTATATAGCAATAACGGAATTAACCCCACTGCAAACCTTTTGTTTACAAATGGTTATAGCATCATTATTTGTGCTGTGCCTACAACTATGACTTTCTATAATTCTTCTTGCCCAAACAGAAAACTCTCCCAGTTCAGATGCAGAAGAAAACACAAGTTACCAGCCAATAAAGGATGAGTCCTCCAATTACCATCATCCTGTTTTAGCCTGGTTCCATCATCTCAAACATGATTTTAGTAGGAGCTAAAAAATTTGGACACTTTGCCCTCCTAGAGAGCAGCCTAGTTGAAGCGAACAGAAGAATGAATTGAAGAAGGTTTTTATTTTTTGTTTAAAACCTTTTTAATAAAGTGGCAATAGGAGAGATGCCATGGGGAGCAGTAAGGGGCTGCATCAAGGAACCCACCAGTATGGGAAGGCACAGCCCCAGGGTGACCACAGCAAGCAACCTGCTGGTAGCAGAGATGACTGGGCCAAGCACCAAAGGTGAACATGTGGCACTACACAGGCAACCACAGGGCATCCTATAGCACCCACATAACTACAGCATGGGCTGGAAGATCTCCCCATCTTGTAGTACTGACTCTTATCCCTCCTTTTCTCCTGGCAAACAGCATTTTACATGTCCTAACAGTATCTCTTAGATCCATTTCCCAATAGCTTTGTTTAATAAAAGGCACTCAGGTGTCCCCCTTCCTAGATCTGAACGCTATCTGCTCCCACACTGTGGAGCTTCAATTGCACCAGCCTATGTGCTATACAGGTTTCCAGTTCACAAAACTAATTACAGGAAAACGCTCAGAAAGTTTGTTTTGGTTTTTTCTAAGTATGAGACTTTAAGCAACATTTGGCCACAAGAGGCCATCTGTACTTCAAGATCCCAACAGGAGACAAAAAAAATGTACGTATTCCGACCCATGTTGAGGGCTTTTCTTTTGGCAAGGGAACTCCCTTCAGATGAGTCTGTCACTTGGCAGTAAGTATCCTTCCTAATCAGGCAGTATATTTACTATTTGCGTCATACAGATGTCCAAGGTTTTAATTAATCCCACCTCAGGACAAGACAGAAGTTCCTTACATGAACTGAATTGCTTGGGCTTTGGATAGAAGGGTCTGTCTGGTTTTTTGTGTTCACATCTCCAGCAACCATCTTGCAGGATGCTGCAAGAATCTTTGACTTGGTGGAACTTGTTGGCAATAGTAGCTACGGGCAGCAGTTTTTCTTCTAATCAGAGAAGAAGAGGAAGTGAGGACATGTTAGGGAGAACAAAATGTTGACGCCAAGGTCAGTGGAAAAAGAGGGGGAGGAGGTACTCCAAGCGCCAAAGCTGAGATTCTTCTACAGGCCATGGTGAGGATTATAATGAAGCAAGCTGCCCCCCTGCAACCTATAAAGTCCATGGGAGATGCAGAGATCCACCCGCAGCCCATGCAAAAAGTGCTTACGCTGGAGCGGGTGGATGAGAGAGAAAGCTGTCATCCAGTGGGAGACCTGAATAGAGAGAGAGGACCCCTGCTTCTAGAGACAGAGAAGGAGGGCCCTTGCTTCCAAACTAGAGCAGCCTATCCTTAGAAGACTGCACTCCATGGAAGAGTGACCCACGCCACAGCAGTTTTGGGTAGACTGTTTGCCCATGGGAGGGACTCACACTGCAGCAGTTTTGGCAGGACTGCTGCTCGTGAGATTGGAGCCACACTGGAGAAGTTCTCAGAGAACTGTCTCCTGTGGGAGGGAACCCACTATGTAGCAGGGGAAGGACTCCTCTCCCTGAGAGAACAGAAAAAGATCTTGAGTGATGAACTGACCAAACCTCCCACACCCTGTCTCCCTGTGCTGTCGGTGGGAAGGAGGGAGGGGCTGGGAGGAAAAAGGTGTTTTAAAGGCTTATTTTATTTCTCATTATCCTCCTTTGACTCTGTTAATAATAAATTTCCTTTATACCTTTAAATTTGAACCTGTTTTGCCTTTAGAGTGTTTTCTCCCAGTCCTCATCTCAACTCATGAGCCCTTCATTATTTTTTTCCCTCTCCTCTGCCCAGCTGAGAGCAAGAGAAGGTGAGCAAACGACTTTCATGGGTTCCTGGCATTTGGCTAGTGTCAAACCACAATAGGGTTCTCTGCCATTTTAGTTTTCTCTTTGTTCCTGGGGACTCTGAGAGATTTAGCTATTTTGTAGGTAGTGATAATTTAATGTTATTTTTTACCTGTTGCTGTTTCATTTTTCAGTAAATTGCTATTTTTTCACTTCTATCTACTCATACCTGTCTCTCCTTATTGGTGGAAAGGGATTGGTTAAAACTAATGGGGAGGTAACCCATTTTAGAGTATCCACCTCTTAAATTGTATTAAACCAAGACAGATGTGATTATATGTTATTATGAAGTAATATTTGAGGGCAAAAGCTCTATAAAAGTGGAAGGTTTTTTGCAAGATGCTTTTTCCTTCCCAATTGTTATTCAACTCACATAAGAACTACATGATTGTCAGTACTTGTTCTAATTTCATGGTATTTTTTAAAACTTTTTTTGAGCAAAACATATATCCTCACATACCAGATGATTCAGGAAGAAAAATCAAGATAATATTTCATATGCAAAAAAACCCTCTTTTGAATATTTTATAGAAATGAGACACATCCTCATCCTCCTCCTCTGTTGGAGGACAGTTGGAGCATTTTCAACCCTCAGCCTTGGTACATTGCTTAGAACACTTTTTTTAGCGAACCAAAATTGCAGGCTTTTTCACTTGCAATTTACAATTCATTTGCCAGAGTTAACCTCCAGCAAGAATTTTTAAAAAGCTTTTTTAAGAAATTATTTGCTTTTAATTGCTGTATAATGAAAGGCACAGTTCATATTTCCTTACTTAAGAATTATTTACAAGAGTTTAGCAAGACTTTCCAGTGTAGCTCATAGTACTTGCCTTCCTTTATTGCACTTGGAGAGAAAACAGGCTTTAGAGTGACTGCCTCAGGCTTTGAAATATAATTTTTAAATGCCTAAGTCAAAGTAGGTATATGCCAAATGAGAAATTAAGCATCAGAAGACACACAGACAAATTTTAAAAGTCTAACCAGGAGGAAGAAACCCACAGCCTGACAATTATGGGATTCATAAAACATGCAAGTAGACTTGAAAAACTGAAAATTCTTTAAATGTTTCTCTGAATTATGTGGATGGAGGTGTGCCAGGCAATTCTTCCATTAAAATATATAATTGTACAAGTTACAACATCTCTCCAGTTACCAATCGCAGTTTTGTGTTGCTCTCCAAATCCAAGAATTTAAAAGTTAATCAAGTTTCTCATTATCTTGGTTTGAAACACAGGTGTCTGCCAAGGAAGGTGGGAACATGCCCTGGAATGGAGAATATGACTCCCTTCCTTCCGAATAAGTGTAACTTTCAAGTGAAGGGGCTTTCAGGCAAAGACATGGGAAAAGGAATAACAGTTCTTTACTAGTATGTATGTGTATAACAAGGCAAACAAACAGCAACAATGGCAGCAACAACGAACAAAAAAGCCTGGAAACCCCAATAAACAGTCTCTTCCTGCTCCTTAAGCAATTTCCCCTTGGCTGCAGTTACGGCCACAGCCGGCAGGGGCACTGTTGGCTCCCGGCCGGGCAGGGCGGGTGTGATGATTCCCCCGGGGCTGCAAGGGGCGCTGTGGCGCGAGCTCGGAGACCACACAGTGGATGGTGGCTTGGCTGAGATGGGGAGTCACAGGCAGCAGCTGGTCACAGTTGCTGGGCTACTGTGCAGGGGTGGCCCGTAAGGGGACACCCCGCACATCGGCTCCAGGACCCCCCCCAGCCCCAAATGGCCAGGAAACAAAAAAAAAAAAATTAGGCAGACTTGCAGTGCAGGAAAATCGCAGCAGACTGGGATCTCAGAATCCAACACACAGGAATGACCACGGCAACGCACCACAGGCAGAGGGTCTGGCGGGAGCTGATTCCAATGTTTCAGTACCATACGCGCTGGTTCTCAGCTCCGAGTGGTCAGGTGGCAGGGAAAATGGCAAACAGCTCCCTCCTCCTCTGAACCTGGAAACCGGACTGACCAAAAACCCAGCCCCAAACCTCCGGAGTAGCCCCCTCACCTTTTCTATCCTGTTATCAGTTGCAACCCACCCCCAGCCAGGGCCATTTCAATGGAATGTTGTGACACCCAGCTACATCTTTGTTTTCTTAAGTATCAGTAGTTATTGTTTCCTAGCAACATATGGGACAAAATTCCATGAAGAAAAGAAACAAAAGGAAAAATCCTAACCCCCAACACTCATTTATGAGATACTTGTAACAATTTAAATTTAGGAAATACTTGAAACAATTTAAAATCCTTTCAGGTAACATTAACTCTACATTTGTTCCTAAAAATTGGGATAAGTGCTAATTCCCATTTGTACAGCCACAATATTTTATCAGACGAAAATGGCTAACTTCTGAGGAGAAGTTAAAAAAAACAAAATGTGTTAAATCTTTCTCTTCAGAGGAACTGAATCAACATATTAAGGTCCAATTATGTTATACTTAAGCGAGGATTGTAAGCATACTGAAATCCATGTTTCTGACTGGGGGCTTATATACAGCCAGTATCTTATGTGAACACATAGCTTTTAGATTGCATAGGTTGTGTAACAGAAACGGATAAACAGTAGTAAACCTCTTGGACGTTATTTTGAAATCAATGCATCATTTGTCCATATTCCTATATGATATTTCTGCTGAAGCCAATCAGATGACATTTGGACAATCTGACACTAACCACAAAGTTATATTCAAGTTGATAAGGACAATTGCATACCCACAGCCTGGGGAGCAGGAAGAGAAGACTACTGTGGAAGAATCCCACACCGACCTCATTTACCCATTCAGAAGTAAGGCCATAGTCCAGCAAAGGATTGCAGCATACTCTGAATTTAAGGGCATAACTGACTTCAGCAGGGCTCTTCCCATACAAGCAGGGCTCAAAACTATTGTGACTGGAACATTACTGAAGCGGATTCATTTGATCCTGACACTATATAATTTGAAGATTGCTGCCATAGTAATTTTTAAGTATCAGGGAGTCCTAATGTACACATTTCAAGAAAGTGTGTGTAGTGATACTAAAATATTACATAAAGCATAAAAATGCTGTATTGAATATTGTCATGAATATTTAATTAGCAGGAATCTTGTCTTGAAAGTTCTTGTTGCTCCTGAAGCAGTGAATGGTTACAGCAAAATGTAGGTACTACCAGAAAGCAAAAGAGAGCAATAAAATGATATTCATCCTAGGAAGATGGGGTTCTTTAAACCACTGAGAATGAGCATGTAGGTTTTGGAGCTGTTGGGGTTTTTAAACTTCCTTCATGGTACATTGAGTATTAGTCAATACACAGCTTTTGGAAGTTAGATTTTTTTCCTTAATCTCTGTTCATCAAGATCATTCAGAGCAGATTTGGAATTGTTCTGTCTCCAGCACAGACTTTCTGTACCCATAACTACCATAAACTCTCTAAGCGATATCAGTTAATGAAAAAATGGCTGTTGACTTCAGTAAAGCCAGGACTTTCATCCTTTTTCCACAGGCATTTGTAAACAAGTGTAACGGATTTTGAGCTTGACAATATAGTATAGTTGGATAGTTGCCCAGTGTTTTATTTAAACAAGTAAGTTTCTATTATGGCATTCCTTATGCAGCAAGGTAGGGTTTTCTGCTTCTACTTCTCTGCAATGAATTCATACTTGTTGTGTAAACATTATTTCTACCAAGCTAAAAACAGGAGAGCTTTGGAACATGGGAGGACTCAGGTAAACAAAAACAGTCCCTCATTAGCAAAGAAATTTTCTCAACTGTAGGGGCAGAACCCTGCTAAAATAGTGATTATTTCTTTACCTTGGGACATGTTCAAAGCACATTGAATCTTGCCACAAACTTCAATAGATTTTTGGATTAGTCCTTAATTAGTATTTACACTTGGTTTGACTGTCTCATAATGAAGGTTTGTTTAGCAATATTGATTATGGCATGTTTAGCAACAAACTCAGAACCATGTCCATGCATACAGCCCGTGTTTTGAACAAGGTTCTGTAATGGGACTATGACATTCTACATTCTAAGTCTGTCTCCCTTGGTACAGGACTGAAGTACCATTAGCATAATCCTTGAAAATGTGGCAGCCCATGTCTTGGACAGGTACACCCTTCACTGGGTTAAGAACTGGCTGGATGGCCGGGCCCAGAGAGTGGTGGTGAATGCCTCCAGTTGGTGACCAGTCCAGACTAGCGGTGTCCTCCAGGAATCTGTGTTGGGCCCAGTCCTGTTTAATATCAATAAATGATGGTGTGGAGGAAGAGATTGAGTCTACCATCAGTAAATTTGCAGATGACACCAAGTTGGGTGTGAATGTCAATCTGTTGGAGGGTAGGAGAGCTCTGCAGAGGGACCTGGACAGCCTGGATTAATGGGCTGAATCCAACAATACAAAGTTTAACAAGACCAAGTGCTGGGTCCTGCACTTTGGCCACAACAGCCCCCTGCAGCACTGCAGGCTGGGGACAGAGTGGCTGGACAGTGGCCAGGCAGAAGGGACCTGGGGGTACTGACTGACAGCAGACTGACCATAAGCCAGCAGTGTGCCCACATGGCCAAGAAGGCCAATGGCATCCTGGCCTGTATCAGGAATAATGTAGCCAGCAGGATTAGGGAAGTGATTCTTCCCTTGTACTCGGCACTGGTGAGGCCACACCTTGGGTACTGTGTCCAGTTCTGGGCCCCTCAATTTAGGAAGGATGTTGAGATGCTGGAGCATGTCCAGAGAAGGGCAACAAGGCTGGTGAAGGGTCTGGAACACAAGTCCCATGAGGAATGGCTGAGAGAGCTGGGGTTGTTTAGCCTGGAGAAGAGGAGGCTCAGGGGAGACCTTTTCACTCTCTAAAACTGCCTCAAAGGAGGTTGTAGCCAGGTGGGGGTTGGTGTCTTATCCCAGGCAACACGAGACAGGATGAGAGGACAATCTTAAACTGTGGCAGTGGACATTAGGACTAGGCTGGACATTAGGAAGAACTTCTTCACAGAAAGAGTGATTGGGCATTGGAATGGGCTGCCCAGGGAGGTGGTGGTGTCACCATCTCTGGAGGTGCGTAAGAAAAGACTGAATGTGGCATTTAGTGCCATGGTCCAGTTGACAAGGTGGTGTTAGGTCATAAGTTGGACTCAATGATCTCAAAGGTCTTTTCCAACCTAGTTGATTCTGTGATTTCATGATTCTGTGAAGTGGGCTATTTTATTGGGTTTTGCTAGAAAACAGCAAATACAAATAATGAATGAATGCCCTGAACTCCATCTCCTGATACTGTTACCCCTGCAAAGGGGTAATACTGGAAAAACACCTGAAAGAGGATAATCTTCTAGACTGGAAACAGCACCTGGTAGAAACACAAAAATATGGAAGAGAATAGGTGTTTCAGAAGCTAAACACTACCCCATGTTTGCAAGCACACATTAACATTTGTGATCTACTCTCTAAATGAGAAACACAGTGAATAAGCAGCCTGCACACTTGCATCTACAGAGTTATGTTTTTTTACCTTTTGGGCTATCAGAGGACAATGGAAATCTCCAACAGAAGCATTGCTGATATCCTGCCCAAGCTCCACACTGGAACTGATGCAATCCTTTAAACTCCACTGGCAACACATTCCTTAGTTCCATATACACACTGTCAGGTAAAATTGCTAGGCTCAACTGCATATTTTTCCATTTCATCTTACAGGTAACTGAAGGGCTCAGAAGCAGAAGAATGTTGCATTTGTAAAACACTTCAGAATATATATGTACACTGAAGAGAGATTCATAAAATCAGGTGAGTTGCAAGGGATATCAGGATCATCAAGTCCAACTCCTGGCCCTGTACAGAACAGCCCCAAGAGTCACACCATGTGCCTGAAAGTGTTGTCCAAATGCTTCTTGAGCTCTGTCAGGTTTGGTGCTGTGACCACTTCCCTGGGGAACCTGTTCAAGTGCCCAACCACCCTCTGAGTGAAGAACTCTTTCTGGATATCTAACCTAAACCCCCTCTCTCAGCTTCATGCAATTTCCTCAAGTCTTCTCACTGTTCATGAGAGTGAAGAGACCACTGCCTGTCCCTCCACTCCCCCCTGTGAAGATGCTGAAGAGCGCAATGAGGTCTCTCCTCATTCTCTTCTTCTCCAGGCTGAACAGACCAAGTGACCTCAGCTGCTCCTCATATAGCTTCCCCTCAAGGCCTTTCACCATTCTCATGGCCCTCTGTAGTGGGTAGATGCCAGCTGAATGCCAGGTACCCAACAAAGCCACTGCCTCAATCCCCTCTGCAGCTGGACAGAGGAGAGAAAATATAATGAAGGGTTCATGAGTTGAGACAAGGACTTGGAGAGGTCACTCACGAAATACCACCATGGGCAAAACAGGCTAGAATTAAAGATATTAGTTAAATTTAATACTAAGAAGATCAGAGCAGGAT
>VXBT01008595.1:1551-63300 GCA_013400235.1 Oriolus oriolus
GAAAATGTTTCTGAGCTCAGACAAAGGGGACCTGCCGCCCAATGAGGGGGCTGCTTGGGACCTCCAGGACCAAACCGGTGCTACAGAGCTGAGTCACGAAATCCCAAAATCCCAGAGTGGTTTGGGGTGGAAAGGACCTTAAAGCCCATCCAGTGCCACCCCCTGCCATGGGCAGGGACACCTTCCACTATCCCAGGGTGCTCCAAGCCCTGTCCAAGCTGGCCTTGGACACTTCCAGGGATCCAGGGGCAGCCACAGCTTCTCTGGGCGCCCTGTGCCAGGGCCTCCCCACCCTCACACAGAAGAATTCCTTCCTGGTATTTAGTCTAACCTGTCTATGCAATCTTCAAATTTATCTATTCGAAGCAACTGTATGTCTTTAGGTTAAGATGACCTGAGGCATAATCCTGAAGGTTAAAGAACTGTGTTTGATGTCCCTTTGAGGAGCTGGTACCTCATCTTCTGAGCAGTCTCACAAAGTAAATTGCATATGACTTAACCCAGGTGAGGAATATCAGACACTCACTTGTCTCTGTCCATTTCTGTGTCAATGCATGTCTCACAATTGTTCTGCTTGTTTGAGATGTTTTCCTGATTCTGATTGTGGAAAGCTCATTTTCGGAGTGTTGACAGACCTGACCTGACAAGCAGAGACCTCATTGTCAAAGCGCGAGGCATTGGAGCGATGAAAGGCTTTGCCTGAAATATGGATATGCCTGGCAATATCCCCACAAGTCCAGCCTTCATCTCCCCTTTTCCTTTGCACTTGTATCAAAGCTTTCTAGCTCTTTGCATTAGTAGCACCTCTCCACAGAGGAGACATTTTCCCCTCAAACAGCATGGACCGGAGAAGTGTTTATGTTACAGCAGTTCATGGCAGCCTGGGCTGGGACCCCACTGTGACAAACACCCTGGCTGTCACTGTGAAGGGACACAAGGGAAAAAGAGAACGAGGGAGATGGGATCTAGCCAGGCTAGAGGGGCTTTGCTGGCTCCACAGAGGATTCCCGACCACAGAATCACAGAAAAAGATGAGTTGGAGGGACCCAAAGGGATCATCCAATCCAACCCCTGGCCCTGCACAGACACCCCAACAATCCCACCCTGTGCATCCCTGGGAGTGGTGTCCAAACACTCCTGGAGCTCTGGCAGCCTCGGGGCCGTGCCCATTCCCTGGGGAGCCTGGGCAGTGCCCAGCACCCTCTGGGGGAAGAACCTTTCCCTGATCTCCAGCCTGACCCTCCCTGGCACAGTTCCAGCCATTCCCTGGGGTCCTGGCCCTGGTCACAGAGATCAGGGTCTGTCCCTCCTCTCCTGTTCAGAGGGAAGTTGTAACTGCAGGGAGCTCCCCCCTCAGTCTCCTCTTCCCCAGGCTGAACAGACCAAGTGCCCTCAGCTGCTCCTCATACGGCTTCACGTCGAAACCCTTCACCATCCTCGTGGCTTCCTTTGGGTGCTCTACAACAGCTTTAGATATTTCTTGTATTGTAGGGATGCTGAAGACGAAGCTCATTTTTACTTAGTTTGCACATGTCTCACTTAATAACTCATAGATGCTATAATATATGCCCTTATGGTACATTTTATAATCTCCCTGTTCAAATACCTTGTTATTATACAGGAAACTTGGAAGATACTGCAGCTGTCTGGACTTGGGACAGCCTGAAGCCCAGGGTGCTCCAAGATCCAATACCTCCCTCTGGTGTCCTTGCCTGACCTCCAGCTGCATTTATGGAGTCCATTATGCTGAAGGTGGCGGGGTGCTGTCCAGAGGGGCTCCTGGCCACCATGTCACATGCCATGGCTGCAGAGACAGATGGTCGCCAGGCCAGGGGCAAACAAGAGCTGCCAAGTCCAGAAATGTGTGCCAGGATCTATCCACATGTCAAGTAATTATTTTAAAGTGTAGACTTCCAAGCCTTGTGAGTCACCGCAGTGCTGGCTCTGATGTTGTCTCTGCAAGTGATTCATGTGGATAGGTGATTAAGATGTCTCTAAATCTGGCCTGAGGAAAAGTCTTTTACAACAGTTTGGTCACAGTAAAAGCCAAAAGGCCAAAAGCAAGATCTTCAGTACTGTGCATCTACATGGGGGATTAAATGTGCTGAACACTTTTTAGCTGAAATTCTTTAGCAGCTTTTTTCTTAACCTGCATTTTTCTTCCTTTTTTTTTTTTTAACACCATATGTCTATAAAATAAGATATTAAGCACCTTGTGTTTAATTTATTTCAAATTTTCAGGTTGGTTGGATCAATTGAATTANTTTGTTAGATGGAAGGGACAGAGGCAATTTCCAGTGGTAGCAAATTAGTGTCAGCAGATCTGAAACAAATGGACACTCTAGAAGCTATTTCATGAGGGAGAAGTGGAAAGTGAGGCCATTTTTCCACTTTCTCAGAACTGGACTGCATAGGGGAAATTCGTGTTCCAACAGAATATGTGATTTCTGTTCTTATCACCCTGTCACTCCTAGAAGTGAGCCCACAAGAAAGTCACTCTCCTTGAGCAGATGATTTCCTTGAGTCATGTTCTGCTGCTGCAGTTCTGAATGGTGACTCCTTTGAAATGTTGTCTGAATATCCAGCAGTCATAGATGATGTGTGGGCAATACAAGTCACATCTGTTATATGTCCCTTTAAAGTATAGGCCGTTTGGCATGTGGTCAGTGATTCAGTAATCATATTTTAGTATTGCAAGTCTCAGAACAAGGTGTAACTCAGCAGCCTGCAATGTAAAATCAGTATCATATCGTATATCATATCTTCAATATCATTAAATCATGTATCATACTGTATTGGTATAACACCTTTCACGTCAGATGAATCTTACTAGGATGATTTTCTTTTTTTAACATCCTGTGACAAAATGTAAACTATGATTGCCAACACACTGCTTTTAGTTGCACTGGGAAGTTTTTATAGCTGAAAAGGACAAAACATTGATATGGAAATGTGATGTCATTGCACATATGGTGTTTCCAAAGCAGGAATACTCCTGCCCTGTGACATTTATATAAACTCTCTACTCATTTCACTGTCTGACATGCTGAAATTACTTCATTCTAATGTTGCTATTCATCAAAAACATCAAAAGTGGAGTTGAGGAGCAGCTGGAAAAAATTTCATGGGTAGCAGGTGGTCAAGAACAGCCTCTATGAATGTGCAATAAAGTGCTGCACCATCTGAACCCCAAATCTGCTTGAGAGGAAAGGTATTCCAAGGACAAGTGCCAAGAGCAGGTTGCCCTGTGTCTACACAGCTCTTAAACCTCGTGTGAAAACACATCTGTACACAAGGGTTTATCTCTGCTTCTCCTTGTTATCAGACCTATTATTTGCAGGGCTCCAGATCATATTTTTATGTATGTCACGTTGGTTTTAAATAACTCCAATCCCCAATCCAATTAAAGGTATCACCTCAAAGCGGATCATTTCATTTCCTTTGAGAACAGATGCAGACTTAGTATTCGGGTTAGTAAAGCAACCACTGCCAAACTGACTTTCGTTTTATCTCACACACGTTCATCTTATCACCTTCCTTGTCTGTGGCATGCGACTTTCAGATGTGCACCTGGTGTGTCACATCCAATCTAAATTTCCACTGGACAGGCATTCCTTTACATTAAAATTTGTAAATGCATTTTTAACTCCCAAATGCAACATCCTAATTGGAGCAGATAAAATAAAAACCTTTTTTTATTTTCTTTTTTAAAAACATACTAATAATAACAACACATTTTTCTTTGTGCTTTCTTGGAACCAATTTTGTTTAGAAACATCTCTATGATCCCTGTCCTCTGTTAAAGATGTTCTGAAATCAGACAAAATACTGTTTATTTAGCACCTCATGTCCAGAAGAATCATTTACATTACACCCAGCCCATCCAGAGTAGCTCTTGCTGTCTTACACTGCCTTTCTAAAATGTCATTTTCCTCTGGACTCACTGCTCACCTTCATTCCCACAGCCTGTTAAGTGATGGATAATTAGATTTTTTTCCCCTTGCATCCAATGCCACGAATGTTCTTTAAGTAGAAGAGTCTCTGTGTGGTGCACGGGGAAACTTTCATGTCTTGAACTCTGTGGCTTCCTTGGTGGAAGATTTTATTCCTTAGTAATGTTGTGCCCATGAATCAATTACCTTACAGCCAAGCAATCTAAAGTAGCTGATAAACAACTTTGGGATGTAAGGAACTAATCCTGCATTATATCCTGAGGGAATGGGATTAACCTGCACTATCCTCTTTATTTCTTATGGATTTCATTCTGGAGCGTTCTGAAGGAACCAGGTTTCCAGGCCTCAGTGTTGTGATGGACTGTGTTACAGATGCTGTAAAAAAGTCATCTATTTTAAATCTGTTTTTCTGCCTATGGACTGAAGAGAAGACTAAGACACAAATCTCTTCTCTGAAGTGTTTTTAGAGTATTCAGGCCTTGTTGTGCTTCTAGGGCATGTGACTGTTTTGCTACGTGAAATTCAAAAATAAGAGAAAAACAAGAAATGCAAATTCATGGCTCTTCCTTGTTGCATAGCTGCCTGTGGTGCATTCTGTGGGAAATTCTAGAAAAAAATCTGGTTTTAAACAGCAGAATTCTTTCTGAAGCTCTTCTGTTTGATGTAGCTATTCAGTGCCTCTAGTGATGAACTCCTAAGTCTACATTAGCTTCAGAGTATGCTTCTTAAAAAAAATAACCTTCATGGAGATAAGGACATGCTTCAAACATAAGGCTGCCAAGAATGTCTTTCCTTCCAGAAACAGGGCTTTTAAATGTTAAAGTATTTCTTTTAAGTTATTAATTTTTGTGCATATTTGTCTTCGGTTTCTGTTATCAGAATAAGATCCTTTTTTAAAGTGTCTGAACTATTGGTATAATTATCACCTTCCCTGTAAATTATACGGTAACATTAAGCACCCAGTCTTTTCAAAGATTCAAATACTCCCATTCTATTCAAAACTCCATGCTTTTGTGTTCACATGCCATACCTTGGTGTTCTAAGATTGAAATTCTTATTTACTTGAGATGCTGATAATCTTTATTTGCAGCTTGTTGCACCAGGTTTCCATTTAGTTATTATGCAAGGAAGATGCAATTTTTCCCACTGACTTATTGCTGTATTTACATTACGTTTCTCTTTTTAATATTTTTGTTTATGTCTTTATTAAATCACAGATGGGGCTGATTAAATTAGGCCTTAAGTGATGCTTTTTCATTATGAAATGATTAAAAGTGCATACAGACAAGGTTCATACCTACAGCGATGTCCTGTACTGAGTGTACTCACTCAAATGGATGATTAGAGAAGGAACCCATTGGAATGACACGAAAAGAATGAAACCAAGTTCTAAACTGGCACTTCTGAAGGAAGAAATGAAAGCTTCCCCAATGGTTTTCGCTAGTGGTTGGATATTAAATCAAATCAGAGGAAATCGTTGCTGTCCTTCTTGAAAAGTATTTGGGAAAGGGAAGATTCTCCTTCTCCACCAAGACAGTTTGTATTTCTTTTATGCTCTCAAGCACAGAGATTCCAGTCCTCTCACTTTGGTTCCATAATTTGGGTGGATGTGAGTGCCAGCACACCCCTAGCTCTGGTTCACATCAGGGGTTTCACTGACAGCAGTTCAAGGTCTTCTGTTCCTGGGATTTTCAGCTTCTCAGCACAGTGATTGCATTTGAAATTAAACCTTACTGCTGTGTTCACCAAAACAGAAAGAAAATCCCCTTTCCCTCTCCATAACATGGTGACAACTCCGTAACCACAACTTTGCTTGCTGCTTCGCCTCTTCCCATCCCTTGCCCATGTGTGAGTTACAGTGCAGTACAACTGATATTTATTAATTCCCTCCACTCACTTTGTCTTTGACAAATGAAAAGGTTCAAATGGAAGGTGACAAACCTTCAATGAAAGGTTCAACCTGAAGGTGATGGTAGAGTGAGAGATGGCTCACAGATGTCACCCTGCAGTGTGGGTGTGAGTCAGCAGGCTCAGCCTAAGCCTGTGAGGACACTTGCCCTCACCAAGTAAGTAGGACATCATTTTCTGACCTCATTTGAGGAAGATACTGCTGGAATCCAGAGCTTGGATTAAATGACGAGTTTAGTCCTTTTCTCAGGGTAGATGCGCTCCACTACGAATCCCTTCCAAAGATTAACCATTGCTCCTCACAGCTCTTGGTCCTAACCCAGGAACGCACATGATGAGCTCAAGGCACACACGTGTTTTACACCTCAAGCTTAATTCCTGCAAACCAAATGTGCTGTGCTCCTTGCACTGCTCGACAACCCTCCCATCTGTGTTTTACACCTCCTGCTGATTCCTGCAAAGCACAGTGTGTTGTGCCATCTCTCAGCCACATTCCTGCACAAAAACTACAGCAGGAGCTGGCCACTGAGTGGGATAACTGTGGCTGTTTGAGCAGGGACTGAGAGACGGAACAACACGGAAATTCAGCGAGAGAATGAATGATTTATAAATTTACAATTTCATTTATATATCCTGGTTCCATAAAACGATTGGACAGTGTTCACACTTCTCCTAGGGTGATTGGTTAAAGTCCTAGACACCCACTTTAAACTATTTCTTCAATCTACCATAAACAGAACTTAACAAAAACACCAGATGTGAATATTATTTACAAAACCTGTCTTACTTTTTTTATAGCTTGCATGGTAAAGGAGAAGTTCTCACAGAATTAATGCAAGAAGCTGGCAAATCCTTCTGCTAGCAGCATTTCAGTATCCGTGGGATAACCATTGCTGCATGCAGTGGGCTCTGCCCAAGAAAACACGAGGATACTCCATGTTTTTAAGGCTGACTTGCCAATGACGCGAAAATGCTAGAAATAATCACTTCATCCTCTTGAGGCAGCAGAGCCTCAAGTTCATGGAGGCAGAAGCTCACCTGGTAGTACTACTCTGCAGAACATGTTTCTTTTTCGGAGTGCATTGTTTTTTAATCTTGTTTTTCTCTTTGTCACTTGAAATGGAATGTTTTATTAGTCCATCCTTACGCACAACATGGGAGCAGGTTACCTACGTAGCAATTTCTCTGCACCTTGTTGGCTTTGAATTTTAGTTGGTGTTTTTTACTGAACGCAGGCAACCAGTAAATATTCCACTGATTACAGACTGATTGATTAATTCAGGTGAATTTTAAAATTTACACTCAGCAGTGCCACAATGGAAATCTAAGGGTTTTTGATGTATCTTGGCATGATCTGACTTTCAGGAAAAGAACCAATCGTCTGTTTCGTGGTAATGAAAGCAAGCTTAAAAGCTGGGCAGAACATCTGGAATGTGAAAAGATTTGCAGTGAACAGAATAGAATAAAAATACCCATCCTGTGCCCACCCCCGCTATACACAAAAGTTCTGCAGTAAATTGTTCTGACCACGAGTGCAAACTGAAAGAGAACTATATGTACTTTATTCTAGCTGAAAAATATAAAATGTGTTCAAAAAGGAGACATGGAAATGTAGTTTCTTTAACCTGCGAGTTAACTGAGTCTTTTTTTCGCTGTGAACAACGATGTAAGGAGAGGATTCAATGGTATTTTGGTTTCAGGATTAGAAAATGTCAATATTAATGTAATTTAGTATTATGATTACTAAGTGTCTTGGTCTTCAGGAGACATGAAAGAAATTGCAAGCAATTCTGTGTAACTCATTAATTAAGTCCCATTTAAAACAATCAGGCGACAATTTGTTTCATGTTCAGGAAAGAAATTTTGTGGCCAGAGAAAAAAGATGAGTATTTTCAGTAATTAATGATAACCTTGACCGTATGCAGGAGCTCCTTCAGGCGTGACCAAATGATTTCTGGCAGACTGCATAGATAAATCCCTATAAAACTCCTGTCTCAGAAAAAGTTATCATGAATTACATTAAACTTTGAGGACATACCTCCCAGTTTCATGAAGGAGAAAAACCAACCCTCACTCTCCAGACATTCCTTTAAAAACCCTTTATACAAACATTCTATTGATTGGTGAAATTCGGTGTAAAATTAAACATTAGCAGAGTTGGTTTTACTCACTGCCAATACCATGACCTTTATTAAAAGCTGAAGCATTGCCTCTTTATCTGAAAAGGCACGTGCCCAAAAAATGCTATTGAAAATAGTATTTATAGCTTCAATAACTCAATCTAATTTCTCTTTCCATAATAAAATTCACTCAGTAGCAGAGCCCAAACGCTAACCTGCAGGAGTTGTTTAGAAAGCCTTGGAAAAGAATGACATTTTGTTCCAATTCCCCCTTCTTGTTTGTTTGAAGCCTGGACTGTCAATGACACACAGATTGGCTTAGGCTGGAAGGGACCTTAAAGATCACGAAGATGGTTTTTTTGCTTTTATTTCTATCTTCTCTTGAACACCAAAAGATTTAGTCCTGGGGTTTGCTTCTCTTACTCCACTCACTGTCTGCTGAAATGTTTGATGTTACAGGCTGAGCGATGGTTGCTGTTTCTGCATGGCGTTGCTGAGGTATTCATTCTGCACTGCCATTCACTTACCTGTTGGCAGGTATCAAAAATTCAGTATTTTATCTGGATTAGGTATATTCTCATCATGAGGAGTGTCTGAAAACTGTCCTGCCAATGTTCTGTTTTCTTTCTCACTGTTGGTCTTTTCGCCACTGATATTCCTTTATCCAATTCTTTATCTTGCTCTATCAGATTTTTTTTTAAAACAGGTTTGGACATTAAACCAGTTTCTTTTGACCTTTTCCCTTCACTTCTCATTTTAAAGCTCTTCTTATCAGCCATAAAAGCCTGCATGTCAGAAGGCAATTTTCCTAGATAGTCAGATGGAATCCAACCTTTGAAAACTGTCTC
Source organism: Oriolus oriolus (assembly GCA_013400235.1). Taxonomy (NCBI): domain Eukaryota; kingdom Metazoa; phylum Chordata; class Aves; order Passeriformes; family Corvidae; genus Oriolus; species Oriolus oriolus. The sequence continues at coordinate 10,381 of VXBT01008595.1, forward strand.
TTTTAGCAAACGTATCCCACTGGCAAAGTATTCCCAAGCCTGCCTTTAACACTGATATTTGAGTCATCTGTTGCTCATCCCTACATCATACGCCCCATCTCCCTCTCTACTGACAAGAAAAAAATTTAGGGTAGTCACTAAAATGAGACATAATTAACTCAAAAGTAAGCGATGTTATTTCTAAGTTTGAGGCGCACTGCAAAATCGAACTGCTGCGAAAGCTTGGTGCAACTCCCTGTATAAAACAGGCAGACTCATTGCTAGTAGCATTCACTGTCGTAAAACCATGGAATACCTGCAGGTTGGAAGGGATCTCAAGGATCATTTGGTCCAGCCCTTCTTGGCAAAAGCATGGCCTAGAAAAGATGGCCCAGCACCCTGTCCCGCTGCCTCTTAAAAGTGTCCAGCATTGGGGAATTCACTGCTTCCCCGGGGAGGTTATTCCGGTGACTGTTCTCACTGCGAAACATTTTCCTCTTGTGTCCACTCAGAATCTCCCCAGCAGTAACTTGTACCCGTTTCCCCTCATCTTTTCCATGTGACTCCTTGTAAAAAGGGACTCTCCACCTTCTTTGTGTCCCCCTTCAAATACTGGAACATGGAAATAAGGTCTCTCCTCAGACTTCTTTTCTCACAGCCAGACAAACCCAAGTCTCTCAGCCTTTCCTAATGGGGCAGCTTCCTGTTCTGGGATCCTCTTTGTGGCCCTTGTCTGGACCTTTCCCAGCCTGTCCACATCTTTTTGGCACACTGCCACATCTTTACATTAAAAAATAAATCGTGAAGTTGCAAGTTCTGCATTTTAAAAAAAAATCCTTGGCGTAACAAGAAAGCTGTATTTTGATCAATCCTTGCAACTTTAAATATCTCATTCATCTTTATCACTGCTGTTGTCTATGACAACCAAACGTTGCCCCAAAGCCCTCCCTGTGGAAGTTATTTTAGAAGGCCTGATTATGTTAAATTATTTGAAATATATTATATTCAGCTTTGGTGGGGAAGAAGGTGAGTCTGGATTGTTTCTTGTGTTTTAAGAAGCTCTGGGCTCCTGCAGAAGTTGTTCATGGTGAATCGTGGCTTTGCAGGATGCTCGTTCGGGTCATGCCCAAGACGCACCCGAGAGGATACGAGGCTCTGCAGTGATTACATAACCTCTCTTAGCAGAATGTTTTCTAATCATGAAATGACCCCACAAGTGAAAAATACATTCAACTATCAGATCACAGAGCAAAGCACAATATGTAGAAGAAGGGGGGCATGAAAGCCACAAGCACTGCCTCCTGAAAGAAGAGGGAGGGCCACCAGAAGGCAAAGAGGAATTCATGGTGCTTGAGCTTGCAGCAGCGGAGTCGAAAGCAGGGGAGTGTAAAGTATCCCTGGCAGTTCTGGAACACTGAACCAAAACTAGATTTCTTTAAAAATCAATGGAGAAACGTGCTAGATGCAGGAGTCACTGGATGATCCCACAATGCTTGTGCTCAGAAGAACAATGTCCTTAAAAGCTCGTTCATTTCAGATTTACTGTAGTGTCTTTGCGCTAATTTCAACAAAGCAATTTTCGACCAGCAATCAAGTATACCCACTTTATGCTAATGCAGATTTGATTAGCTGGCTTTCAGGATCTCTCTCTATCTCTGGGAAGGACTGAAACTCTTCTATTTTCTTTCCTCAGGCATCCTTTACAATCTAATTCATATTTGACAAACGAGACGAGAAATCAATTGTGTGTAGTGTACACTGTATAATGACCCGCAAAGTTCCTAAAAGAGTTGTGCTTGCTCCAGAGCAGTTATTCAGGACTCTGTACACAATTCTTTGGCACTGTTACGCCTGGCCAAGCGCCACAGAAAACATGGCTCTGTAAAACAGAGGCGAAGCAAATAGGACAGATCTGTGCTCGTGTCACTTCTAAGTTGCCTCCCGTATCAGGATTTATTCTGACCTTTCCCTTTGCATTTAGGAAAACAGGAATGGAGTGATATTGAAAGCTGGGATTGTTCAAATCCTACAAACACAAGGACTGTACCCTATGCCTGTACCATTCCCACTTCCCTGGCCTTGAGGAGATTTCAGTGCCAAGACAGCAGTTTGGATTTCTCAGGATTTCACTGGCTTCCTTGCAGCAGTTTGGGTTTCCCGGGATTTGGGGGCTCCTTACCTCTGCCTCGGCATGCGGATTAGCGGCTGTTTGTGGCACCTCTTGCTCAGGCCGAAGAGCTTGTGCACCGTCCTCTGGGCCTTGAGGAAGAGCTGCTTCATGCTGTTCTCCAGCTGCTCGTAGCGGCGTTGGAAGTTGGAATCCATTGTCCACAAATGCATCACGGCAGATGTGTTCAGGAAGTAATTCATAGGCAGCCTCTTCATAAATAATTTGAATTCATCTGGAAAAAAAAGAAATAATTAATAGTCTTTAATTATGCAGCTATGGTTATTCTCGCAGCGGAAATTAACTTCTAATTTGTTTTTTTCTTGAACCAATTTTCGTAAACTCAGTCTTCCGAAATTTTAAAATTGAGCATTTTAACTCTTTCGGACTAGAAAGGTGACTACATTTTTAATGGTAATATAACAAAGCCAGCAAAATCTAATATTCATATAATTTTAAAATTAATATTAAAGCAAATACAAGTATTGTCCTTATTTCTCAACCTGGATAAGATGAAGATTAAATAAGAATCAGAGTTTCTTACCTTCAAATCTGGGATCTGAAGGCAAATGTGCATTTAATGATCGATGTTTATTGACTCATTTGAAGAACATCAGAAATTGTCTTAAAAGAAGTATATTCCAATATTTAGGACATGCAAGTAAATGTGATTTTACAGGCCATTTCTCTTATATAGATGTTATTTCACCTGACACAAGCCATTAAATTAGACTTTCGTAAGTGTTTACAATTAAAATGGAGACTTTCAAAGCATTTTACGGTGCTTCGAAATTTTATGACACTTCAAAAATGTTCCCATAACTTCTTTTTGACTCTAAAGTGGTGGAAAGGAGTTCTTCAATCACAAGGTCACTGTTACTGTGAACATGCCATGCTTTGTGACTTGTTCTGGTAGCTCAGTCCACACAAGATGTAGTAGACAGAACGTTGCTAACAGAATTTTATTAATCAGAGAGCCAGTTTCCATAAGTAGAATGGTTTGTAACTTCTGAACCTAAATAAACTTCCATTAAAAGGCCTTGAGATGCTGGGGAGATGTGTGAGAATGAGTGGCACACTTGAGTGCACATGGTTATCCTTTTTCTTTCTTGTTTCCATATATCAGTAGGTTTCCCTGCCTGCCCTCCTGCCTGCTGCTATCCTCCCACCCTTCACAATCCATTTTTTTTTCTTTCAGCTTGTTCCTGCAGTGGAGTCACTTATCCCACAGTTTGGCTTTCACCCTGCCAGCTGCTCCTTTTGGATAGTCTGCGCTTCAGCAGGCTGTGTGAAAGCAAAGATCCCACTGCCTGAAGTAGCCTCGCTCCTCGAACTAAAACAATCATAATATTTAACATCGGTGCAATTTTAGGTTGCTCGTGGGAGAGGGTTGATTGGGGAAAACGTCTGCTCACATCAATACCATCCTTGTTCATAAGTCTTTAGGTTTAGCTTCAGTTTAGGTTTTTTTAACAACATTTTTACATGAAGCAGGCAAAAATATTTGCTTTTTTTCATAGGTGGAGAAAAAAAAGGTCTTTTGTAAATAAGCTGTAGTGGCCCTTGACCACATCCTGAGGGACACAGGACAGTGATGGAATACAGCAGTCCCACCTCGGCAGAGTATTTTGTGTGATGGGTGAAGACCCATGAGAAAACAAAAGGCGTTGAAAGGTCTTCTGGAAGGTAAAAAATGAAAGGCAAGGGGCAAAGATGATGGTTTTATGTTTAACAAAGTGTCTCTAATAATTCCTCTGGGGATGTGTTGTTCATTTCGCCCTCATGCCTTTCTCTTTGGGTAGGAGTTGTTCTCCCCTGAATGACAGCCCCTGTGCTGTCCTTAGGGCGTGAGGAAAAGGAGCTGTTTCTGCCCCTTATCAGCTATTTGGAGCCTTTTATCTTTTGCTTTTTCCCTTCCTTAGTTTTGTCTGAGTTGGTTTTTATCCTCTGTCCAGCAAGAATGTCCATTCCTGGGTGTACAGCTAACAATTTGACTTAACGGTAATATTTAATAAATTCTCCATTACCAGATGAGCATCTCTGTGAATCTTAGTGTAGTTTTGGGAAAAACAGTTCTGTTTTCTCCTTCCCAAGTGATAATTATTCCTTCCTCAGAATTATAGAATATTTTGGGTCAGAAGGGACATTTATAGTCCAACCCCCACTGCAACGAGCAGAGACACTCTCCACTAGATCAGGTTGCTCAGAGCCCCGTCTAACTTTACCAATCTCTAATTCCCTGTTGGAAATGACATAACTTCCTTTTTAGTTTTAAGTAGCTTTAGTCATGGGTTTGTTCACCATTGCCAGGGGGAGGGGAGCTGGGCTCTGCTGTTGGTTTAATCTTTGGGTCTGGCTGGGCAGGGCCTGATAAGCTTCAACAAACAAAAAGGGCGTTTTGGAGGTCTGGGATTTTAAAATGGGAATCTAGAAGGTGCGGAGGAGATAAACAGACATTACTGCCTGGCAAAGCTGGAGACACCCTGTCTGAGAGAAGGATGCTCAGGGAACCACAGAACTGGACCAAATGAGCATCAAAGGCAAAGGGATCAATACCCAATAGAAGACCACACATTAACTAATGAAAAGGATTGCATAACGTAGAACCAAAGAATTCTTTGTTTTCTATGGATATGTGAAAAGTCTTGTAATGGGTATGTGTAGTTGGAATGGTTTCCACTGCACATCCTGGCTGGAAAAAAAGGAATGCCAGATTCACTGACAGCTCAGTGTCAGAGAGTTTCGTTCCTTCCCGAGTTCAGCGACATCCTCACGCTGCCCTTCCCTGTCCCCAGCCCCTCCCAGGCCTGCACAGAAGGTGTGGCAGAGAGTTGTTTATGTCTGGCTTGTCTGAAGGAACCTCACTCCCATTGGCTTGGTAAAGCCTTCCAAGTCTAAAGATTTAAAAATATTAAAAAACGGTAGTTTAGAAACAATTACTAGGAAATAAGGTGAACTGAGCTGATACAAAGTACGTCCTTTACAAAGCACAGATCTGCGGCTCGTAAAACTCAGACAAGTCCTACCAGATTTAGAGGACTGAGGGTGTATATGTATATAAATGTATACTTGGACACCTTGGGAGGATTAGACCCCAAAACCACATCCCTGACTACCTGCTTCATTGCTAAGGTCTCTTTTCCCTTCTGCTCCTCTGACAGGCTGGTACACCTACTTAAAACGAGCTTCATGAAGCCAAAACCAAAGGCAACTCCCTCAGGAGACAACAGGCTCAGACGATGCCTTTTCAGCCCTCATATTGCTCCAGCCACTTATTTAAGAGCCGTTGTCACTTTGCTGTCTTCTGCTCGATGGCACTAATCTCCTCAGCTAACAACTGCTCGATGCAGTGTTTGGAAGTGATAAGGGCGCTTCACACTCCTCAACTTGCAGTGCAACAGCATTCCCGATAAGAAAATGTTTCTTTTTCTCCCTGTAATAAACATCGTCTTTGACTCCCCCTGTCTGATCCTGCTAATGAGCTCCATAACGCAGGTAAAGGACAGGCAGAGATAAAATGAGCATGGTTACACAGCGCCTGCTGCATTAAAAAAGGAAAAAAAAAAAAAAAAGAAGATAATGTGCCCATATCTTAAACAGACACATTTCATGATCTGTGAAACTACAACATGAACTCCTAACACCGAGAGATGATTAAACTATTACACTCTAATCAACACATGGTGCCAGCCATTCCTGAGGATTAACAGCCAGTATTACAGTCCTGGGGGCCATAGGAATTGATACTTTAATACACAAAATCAGAGATTATCCTGAGCTGGGATGGACCCACAAGGATCATCGAGTCCAACCCCTGGCCCTGCACAAGACAACCCTCAAAACAAGACCATGATTCTTGATATCACATAAAATCTGATTTCAGCACTTCTTCTTTTATTTTCACATGGGTAGTACGTGTAATACGATTTTATATATTCTTAACTAATTGCAAATAAGGTAAAAAAGGTAAAACATTATATGCAGTGGTGGGTCAGGCAAGTTCATTTTCTGGCTGGTTGTGTCTCTTTTCACTTCCCCTTTCTGCCAGGTAAATCTCCCTTATGTCAACAGTGCCTGGAGATGGAAATGTCATCCCATATTTCAGTGGGAAAGAATAAATGAGAAATATCATAATGGGAGCAAACATTACTGCTGAAATCAGATGAATATCAGACATATTTAGGCTGTGAGAAATACCTAGAGCTGCAGAGCTGTAACCTGGATCCTCAGTGTTATTTGGTGTCAGAGCAGGAATCAATGCTGAATGCAGTGATTACCACTCTGCAGACGGAGCTGGCAAAGGCCAGAGAAATCCAGGAACCTCATCCAAGGATTTGACAGTGCTCTGCTACAAGGGAAAAAGGTGCCTGCTCGCTGTTGGAAGAGAACAGGATTTCTCTGCTGTGAGTATTTTGATTTTCCCTGGTATTTTGCTACAAGGTCTGTACAAGACCGCCCCACCTACACAGCACACTTCTGGTTTTGTTCCAGCCGAGCCTGAGCGGTTTGTGCAACTTCTCCAGGCTGCCAAAATGTCTTGGGTGAGCTTGTTTCCTAAGATCCCTGGTGGAGGGTTTTGGGAAGCACCTTGGAAGTCAATGGATTTATACCTGCTCGGGGACTGAGAACACCAGGTTATTAAAGGTGCTGCAGGCTAACATCTGACGGCAACATAATGCTGGAAATACGAAAATACCAAATTATATCGCTGCAATTGTGTCTCCTATTTCATTTAGAGTAAACAGAACAAGTCCACAACTGAGCTTTCAAACTGCCAGTCCTAAAGTTTCCTTTTAAATCCTACAGGCACTGTTTCCCCAGTCAGTGTGACAGAGATTATCTCAGGACCAAGGGTGTTGGAGCAATTTCCTCCTGCACAAAGGCAGGGAAGAGCCTGAGCCTCTGCAGTCAGGGTAGCAGGATAAAACAACAGCTCCTTTAAGCCATAGCTTGTGTCTGGGGAGGCCTCAGTAATGTGCTTGTGGAAGACCAGAACTCCTGAGTAAACAGGAAAATTCAAATTTGAGGAGGATTCCTATCAAAGGAAAGAGAGTACTATTTTTTTTTCCTGCAGGCTCTTATTACAGCTGAGATTGATGAGAGCATACACGTGACAATAATTAAGGGAGGTGAAAATCTACATACAATTTAGGAGAACATAAAACACAGTTTGAAAAGAATCTGCATTTGCTGATATGCTTAGAAAAAAAATTGTTTCATAGCAAAGTAACCTGCAAGAAATTTCAGCCACCTTCTCTCAGTCTCCAGAAATGGCAGTTTCTGGGGAGATGACATTCCATCAAGCTTTATTCTGCTGTTTAATTTAATGTCATATTTTCTGATGAGCCATTTTACCTCAAATGAAATAATGTAATCTTATGGAAACAAAACCTTTAGCATTGGAAATTACAGCGTAGTGTTTCAATAAATGTATAACCCTGTCTAATTATGGATTACATCGTCTACCCAAAATCAATTTTAATTTTTTTAAACAATATTCAAGCCTTGAAAAAGCAATTATGTTTTCTGAGCAGAAGCAGCCTGACAATAACTGAAAACATTTGACTATCTTTCATTGACTGAAACATACCATTCACAATTATATGTAGTCTATGTATTTTCTAATACTGATAAGGATTTGGGCTGCAGAGGTTTTTTCATTTAACAAAGTTCAGTAAAAATATGTATATAGGAGAAAACCCCTTTTTACATCACATTGTCATGTCAAAATCTACCATTAGAGAGCAATTTTAACGGGCTGTTTTGTCATTTTTCTGAATGAGGCTCTAAGGAATCGTTTTTCTCCATTAAAAATCTATACATCCGTCATTCGTACATGCATCCTCTTTTTTAATCAAGTTCTTTAACTTGCTCTAGAGGTATTAAAATTCTGCCATCACAGTCTAAAAGTGAGTAATACCTCATGCAAAAACTGCTCTGCTTTGGCTCTAGCAAAATGCTACAGTGGGATTAAGGCAAGCTGACAAAAATCGACTGGTCTTTAACAAGTGAGGGTGTGATGCTGTCTGAACAAGCAGTGATATCAGCTGATGTGCTGGTCCGAGTGAGAGTGCTTCAGACAGCTTCAAAAGTGCATCCTTGTTCTCCTCTGTTCTCTCCTCTGTTCCTCTTTGCTCTCTCTCATAATGAGAATTGCGAATGATCGCTCCTCTGTACAAAGCACTGCTGCTTTAGGAAGCCAGCTCGCTTCTTACACCGTAGTGACGGGATCAGATGTTAAGTCAGACTTGATATTTCTTTGGGCAGTCTGTAGTCCAAGGAGAGACCATCTCGTGCTCCAGGCAGGTCAACTCTGACATCAGACCAACTTCCTCAGAGCTTGGTCCAGTCAGGATTTGGAAACGGCTGCAGTCAAGGCTCAGCTGCCCTCACGGAGAATAAATTTCTCCCTATCCCCAGTGTGAATCTCTCTCGTTTCGCTTTATGCCTGTTGTCTCTCACCATGCAGAGCCTGGCTCTCTCTTTCCCCTCCCTGCAGATAAGGTGGCTGCTCTGAGTTCCCTGAAATCTCCATGCCCAAGACTGACCAACCCCTCCTCGGGCCTCTCCTCTCAGGGCAGCTTCTCCAGCCCCCACCTCTCCGAGGACATCCCTGACCACACTCCAGGGTGCTGATGTCTTTCCTGTCCTGTGAAGCCCCAAACTGAATGCAGCACCTAAATGTGGTCTAAAATGCACTGAGGCTAATCCCCTCCTTGCTCTCCTGGTCCCTGACCTCCTTTGTTGCACCCACGGTGTGGCCTTGGTACTGCCAGGCCACTCCAAGGCTCTCTGCCCCAGGAACCTTCCTGCAGAGAGCTGCTCCTGGCTAGACAGATTCAGCCCCGACTGATGCTGGGGCTCTGCCTGTTCAGAGCAGGATTTTCCTTTTTCCCTTGCTGAACTTCACCAGGTTCCTGTTGTCCTGATCCACCAGCCTGTCCAGGCCCCCCTGTATGCCAGCCCTGATCTTAAAGGTTTCTGTCTCACTCCCTCAAACTGGCAACATCTGCAAGCTTGATGTTTCTCCAAGTCATTGTTAAGGAAAGCAAAGAGAACAAGTCCTGAGATAGACCCTGGCTGTATCTGGGACAGACCTTGGCTCTGTTGCACTTGCCACCAGTTTTCACACAGGATGTGTGACCCTCTAACCCTGCACTCTGTCTCCCACAACATTCTGGTACCCAAGGTAAGCTACAGTGCTGTGGCTGGGAGGACAAATAGATGGGCAAAAATCCAGTTATATGACCAGATTCCATGTGTAGAGCCTTGCTAAAACTGAAGTCAGTGACACCCATTGCTCTCCTGTCATCCATAAATCAGCATTCTATCATGGAGAGAATGAGATGGGTCACAGATGATTTAGCATCTTCTCCCTCGTGTCCCTTGCTCTCCCTTCACCTCAGCTGACTGCCAAGTGCCCCCCATGCTTCTCTCTCACTCCCCAGGGTGACAACATAAGGTGGAAAAGTTCCTAGACTGAGATAAGGACAGGGAGATCCCACTTGTGAATTACAGACATGGGCAAAAGTGACTCAGTGCTGGGAGGATTAATTTATTGCCAGTTAAAAATAGAGTAGGATAGTGAGGAGGAAAAAAGACAAAATTAAAGCCACCTTTGCCCCAGCCCTTCCTTCTTCCAGTGCTCAATTTCACTCCTTAAATTCCTGGTTCTTTCACTTCCTTTCCCCTCCTCCTTCACCAGTCTGGGTGCCAGCAGGGCTATTTCTCTTGCCTCTTCTCCCTTCTCTCTCTCACAGCTGCTGTGCAGCGTCCACCCTTTCTTACGAGTGCGCTCACAGAGGTGCCACCAGTGTCCCTGACAGGGCCAGCTCTGGGCAGGGGGTGGCTGCTTTTGGAGCAGGCTGCCATTGGCTCTGCCTGACACAGAGTAGCACCTGGTCTCTTCTCCACACAGGCCACCCTTGCAGCTCCTCACTGCCAAACCCTTGCCAGTTAAACCTAATACATCTCCAAAAATGTAGCCCGAGAGGACCCATTCCATGATTTTCCCGATGACCAGAGTGAATCCGATCAGTCCATAATTCCCTGGACCATCCTTTCAGGCTTTTTTGGATGATCAGCATAACATTTGCCTTTCTCCAGTCCTCAGGGATATTCCCCAGTCTCCGTGATCTTTCAAAACCAAGACACCTCGCCAGGATATCACGCGCCTCTCAAAACCCTGGGTGCAGTCCATTAACTCCCATGGGCTGCCAGGGGTCAGGCCCTCTCCAGTAACCCGTGACTGCTCCCTTGCTCACTGCTGGTGCCTCCTTTCCCCCGTGCCTCCTCTTCCCGAGCTCAAGGACCTGCAGGATTTGCTGGTGAAGACTGAGGGCAAAGAAGGCACTGAGCGCTTCTGACACAAATCCCTAAATTGCTCGACCTGTTCAGCAGCGGGCCCACAATTCCATGTTCAATCTTTTGCCTCCAGCTATGAAAGCTTTTCTCGTTGCTCTTGGTATCCCTTGCCATCACTGGGTGTAGCTTTTCCCATCGCTGTCTCTGAATGCCTGGGCAGTGTTCCTGAGATTTTCCTCGGCAGCCTGTCCCTGTTTGCCCCTCCTCCTGTGCTGCTGCCTTTTTGCTTTGTAACCCTGCCGTGAGCTGCCCGTTTTAGCAACTCCCAGTGTACGACCTGAGCATCAGAATGAACAGCTCTGCTTGAGGATGCTGTCCTGAAAACCCGGCCAGCTTCCCAGAGCTCCTTTGTCTTCAGAGCTTTCTCAGAGGGAACACCTTCTCCCAGTTCCCAGAATTGGGCGAAAATTTCTTCATGAATCCCAGGTCGAAATTCTGCTTCTCTCCTACCCTGCCCATTCCAAACCCTGACCACCTCGTGTCCTCTGCAGACAAGGCTGCCACTGATTATTCCATCCCCAAGTAGCACTTCTTTGTTAGGGAGCAGTCAGTCCAGCTCTGTGTCACTGCTTTTGATGGATCAAGATGTTATTGCTGACAACCTCCAAAAGCCTCCTTGACGGCTTGTGTCCCACTGTTGGTTTTCCAGCACTGTCAGGGAAATTAAAGTTCCCCATGAGAAGCAGGGTCTGTGATCCTGGCACATCCTTGAATTGCTTCGGGAAGGCTTCGTCCACTTACTCACGCTGCCTGAGTGGTCTGTGACAGGTTCCCAGCCCAGTGTCACCCTTGTTGGCCTCTCCTCTGACCCTGACTCACAAAACCTCATCCCTCTTGTCCATCCCAGAGCAGAGCTCCATACATCCAGGCTACTCCGTAACAGAGAAGGCACCTGCCTTCCTCCTCATCCCTCACCCTGCTAATTCCACACGTGGGGTGCATCTGAGCAGCGCACCCGAGGTGCATTTCCACTTCCCGTCTTTAGCCATTGCTCCTGTTGCTGTCACCCTGCACCGTGTATTCCTGGGAAAGATTCTCCCTTCTCCTCACAGGCCTGAGCCCTGTGTGACTCCTGGTGCATCCCAGCTGTGCTCTTCCCTCTCTGAGCCTCATCCCATCCACGAGATGATGTTCCAGGGGCATGTGCTGTAATAATGCCTTCCCAGATTACTGCCTGACAGACCAAAAACTTAACAGTAAAGTTTAGTTGAACTAAAATTTAACTTAAGGAACCCGAAACTTTACTTTAAACTTTAAAAAAATTCAGCTGCGGTTTTAGTTTGTTTGTGGTGTGTTTTACCTTCAAAATAACCCGTCTCCTTGTCTCTGCTAATCATTTGCCTACACCTGGTTTTAATATGACTCCAGCCTTCCTTTGGCACAATTCCTCCTAAGAGCAAGCCAAAGTAAACAGATAATACTGCATAAGGGAAAGCAACGGCAATCAGAACCAATGAGAATATTCAGACCAGAGTCTCTCCTTGGAAAACACTTAGGAAATATCTCTAGCAGCTCCAGAAGTTTATTTCCCCTCCAGAAAAGGTGACACGGAGCAGCAAAGTCAGCCCTGCTGTGTGTCCATTTCAGGGCTGATTATCTGCTGGTGCTGTGTACAAGGTTATTATTTAATATAAATACTGGCTGGTTTTTCTTACAGGTTAGGAGCTGTGGAGAAGGCTGCCAGTTAATCACACATAGCAGCCAAGGAAATCTGCTAAAGCTCTTCATGCCACCACCCAGAGGGCTCTTAAGAGAGCAAAGAGAAGAAAAGCGATTTTGTGAAAGGATTTTTAGCATTCCAAAGTTATCTTAAATCTTCAGAAATTTTCTAAAATTTTTCCAAATGCTTCTAATTCCTCTGAAATCCTCTAAAAGGAACATTGCAAAGTGTTCCCCTTTTATTTGGCTTTGAATCAGCCAAAGCACTTCACCTTGACAGAATAGGATTTTTTTTACTGTTATGTCAGCCTTTGGTTTCATATTATAACATCAAAGTCATGAAGTAAAAAAATTTTAAAAATTAATAAACATTTCAAAATGAAGGTTAAACACTTTACTGCATTCCTAAAAAGAGAAAAACAAAAAAATAAAACAGAAAAACCCCAAAAAACCCAGCAAACCATAATTTTGCAGTTACTGAAAGATTATTCCTGGTTGGTTTATTCAAAGTAGCTGTCTCTGTATTTTGTAACATTCTGTCTATAAATCTTCATCTCTGCTACACTTCAACAGACTTTTCTGTTTAGGCTGCAAACTCTTCAGAGGAGAGGCTGCCTTTTATTGTATCTTTATAGGGCAGTTAGCACAACAGACCCCGAATTTAATTGTTGCCGTTTATTAGAAATACTAAAAATAAATCCGCCTGTTTCTCCAGGCAGCTGCATCCTCCTTGGAGCCCTCAGTGGGAGCTGCAATTCGTGTAAGGAGCGAGAGTTCTGGTCGGAAAGAGCTCCTAATCCCCATTTTATCCCGCTTTTTGCTGTACTGTTGGTGAAAACCTGTTGCTGCTCCAACAGTGTGACCTCCAGTGTTGCCATTCCTATTCCACAACGATGCTTTTTTAATTTTAATCAGGGCAGTAAATACGACGGCGAGTCAAATACCAGTGTCAGCTGTAAATCAAGACCTGAAAGCGCAGAGCTGGAAGCCTGAGAGGATATAAACCATGGGACCCACATTTCAAATGGTGGGATGTGATTGCTCTTCATTAAAGTGCTGCCTCAATATTGTGTGGATGTTATTAAAGAGATTTATAAAAGATAGATGTTTTTTAAAATATCCCACCATGGTTCAGAAGCCTGGAGAAAACAGAGTTCTAAAATGAACATATATTTGTTTTTATGTTGCCATGAATTTTAGTTCTTCATGATGCATTACTCAATTTGTCAAAGAAGTAGCAGCTGTGTTCCAAGAAATATATGTTTGAAAATAATCCAATTCAAAGAAGCAGAAGACTGCAGCTGGAAACAACCTTATTTCTTCAGAGAAGAGATAGTAAATCTGAAGTTTCCTTCCCCTTCTCCCTCCAATTTTTGGCTAAATCAGCCAGCTCTCCCAATAATTAAAATATTTTCTGCTCCAAAGCAAAGGATTTCTCCTTTAAACTTTCTGAAGGACAAAGGGAAGGAAGGAAGGAAGGAAATGTGTGTTTTCTGCAAGAGATACGGTCTCTGCTTTTCAAGGAGGAAAGGAGGTCCACACTTCCTTTTGGACAGACTATTTGAAGTGGAACAATCCAGCTGCTACAGGGGTTTTTGGGGGATTTTTTTGCTCAGGGGAGCAAATTTGGATGATTCTGGCAGTAGGGTAGATTTGGGTTTGGTGGGTTTTTGTGGTTGGTTTCTTTTTTAAGTGAGGAATGCTGCAAGGATAGCTCCTCTCAACCCTGTGCTCTGCAAGAAGCAAAGAACAGGGATAAGTGGAGGTGGAACTGGTGGGGAGCAGAGATCCTCTGAACAGTCATTTATAGATGTAGTTCTGAGGAACCTCATGCAAATGTTGAAAGTGATGAGAGGAAATGGCCTCAGGCTGCACCAGGGAAGCTTAAGATTGGATAGTAGGGAAAATTTCTTCATGGAAAGAGTTGTCAAGCATTGAACAGGCTGCCCAGGACAGTGGTGGACTCACCAACCCTGCAAGCGTTTAAAAAATGTTTGGACATGGTTTAGTGGTGAACAGGGTGGTGGTGCTGGTTGGTGGTTGGAGTTGATCATCTTAGAGGTCTTTTCCAGCTGGAATGATTCTGTGATTCTGTGACAGATGTGTATAAATATACAAACACACATGTGTATATGTGTGTTACGGAGTTAACGCTGGTAATGTCAGCCTGTTACAGGAATAGGAAGCCAAAAATCCTCCTCTCATGAGCCTTGAAAGTCTCCTGGTGCCACATCAAGGTGAAAAAATTGCAGTTAAAATTGGTAGTGAAGCCAGAATATCATCCTATATATTGTGGATTAATTCAGAAGTTCTGCTGGGTGGGAGATGCCGACCTTGCCCGGACTCTGCTACGAGCTGGAAGGACTCACATTTCCTGCAATGAAGAGACTCGTTTCTTATTGTCAATCTAAATATGACCTTTTCAGAACCCAAAAAGCCAGACTCCACAGCTGTCTCTGCAAGTCCCAGCATTTGAAGGACATTCCCTTCATCCTGTCAGGTTTGCTTTCAGGGGTGATTTTGGTTCACTACTCTAAAAATGTTTCTATAACTACCCTTCAAAGGGATGTTCCTTGGAATTCACAGCCAACTTTCAAGAAAAATGTCTCCAAAATTTATCTATGGGTTATTTTGGATTTTTTTTGGTAAACATTTTTGTGACCAGTGTGGTTTGGAGGTGGTCCTGCAACATGGATGTCTCAGCGTCCTTTCTTCAATTCCTACAGAACTATAAATTCACTTAATGCATAAGACATATTCCTTATGGGTAGATATAGATATAACCTCTGTCAGTCCAAAATTTACCTTAGCTGATCATGCTGGGAACTCCTGCAGTTTGAAAACTGGGTTGGGTAAATAAACATGTGATTCACAGGGGGATAAAGGAGGGAAGAGAATGAGTGAAACTGAAAAATGTTCTTGGAAAACACACTGAAGTAAATAACCAGTGTTAAGCTGTTCCAGGAGAAGATTTAAGAAGCTATGAATCAGAACAGACAACACTGCCCTAGAAGAAAAGAGAGGCCACAGAGTGACATCACTCTTAATAAAGCAAGCCCAAAGCTGCCAAGGCAGATTGGAATTCCACCAAGAGCGAGGGGATTTTGTCACCAGCTTTGAAGGGAATTACATTATGTCCTGTACATGGTGGACATAAGTAGAATTTTATTAGATCAAGCCTTCTGCTCCTCCTCTTATTACAATGTTTGAAGTACCTCAGAGTGCAATGCCATGCAAAACTTTAATAAGTTGGGTTTGCCAGGTGCAGCTTTAGCAGGAGTTGTAGAATGCTTTTAGTTTGGGAACAGGGGCAATTGTGTCGGCTGTACCATCGTTTTTGAAGCAGCAGAGGAACAATTCAGACACTGACTCTCCAAAGGAGTTATGCACATCCCACCTGTTCCTTTTATTAAAACAGTGACACCTCCACAGGGGTGGGAGAGGTGGGGAGGGGAGCACTGCTCACAGAAGGAGTGGCAGCTTGGTGGATCTGCTCCTGTTATTGATTAAACTCCCTGACAACCACGGAGGGAAGTTAATTACTGGGAGGCAAATTAACACCCCTGCAAGATAATAGAGAAAACAATAATTATATTAAGAACTCAGGGGGCTAAGTTTTCTTGGCCCTGAGCCTGAAGATGTAAGCGGAGTTTGAAAGCAAACCACTGCTCTACTGCTCAGGGGCAAATAGTTTGAACCGTATTGATTGAAGTCTTTATTCTCAGTGATTAAAAAGCACCTTCAACTGCCAGGCAGTCAGTTCAGGCTGTTCACAAGGAGTCTTTCAATTAAGGTTTCAAATGGGACTCGCTTTGCATGGCAATGGGTCTGTCCTGGTCAGCAGAGAGAGCCAGGCTGTGCTGAGTGACCTGGGCACACCTGGCGTGGGCTCTGTGCAGGAGCTCGCCAGGACCCAGGGGCATCCTCCCAAACCCGTGAAAACAAAGCTAATTAGACAGCAAAGTTGGATTTGTCGTGCCTATAAATTGAAGAAATCCTCCAGTATTTGGTTTGGATTCCAGATTTCATTTTTAATCTTGTTTTTACGTGGGTTTTAATTGAATCTCAGCAGCTGGAAAAGCAGGAATATGTCATTGGACTGAGTAAGAGAGGACTTCCAGTGCAAACTGCCCTCACTGAAAATGATGGAGCGGGCCTGTGGATTTATAGACTGTCTGTGATGCCAAGTCAAATCTTGTCATCTTGTGGCATTATTTAAGATTTGGAATCTCGACATTGAGTCTGAAAATCAGCCTGGGCACCTTTTTTTCCATTTTAAATGCAATAAGTTTCTTCTGATCAGAGTGTACAACACAACATCTCTGTTTAAACTGACATTTCCAAATTATGCCTGCAGTTACCTTCTGCCCTTTTACTTCCTTTTAGTAATTTAAGAAGCCTTAAAACAGGTATGAATGAGACATTTGGTACATTAACTATGTTTTAAAATGTCTGTCTTAGAATGCAGTTTCTCTTTGAGGGACTTTTGTTGGCCTTTCTTGGGGGGGAATTTTTCTGGGTTTTTTTTTTGCGGGGGAGGGGGGTGGTTATTTTCTCTTCTCCTGTACTTGAAGAACCATAGGGAACACTATAAATGCCAAGACAATTTTTAGCTAGAGATTAAATGGCGGCCTGAAATTTTTTAAGGCAACACCGCTGTATTTTACACAGGAGTTATTGAGGGCATTTTTAGCTCTTAGGGTTGTCATTATTACTGCTGGTAAGAAGGAAGAAGGCTGGAACCCGGGTCAGTGTCTCCACGATGTCAATCTACAAGCTTGGCTGCTGGGAAGAATTACCTTTTTACTTGTCAGCCAGCTGACTTTGATTTGAATGCAGCAAGAGGCAATGAAAAGGAATCCCATGGTGTCCTCTCCTGCTAAAGCAGTTTTAAGAAAGGGTTTGTGCCACAGGAATAGCAAAAATCTGTCCCTTACTGGGGTGGCAAACAAAGTTACACTTGATTTTTCTGACTAGGTAGAGGGGTTTTTAAGATTAAACTTCACAGACCGAATGCAGATTTGCTGCAGCTTTTCTGGAGTTGTCCATCAGAAAGAACACGACAAATTCTAATCACAGCAATAGTTTAAAATGCTTGTCTGATGAAGAGGAGGAGAAAAACTGTTCCACTGCTTGCATTCCTTAATGCACTGCCAGGGGATGTTAATGATGATCCCAGAACTGCAGCTGACAATAGTGCATGAAATGTTGAAGAAGCTAGTCCTTATCTGATGGTGCAGACTGCTTGCCCCCAGGTTTCCTGTGTCTTTATGTTGTGATTCACATTTGATCCTGAAGATTTGAATTTGTCTTTGCCTCTCCTCATAATGCATTCTGTGCATCACATGTCTAAGGTTTCTGTCTTCAGCACTGGACAATCTATTTAAATTTATTTACTTTTTTTTTTTCTAGCTTCAAATTTAGTCTATTTAAATCTAAGTTAAAGATATAACTTTATCTTTTGTTTAACTGCCTGGCTTTGCACCTGCTTTTCTTAAGCATCAATATATTTCTGGCAAATTAAGTAAGTCCAGCTGTATCTGATATTTTTTGACTGCTACAAAAAAATGAATGAAAAAGTAACTCAACAGGTGCATTACTCTGTATTGCTATGTGCTCAGCATCTAGGAGTATCCACATGCAAGAATTATGACTATAATTCTCTTTTCTGGGAAATACTGAGAGATTTGTGTAGATTTTGAGATCAGATACGATCACTTGCTCTGGGTGGGTGTATTGACTGGCTACGTGACTGTCTCTGACGTTGGAACAATCTTAGAATTCCAATTTCTCAGCTTCTTTACGGCCTCAGCAATCACAAAGGCAGTGCTGTCCATCTCTAACAAATACATAAGGCTGGCAGAGAGTGTAAGGAATTCTCCCCTGAGCCCCTGCACTTCCAGGTGTGAGCCAATGCTCATTTCCAGTCTTGATTTTGCTGTATTTCACAAGAGTTTGCAGCCTGGCTGTTGGGAGCAGCTTTCACCATGAAAAACAGGGATCAGAGTCCTCCCCAAGAAACAGCAGAACAGCTTTGAAGCCAAGAGTGGGGGCACGGTCCTGTTTTACAAAGACACAATCTGTGACCACAGTGGTCGATCTTCTGTTGTGCTTGGCTTTCCCAAACCAGTCTCACAGATCTGGGAGGGAGATGTGCTTAGTGGGAAGAGCCTTTCTTGTTCCAAAGTCGGTATTTTTACACCATTACTTCATTTGGGAAAATATGAGCTGAAGGAGAAGCGAGAGTTAGGGAGTTGTATCAGCAAAACGTGGTGATTTTCCATATTTTGTGGTTTTGAAGATGGAGATATAAATTCATGACATTATAAATGGATAATTCTCTAAATCTCACTGCAGATTATGGAATGCTGGAGATGATCTTTCCTATTACTTTCTGTAGGTTTTGCATAAAAGTAATTATATAGGATGCAAATGCTACCCCCAAAAAATAATGGAATGGTTGAACTTCCTCATCTTCAGTATTACTGATATTTAATTCAGTAATAAGCTTATCATCTCCTCTATTAGAACCCAGTTTCTTCAACCCTTTCAATCCAATTCTTTTACACAACAGATTTTGGGAACATCATTAATTCCATCCTTGTAAAGAAAGGGAAAAATATAATTGAACTGAGGAAGAGGACTCCAAAGTCTCCAAAGCAATCTCTGCTGAGCAAACAAAAAAACTTTGTTAACATCTGTGCAGTGCTGTGTATTAACTGAGGTTTGGACCTCATTTTTGGGTGAACCTTTCAAAACTGTGCATTTTTTTCAGATGATTTTAAGTCAGTACATGTAAAGGGTAACCAATGCTCAGTAGGAAGGCATTTATTAGGGAATTATGGAATGCATTAGACATGAAATCCAAATCCAGTGAAACCAGGGATTTAAGAATAGCTTGCACCAGCAATTCACTTCTGTTAGTGCTTTGCAATCAAAGCAGTGATGGTGGAAGGATGGACAATGAAAAATAGTTTCAGCAAATATTAATGTGCAAGTTAATATCAATTTACTTTGGCTGTACTTTCATCACTTGCACTTTCTGCGGTACTGAAATTTACCTTTTGAATTATCTCTGTGAAGCAGATGCAGAAGTGACTGGAAAAATCAAACTCGACATTTTGAGGAGCTGTTTGTCATTTAAAGCTGTAGAAGGATGCACTGCAACATATTTACAAGGTGAGTTTTGATGTTTAACTCTGTCCGTGGAGCCACGTGTCTGTTGGAGGGCACAGTGTTTGTGCGCAGTGGTCAAACCCTTCAAGGGATTCCATGGCTCTGGCTCTGCTCTGCTTAAGCTGGTGCTGGACATTCCAGTGAAATCCCTGAAGTTCATGGACAACAAATGATTCACACAGGCACATTTTTCAGTGCTCCACTGAATCCCCTTTGAGCCCAACCGTGACAGGCAAATTTCTGTCCAGTTTGTGGCGGGCGTGCTCTTCCCTTCCACCTTAGTTGGTGTTTAAACTAAATGTTTAAAAGTATGAGCTTGTCATTTCAAAGCTACTTCGAAATTACGTCTCATAACACTTATTGCACATCTCCTGATCCCATGCTTTCAGAGGAAATATTCCAAAAGAGATTTTGTTGCCTTCAAGGGGGTGGGGAAAAAAAAAATCCACTGCTCAGCATATTGTGAAATATGCAGAGAGGAGGCAGCAAGCTGGCATTGCATGTCAGATATGTGAAAATAAATTCTTCTTTCTAAAAAAAAAGATTCTACTTTCATGTTTCCAGGAGGTCTCATAAATGCTAGTGATAAAAAAAAAGAAATTGTGAAAATGCAATTTTGTCATTTTCTATTGTTTGAGCAACACTATCATCCATGTCCTTATTTATTTTGATAGCCTTTTAACTTCCGAAAAATGAAATTAAGTCACTACAGGGACTGCTACGAATTCTTTTTCAATGTCAACGACCAGATCAACTTAAAATTGCTGCCATTTAAATTGTTTAAATGTAGTGTTCAGATTTCCAAAGACACTCAGCAGCCAGCCACACCAAGATTATGGCACGGGCAATGTGTGATCATGTTCTTATCCTTGTTGCCAGAATCCAGAGCCTGTGGGTGGTTTTGGGGATCTTCTTGACTTCCCTGTGTTTTAGAGCAGTGGGTCATGACCTCTTGAAAATGTTAAATTGCCAGTCAGTGTCAGAATTGGTTTTCTTTGTTATATTAACTCTTGACAAGACACTCTCAAAACCAGCGATGTGTAACATGGCAGCATTTTTATCCACACTTATCTTCAACACCGCTGTAACCACCAGCTGTGGAAGTCCCACCGACTTCCAAAATGTGAGAATTTTTTTCGAGGAACACTTTGACACTCCTTATTTGCATTCCAGTGCTTTGGTCAAAGCTTCTTCCTGAGATGGGAAGGTGGAGTTTGCCGAGAGGGTGAAGCACCTGGACACGTCGGTGCTCCTATATTGGGGCGGAAGGGGAGCAAGAAAATTGGCAATATTGAAGAACAGTTGAGCACTGAAAAGTTGAGGAGGGCTGCAGAGACACCCGAGAGGATTGCACAGCTTTGATCTGACGTGGGTGGACTCCACAGTCTGGAATCTCAGGGAAGCTGAGTGACCTGTGACAGCAGCAGGTCAGATGGATCATCTAGTTGTCCCTTCAGGCTACAAATTCCAGTGAAAGGCTACTTTCATGCACACCAGGAAAGGTAAATGAAGCACTGCTTGGTTCCATTGGAGGTGATATTTTTAGGCCTCACATCAGTGGTGAGAACATGGCTTGTTGGAACCATGGTCTCGGGGAGAACTTTTCTTACGCAGTAATTCAGCCAAACGCCTCGAGAAACCAGTGAAATTTGTTAATAAAGGTTGAACAGCTTTGGTATGGATTTTTGATAAGGAAACAGCTGCTCATTTTCTTGGGTAGTAGCAGAGTCTGGAGGCCACAAGATCTGATAAAGGATAAGCAGATGGTTCAGAGTAAACAATTTGAAGTAGCTCGTGTAATTTCTTTGAGATCTTAGTACATAACCTGGCACTAAGAGGTTATACGAAGCTCATTGAGCTAATAGTGATCAAGTATTTATTGCTGGAGGGCAGCTAGAGAGATGAAAAAGGCGGCCAGATTTACTGAGAGGTAAATAATATACTGCTGCACGTCCTCCAGAAAGGGATTTGAGCAGTTAAAAAGTGCCAGAAGAGCCTGAGCGGAATGCAATCCGCACATGAGGAGCAACAGCTCATTCTGGACTGGAATGTGTTTGGCCATGTAACCTACAACAGCCAGAGCGGCTCAGAAGAGAACTGTCGCTGCCAGCAAGCCCAGATTGCAGACCAGAGTCCTCCTGTGTGGAAACCAGGGCAATTCTTTGACCACAGAGCAGCAGAATGGCTGGGATGGGAAGGAACCCCTGGTCCAAACCCCTGCTGAAGCAGGGCCACCCAGACCCAGTTGCCCAGGACCGTGGCCAGTCAGCCTTGGGATAAGTCCAAGGATGGAGGCTCCACAACCTCCCTGGGCAAACTGTGCAAGCACTAGGTCACCCTCAGTGAAGAAGTGTCCCCTGGTGTTCAGAGGGAACCTCCTGAGTTCCAGTTTCTGCCCATTTCCCCTTGTCCTGTTGCTGAGCACCACTGAAAAGAGCCTGGCTCTGTTCCCTTTGCATCCTCCCTTCAGGTGTTTATGCACATTGTCCCTGAGCCTTCTCTTCTCCAGTCTGAGCAGCCCCAGCCCTCTCATCTCATCCCTTCTTCAAAAAAACCAAACATTCCTCAGTTGTTTTATCTTGAGCAGACAGGAGGAGAGATAACACTGAGAGTAAACAAGCCGTCTTAAACAGAATATTTACTTCTTCCTCTTTGAACTAAACCCTGCCCACCACAGACACTGCAAATGGCCTCAAGTGAACCCAGTAAGTCTTACAGGTCTGTTTCAGGGGACAAATCAGTTTCTGGAGTCAGAGGACCATTTTGTAACGTGTGAGCTAAGCAAGGGTTTGGAAGGCAGAAAAGGTAAAAAATTATTTCACTTGTATTTACCTTTGGCTGACTCTGGATTTCACAGTGTCATGGAAGTGAATTCATTAATTCATTAATTCCTCTGCCATTAATAGTAGACTATATGGGCCAGCAGTGAGTGCTTGGGATTATTTTGGCCCTTGCTGCTCAGCCTGAAATTAATGCATAATCTGGCCTCCTTTCTAGTGAATTTATTTTTTATTATAAATGGATTAGAATAAAGCAACCTGCTGTTATCTCAAAAGCTGACTTCCACCGATGTAGACAAAGATTTAGCAATTTTTTAGTTTTCCTTAATAAAGGTCACTTTTGTTCCCAGAACATGCTATTAACATGGATCAGATCACAGTGATATTTGTTAATAGCTTTTCATCATGTAAATATTGCTCAAGCTCCAAGTGTTTCAGAATATGTCCTGATAATTATATTAAAAAAAATTTTATATATATATATATATATATATGTAAAAATCTGTGTGGCTGGAAATGCTTACAGACCATGTGTGACAGCACTGGAAGAGCTGCTCAGTGGTAATATATGATTTATATGAGGCAGAATGCTCAATGACTGAGTTATCAATCAAAAATTCACATGCCAACTTTCTTCCAAGTGCAGACCCATAGAAGGTTACCTGTCTCATCTTCCCATGAACATCTTTATGCAAAACCACTTTATGAGATAAAAGCAGAAATATTCCGAGCTACCTCTGAGTTGTGGAAGTCACGCTTGGTATATTTATTAGATTAAAAATGATTTAAATATTTCAAGGGCTAAAGAGGGGAGCGTGGCATGTGTCTTAGTGATGTTAATAACCTAAATTTCACACTTCTTAGTAACCACACCTACTAGCAATTACCAAATTGACAGATATATGTGAAGCTGGCATTTTAGTGATTCACCCAGCAGGGCTAAAGAGTCTTTTAAAAGCCCAGAACTTAACTCTTACCAATTTTCCCCTGACATCCATGTCACAGACCTGAGCAGAGGACTAGAAATGCAGCTGACAACGATTCAAACTCGTAATTAACTTGATGTCCATATACAGCTTGCCATAAGAATCCTCCACAGACTCAGATGTGTGTGTGTTCTCCCAGCTTAACTAAAACTGTTGTTAAGTAGGTGCCTACAAAGGACATTCTTCAGGCACTGGGCAGTGCCACAGCCCATCCAGATGGGACAAAATATGGCAAAATATGTGCCCGTCTGAAGAGTCAATGTATTTTCCCTAGTTTGCAAAGTAGAAGATGACAGCATGGCTCCACAAATAATTAAAGGTGTCCAAGCAGCCACCAGGAAAATGCATCCAAATGTACACAAAACCAAAACATAAATTCATGATTTTATAGTCACAGAAGTCTGTGATCCTCCAAGGAGAAATATTGTAAGCTCTGGTGTCCTCCTGCTGAAAGTGAGAATGGGAGTGGGAAAAGGGCCTCAGGTCTTCTAAGCAGACTCAGATGAAAAACAGCGTCAGGTTAAATGTTGCAACAAATGAAATTTTAACTGATACAGGGTCTCTTGAAGTTGTCAGTTCTCTTGAACTGAGGAATCAGTCTTTAACAATAAAACAAGAAATATAAAAATGAATGTTTATAAAGTACTGTTCATTCACAGCTTTGTACTGATATTTATTCTGCTCTTCCCTTGACCACTGTATAGTCTTCCTCCCTTTCTCTTCCACTGATTTGTTCTCCTTCTCCAACACAACTCATTAAAACCTATGTTTTTTGTATTTTTTCTGACTTTTGCTTATCTCCCTCAATTCTTTTTTTTTTTTTTTTGTTTCTCAGTGATTTTTCCCAGGTCTGCTGAGCTCTCCTTACTTTTCCCACCATCTGTCTAGACAGCTGTTCCTGGTAGCGCTGAACAAGTGAGTTGTGAAAACAGTTGAACAGAAGCTGATTTTACCTCTGTAGTTCCCACTCTCTATGGGGCTGGAAGCTCTGATGGTCAGGACAGGTGAAATGATGTATAAAACAAACTTTGATGCATTAAGGAAAACCCAACGTGGCACGAGCGAGTTGTAAAGACAACACGGATCGCGCCGGTTGGAACCCAGACCATTCCACGAGACACAGCCAAAAGAGGGGGGAAAGAAAAACCCATAAAAAAGTCTCACCAGACTCTTCAAATTCGCTGTTGTACGCATTCCAGGTCTCACTTATGCGGACCAGGTTTTCTTCCATGGCTTGGATGTCCATGTAGGGACAGTTGCACTCCGGGAATTTGGGGCCGCACTGACACCAGCAGTCATTGTCCTTGCAGATGAACTCCCCCTCCGAGTTGCAGGCGATGTAGCTCAGGGCTGCCTGCACAAAATGCTCTTGCAGGTACTCAGGAAGGATGACCTGAAGTCCTGAAGGAGATGGAGGAAATGTTATGGTGTTGAACACAAAAGAGCCAAGCAGCTTCCCCAACCTACCCAGCAAACAAACAAACAATTATGAGAAACAAAAAAATATGTGGAGTTTTTAGGACAATTTGCACATCTGCCCGGCATTTGCACTGTGTCATGTGTTTCCTTTCCTCATAATTATTTTCAGGCATATTCCTCACATCTCCCTCTCGGCATGGAACGTCCACCCACTAATGAGCAACCTGCATTGCTCAGGTGTTTACTGCTGTAATCTTTCTAGGGGGATTGGGTAACTTCAGCTTCTCCTCGGGAAGAGCTGCTGAGTGAACAGCAGTCAGAGCCTTGCAGCAGGAAACCACGTGGCTGAGTCAAAATCTTGGTGCCAGCAATAATGCAGATTCTGAAAATGCTGATGAGGGGAAGGCAGCCCTGAGAGACTGAGTGAAGCGACAGCATAATCAGGAAAAGAGGTGTAAACATTTCCACCCGAAATTGGGCTTGTTTTCCATGTTTCCTTTGGCACAGGATGTAGCTTGTCTAAATAACTCATTATCACTCGTGATTTTGTAGGGCAAACTGAGAAGGAAGGGGGAGATTGGGCTGGAGGAAATTTTTGAAAAATAAAATTTGGCTGATTGTTTATTTTTCTAACATTGATAGCAAATTGCTCTGGGACAGTCAATAGGATGTGAAGGGTAGGGCTACAAAACCTCAAGAAAGAAAACTCATTCTTAAATCTACTAAAGTTCTAGCATGGGAGGGGTGCAAAATCCAGCTCCTGTGTCACAACCAGGGAGCAGGTGAATCAAAAATTCCCAACGTTTGTGACCAGAAAACCTTGGCCATTGTTAATGAGACCCCAGTGATGGGAATGAGTGTTTTACAGAGAAGAATTTTAACTCTGTAGCCCTCAGTCTCTCCAGCTGCATTAGTAACAACCAGTCAAAGAGCCACAGCAAGGGACACTATAAATTTTTATTTATTATTTGTTGCTGTTTTCTGTGGCAAACATAATCCCTCCAGAACCAGCGGAGCTTATTTGTGTTCCAGGTAATTTCTCAGCATATGAATTGGGTATTTGCTGATATAAGTTTCTTCTCCATAGGCACTTGGACAATTTCACAGAGATTTATCCCTTAGTTTTAGGTATATCCAAAACTATGGCTGTAATTTCAGAACCCTTCCAAGCTGAAACTCATATCACAACTGCTGAAAACTGGTCTGACTGTGCCTTCTTCTGTCTCGTGCCAAAATTTGTAAAACTCTGCTGCTCCCTGAGTAAATATTGTAATATAGTGAGTAAATATTGTAATTTAGTTGTGTGCTTGCGAAAAACCATGAGGCTGTGAAAGGAAAAGAAAGCCCAGCTCGAGTTTTCCATGAAAGAGTTTGCACAGTTCTGATAACACATTGCTCCACACAGCAATCCAGTGGCAACAAACCACAGTCTGAGAGATTCAAAGATTGTTTTCCAAACTTTAACTGACAAACACCGTTAATATGCTGGAAAGCATCAAAAATTGTATTTCTGGTATATATTCACTGCATCCCGGTGGAAATGACAAGTTTTTAGTTTTAAAAAAAAAATTTCTCTCTGGGAGATAATTTTATGTTTTTATGGATTTAATCTATTCTGGGGAGAAAGGAAAGGGAGTAAACACGCATGGATATTTTAAGGAAGAGTCATAGAATCATAAAATATCCTGAGACTGAAGGGACCACAGGGATCATCATCCCTGAGAGCTGTTCTTAGTATCACCAACCACCTCACACTGTTTGTCTGAGTGATTTACAAACTCATACAGAAAATTTTAAATCTCAGAAATAGCTGTATATCTACCTTCAAGTGCAAATTAAGAATTGTATTGTTCTCCGGTGGCATAGAGTCAGAGGTATACACAAATATATACATTAAAGAGAATTTAGTGGGTTTTTTCGTAGTCATAATTTGCTCATGCTTTATTTTCATAACTGAAAATAGAAATTTATTAACGTCCTAATATTATAAAGGGGGACTGCTCAAAAACTTTAATGTCCTAATATGCAGGTTGGGAAATGCTTCTGCTGGAATTTTGAAAAAAAAAAAAGGTATCATTTAGAAATGATGACTCTCTTCTTCATTTTGCTTTCTCTTTCTTCTTCTTCCTATTTTTCATTTTTATTTATACACAATTACTACAATTTTCCTGATGAGTGAGATTTTAACCTCCCAAGTGTTTTTTTAAAACTCCCAAGAGGAGCCCTTTGACTCCTCCTGATTTAAGAGTATTTGAAAATGTATATCCTGCTCCTCTGGCGACCCCATTAATTTTGGTGGAGCAACCTCACGGGGTGTGAGCTCAGAGTGTGCAAAGCAGGCTGAGCGTGCTAAATGTCACTCCCAGCTGGGTGGAATCTCTGGGAATTCAGGCTGTTTAAGAGGCGTGCCAGTGGATGCTAAACAGGGCCATAAAATGCTAACAAGGGCTGTTCAAATGATCTTCTGGTGGGTGCAGAAATTGTTTCTGTTCGAAAGGCGACACGAGGTGCTGGCATTTCCTTCTCTTTGTCTGGAACACTGCATGCACGCACACACACACACAGAGAAATTAGGAAAATGACCTTTTATGAGGTGGAAGAAAGGAAAAACAAATAGCGTGATAAATGTCACCCCCGTCCCGAAACAAATTAATGAAATTGCACCTACATACCTTGCAACTGAATCTTATTTTCAGGACTCTGAACCAGAACAGAGCTGACAGAATCTAGGTTGTCATAGTTACTGCAGCCGAGGGGCCCGGTCCGCGTCTCTGTCACCTGGTGGAAGGGAAGGGAGAAGCGCTCGCTGCGTTATCCAAATCTGAGGAGTTCAGAAGGTTGTTTCATAAACTTTCCCACTATTTCAGCCAGAAATACATTTCAGACTTGATTGTGGTGAAATAACTCGATTTAATTGCCAAAAGGATGAGGGCAAATGTTTTACCACCTCCACAAAGTGCAGGAAGTGCTGTTTCTGTCACAGAGAATCCTTACAAACACGACACCATTACAATACTACACAAATACTACAGCAGTACAATGCTAGAATGCTGTAATGCCACACCAGCAGTCTAAAGCCTTATTTCTTTTCCATAGCTGTGGGAATTACAATGAGTTTGCTAAATGCAGTTTAGAAAAATGAGGACTGTGATTTTCGCCTCTTGAAACTTTGTGCACGTGACAAGTTCTTCTCGAAGTCATGGAAAAAGCTTCGAATTTTCCAGTGGAAAAGTTCAGTATTTGGGATTAAAAACCTTTTATGAGTGGTGTTTATAAAGGTGGGATTGGTGGGATGTTTTTTCATAAGGGAAGGGTCTAAGATAAGCTTAGGCACAAAATTCTGGATATTCTGTCTGTTGTAATCACCAAATCCATGGCCACAGAACCAAAACACAGCTACATTTGCCAAAACAGAACCTCCACAAGGCAGAGCTCTGGCTTAACAGTGGAGGTTTATATTTGGGAGAGAGCAGTTATTTAAATCATGGAATCATTAAGGTTGGAAAAGCCCTTTCAGATCTTCAAGTCCAAATATTAACTCAGCACTGCCAGATACACACACCACTGCCCCATGTCCTGAGCACCACATCATGGTTTTTGATCACTTCCAGGAACAGTCCTGGGCAGCCTATACCAGTGACTGGCCATCCTTTCAGTGAATACATTTTTCCTAATATCCAATCTAAATGTGCCCTGATGCAACTTGGTGAGTAAACACATTTAAATAAAAAGAAAAACAAATGTTAGTAATTTAAATAAAAAGAAAAAAAAAGTTAGTAATTTATATGCTCCCTGGAATATTTTAAGTAAGTCTCAAGTGTCAACAAAGTAGTTAAAAAGTCCAATTTCTTTTTAAAATGAGAAAGAGTAAATAGAGTTTAAATAGAGTTTCTGAGCAATGAGAGACTGCTGTGATGTCCAGGGCAGGTGGTCAGCAGAACAGGCAGCCAGAGAAAACCCAATCCCTTAGCATGGGTGGATAAACCATGATCTCACATTTTTTAAACTGCCTTGGGTGCTGTAGAAAATTCATGGGTTTGCAGTTCCTTCTCCTTTGTATCGAGGTGAGGCAGAGAGGAGAAGGTGAAAGCAGAATAAAAGCAGTATGAGCAGACACAGCAGGGAATTCTGGCTGCAGGATACCATCCCAGCCCCACTGACTGTCCAAGTACAACCCATCCCTCTGCCACACACCTCCCAAACCGCTCTCAGCCACTCTCCTGGAACTTCCTACTTCTCTTCCTTGGACTGTTTCAGAAACTGTGGCCAGGTTTACCCTTATTTGGTATCTGCCTCAGTTTTTGAATACAACCCCTTCTATTTTCTGTTGCTTCAGGTATCATCCTCAGCTCTGGATCTCCTGCAGAATAAGCCTAAACTGTAGGGTGAGGGAGCAGATTTCCAAAACACAGACGTGCACTGAGCAAGCGACAGCCATGCCACCAGACAGCCAACGTGAATTGTGAAGGACAGAAGCGAGGGGGCTATTTGAACAGCCTGATTTGATGGCAATGTGAAGGTTTGCTGATATAAACCCTGACTGTTCGTGTTGCTGAGGGTTGCCTGGCTCGCCCACAGCCTGCGAGTGGCTGCAGCTGGGTCGTGATGTTCTTGAAACCACTGAGATTTCCCATTCTTTGCGCTTTTTGCAAAGAATACGTGAGATTTCCTGTTGTTCCAAGCTCCTGGCAGCTCTCCATTACTTTGAGCAAGAGTTCCTGAGGGTGGAGCAGAAGGCCCTTTGCAGAGCCCACGGAGAGGACACAGAACTGGCCTGCGCCAAACCTGCGAGCAGAGCTCGAGCTGCACTGATGCCTTTCCCTGGTCTTAAAATTAAAGGAGCTGCACACAGTTGAGAGGGAAAAAGGGTTTTTACCTTGGTATTTATTTAAGGATCCTTAGGTGTGATGAAATGCACATCGAAATGCACCCCGATGTCCCCACCGAAGAAAATGGCCACGCATGATGTGATGAGTATACAATTATAGGCCTTGCTAATTAGCACATCTATCAAAGGTTCCCCAATGAGGGACTCGGGTGAGACCCTCCACCCAAGGGACCCTCCCCCTGGATGGGCCTGGCTTTGTTTACAGAATGTGTTCTGGAGAGGACCTTGGTTTCTTTGGGCTTTTAGAATGTTTGGTCTCTAAACTTAACGAAATACTGGGTCTAAGGGGAGTTATCGAACTTAAAGAATTATAACTATGTAAGCTAAAGGCACAAGGAATATATAAAGCTATATAAAAGAGTGTATAAAAGGGGTATAAAAGAAAAGCAAAAAATCATCATGGCATCAGCACGAGGAAACGGGACCGAGTCAGGCTGTGTCCTCTCTCTGCACGTGTTTGGCAAACCTTGAATATTTACGACAGCACCAGGTTCACCACGGGTTTTGCTTAATCATCCTGACTCAGCACAAAGACTCCTGCATGGGGATAAGATTTGGGTTGGGCGTGGCTGGAACCACAATTGTGATTTACCTGTGATCCTTCTGCAAGCAAGCAGTCTAAGATTCCATTCTGAAATATTAATTTTCGGAAGCACCCCCAGTCCATGTATAGAATCCTAACCTCTTTATACAATAGCAAAGAGTGTTACCTAGATCAAATAAGAGAAGTAGCCAGAAGACAAAAAAAGGTAAATGTCGTCATGAATTTTATCCTTACTCTGAAATATTCTGCCCAGCATTCATCTACGCAATTCTTTATTTAAAGATCCATTTATTTTAGTGTTGTTTTGGTTTGCATATTATTATTATTATTATTATTATTATTATTATTATTATTATTATTATTATTATTACTACTACTACTACTACTACTACTACTACTACTACTACTACTATTACTACTACTATTACTATTACTATTACTATTACTATTACTATTACTATTATTATTTTCAAGCATTTATCTATAAGACAATGCAGCTCCATAAAGTTATATGGAATGTATAAACTATAAAGCAAATTCTACAATTCCTATCCATTCCTATTACTCTTTTATGCCCCCTGAAATCACGAAATAAGGAAGGGTGGTAAGTAGCTTTGTAGTTATTGTGCCCCTTTTTGGTCATGATTCTTCACTCTTATCTGAATCATGCCCGACATAGGTAGAGACTACCACTGTTTTGAGGGATAGCATTTATAAACACATTGATTCAGAAGAAAACTATGTAGGGCAGTTTTGAAGTGACTTATAGACAATCATTGTTGCAGTGAAGTAATAAATAATAATAGTAATAGTAATAGTAGTAGTAGTAGTAATAATAATAATAATAATAATAATAATAATAATAATAATAATAATAGACAATGCTCTACAAATGCAGTGATAAATAAGGACCTTTTCTAAATGCTATTTTTTCATTCCAATCTATATATTTTTATTATTCATTCTTTTACTTTTCCCGGTGCCTTCACACCCTCTGTCTGCTGCCTTGCTCTGGTGCTCTTAGCTTCTGCATAGGAAATACATTGCAAGAACAAATTCAAACTGAATAGTCTCTGCATATAAAAAAGAAATGCTAAAGAATATAAAAATCATCCAGCCTTCAACTTTTGATGGATGACAATTCCAGTCAGAGGTCAAAGTCATGCAGTTACCTATGCTTTTGTATACTCTACACAAATCCTATTCCACAAAGATTGTGAATCAGAAAGAAATGTAAGTGACTGATAAACGAAAGCCTCAAATTCCTGGCAAATTTTTGGTTCAAATGAAAGGATTTGATTTTCCTAAATCACACAGTTACAGACTGGTTTGGGTTGGAAGGGACCTTAAGGAATATCTAGTTCCAACCCCTGCCATGGGGGCACTTCCACAAGACCAAGTTGATCCAAGCCCCATCCAACCCGGTCTTGGACATTTTGGGGTAACTTTGGTGATAACAAAGCAGACTAGAGAAGAAAAAATAAATTTAAAAGGATACAAATACATTAATTCTGGTTTGATCCAAGTGTTACTGATGTCACTGATGATTTTACATTATTTGTTTCAGGAACAATAGGAATGAAATTGGAAAGGCAATGGCACGTCCTTAATTATCTTCCAAGCAGAGAAGTGTGACTGTGTTCAGCCCCAAGATCGCAGCTGCAAACAGTTTCGTCAGAAAAGGTATAAAAAAAAGATGAACCAAAAAGAGGAGAGGGAAAGGTAATAAAATGGAAATGCAGGTTATGCTGAGATGTAGCAGGGTCCAGAAGTGACTGACTATGTGCAGAGAGCACCAGAACCACATGTTTGCCTTGCACAACCTGCGGCCCACAAAGAACGTTAACTCACAAAGCAAACCACCACAGAACAAAGTCATTAAATAACCAAAACCCCCTAAGAACCAGTAACAAAACATCTGTGAAATCATCTGACACCGAGCAGGCAGGATGTTCTCCAGCGCCCTGTTTTCAGAGATTATCACAGAACAGGTTTCCCTGGGCAGCAGAGTTTTCAGTTCCCAGAAATAAACCCTAACATTTGGCATTAATGAGACAAATGCCTACAGTTTTCAGTCAGTTAAATCTCATAACCATGGTGATAATGACCCGATTATAAGTGCACTGAGAACATACCTCCTAGCACTTCAGCAGGGCTGAATTCTTGTGATACCAGTGGGTAGCATTTCCCTGGGAAACAGTCTGCTTTTTTTGTCCATGATAATTAAGCCTACAGAAGACTTTCCCAGTGAAAGGGAAATACGTTTCTGCGGAGATTTTGCTCCTGGTGCGTCCTTTTAAGCGCACGTAGCTAATATTCCTAACGAAGTGCCCATGCAGGGGTGGTGTGTGCCTTGCAGAAAGGACTGTCCTCTTCAGCAGCACTCTTTAAAAATGGGTTTGGCTTCTAAGGATAAGGACTGAGCCGGCACAAAGGAGGATGAGGCAGTGCTGGTTGCTGCAGAGCAGCTGCGCTCACGTTCACAGAAACCTCTTTCACACTTGGAACATTCCAGTAAGGGTTCAGAGCAAACTGCTCATGTCTGCATGAGGAAGGAAGGTCTGCTCTGAGTGCCTGTGCCCACAGAAGGTGGGGCAAAAGTGGGGAGCGGGGAGAAACCTGAAGGCTTGAAAGAATCCTGAATCTCCTGAGTAACATGGTGGTGGTGCTGGGCTGATGGCTGGGTCTGGTGACCTTCGAGGTCTTTTCCAGCTGTAATGGTGATACCTAATCCTGGTCTTAAATTAAGAGAGCTGAACACAGTTAGGAGGGAAAAGGGTTTTACCTTGGTATTTATTTAAGGATCCTTAGGTGTGACGAAATGCACATCGAAATGCACCCCGATGTCCCCACCGAAGAAAATGGCCACGCACGATGTGATGAGTGTACAATTATATGCCTTGCAAAAATTAGCATATCTATCAAAGATTCCCTAATGAGGGACTTGGGTGAGACCCCCCCACCCAAGGGACCCTCCCCCTGGATGGGCCTGGCTTTGTTTACAGAATGTGTTCTGGAGAGGACCTTGGTTTCTTTGGGCTTTTAGAATGTTTGGTCTCTAAACTTAACGAAATACTGGGTCTAAGGGGAGTTATCGAACTTAAAGAATTATAACTATGTAAGCTAAAGGCACAAGGAATATATAAAGCTATATAAAAGAGTGTATAAAAGGGGGTATAAAAGAAAAGCAAAAAATCATCATGGCATCAATGGTTCTGGCTCCAAGACTCTCCTTCCAGCCTCACCCTCAGGGCTTGTCCTGCAGCCCGTGATCCCACACCCCGTAATCCCTGCCCGTTCTGCGGCCAACGCTCCTTTCACCTTAAAAAAGAGTTGATCAAATGAATAGGCACTAAATGTACTTTCTATTTAGGTGTGGGTCTCCTGCCAGCTCTCTTCTTTCTTTTCCCCCAGGCTGGACAGTTTTTCACAAAAGCACCTTTATTCCAGCACTTCCCTTTGCCACACAACAGTTGCTGCTCCGCTGCCCTATTTTTGTCATTGAACATATTAAAAAAGTCCTGCTAATGAGTGTGTAATTAAAATAAATCAGATTTTTCTGAGTGTTCCAAGCACTGATACTTCTCTCGCTACGGGCTAGGTGAGCATTTCCGAAGGAGGTGCAGACAAACCAGAAGCATTCACAATGTCAGGGGTTCGATTCATGTTTTCAATATGATTTTTTTAATTGCCAGGAATCTGAAACAATACCTCAAAGGCATGCACTGTTTTCAGCACATTTTCTAGCAGCACAGGGCTGATGCTGTAATTTGAAGAGCCCACTAACTCGGGAGACCTGGAAACGCTCCCATCATGTTTTTCTGTCATCTGTAAAATGGAATAGGAACAGTAAACTTGATCTTTCTGCAAAAGAGATAATTGCAAAATTTCCATCAGCTTCATTAGAAGGGAAATAGGGACTTCTTTCAAGTTTCTGGGCAAGGAGATGACTTTGAATTTCACTGAATGCAGCACTAAAGCTTCCCAAGAGATCAGTCTAATCCTTCCATTCGCACTTCTTTGTTTCTACACTCCCAGGAATTTACTGCGAACCAGATTGTTACATTAAAATAACAAGGAAATTGAAACGTATTCTGCTTACATAAAGCATTAAATACCTCAGAAATTGGAATATTTCAGGACCTGGAAATGAACTCACACTATTTGAATTCTGCTCTGTTACTTCTGTTAAAAATCCTTTGATTTTTTAAGGCTGTTCAGGTTCCTCTGACAGGGAGCAATCACTTCTCTGCTCGAGTCTATTCCCTGCTATCCCAGGGAGCAATACATTGTCTGTAAATTCCAGGAGGATCCACAAGAATATTGGAACAAGTCTGGCGGCACCGACAGCTCTGGCATCGCAGCCACAATTTTCCCTTCTCAAGGACATTTTAAATCCACTGCCTGTCAGATGCCACATTCCCATGCAACCTTCTGGGTTGCAACGGGGAAGCTTGCAGGAAATGAGGCTGCTGGAAAACCAGCCAGGGCAGCCGTGCCAGAGCCTTTATTTCCTGCACTTTCAGAAATCAAAGGTGAATCAGCCTCATACAGAGAATGAGGACAGGCATTATCTCCAAAAGAACAGGTTATCTCTTTTAATTAATCTTGAAGAGGAGTTGACAGTGAAGTTCTCTTACAGAGTAGTAATAGAGTTAGCAAAAATGTAATAAAAACGGAGGGTTTTGTTTCAGTCTCCATTTAGCTACTTCTGCTCTCCCATATCTTACTTAAATTAACACTAATATTATTTTTTCTCAGCTTTTATTGCCTAAAGAGACAGCTGAGCAACAAATAGTAAATGAAATCTATATATTTGGTTTAAAAGATAAAATTAGAAACAGAGAGAACAGCGCAGATACAAATTAAAATAATATTTCACGTTCATAAAAATCTCAAGGTATCTGCAGAAAGCAGAAGCAAAGACGCCTACTTAAGAGAAACCCAATTCCCAACTTTCCATCCTCGTCCAAACATAATTCCATTGCTATATAAAGGACAAAAGGCTCCAAAGAAATTTGGGGGCTCGTACTGTACATGTTAAATGTCTTCTTACATTTAACCCAACCATGAAATTCCATGCAAGGACTTCCCAAGAGTGAGGGAGAGAACAGGAGAGGGAACAGAATTTGTATCTTCATGGATCAGTTCCAGCAGGCAGTGCTGAGACCACTGGGATTTTTCACTGTGTCCCCATTAGTTTCAAGAAGACAGGATGATTTGTCTATTTATAAGACTCACAGATATTATTAGTCACAATAATACTGCAGTTGGATGAAATATATATATATATATTTATGTTGGGCAAGTATGAAAAAAATTGTAGTCCTTCATGAGTCAGGATGAAAAGTTAAAATGTTCCTTTTCTTTTTGAAGTGTCAGGAAAAAGATCCTCTTTGTAAATATAAAAATTATCTTTGGATAATTGGGGAACATTTTACCTTTAATGTGGTCAGTTTTTAAATTATGTGTATCTTATTTTTAAGAGAAAAAAAATTTTAAAAAACCTCCAAACTAGTGCCAAAGAAAAAATGTGACAGGTTAACGCTAGGTCCTAAAAATAACATGAAAGGCATTTAAAGTCTTGAAGCTTAAAAATCAAAATGATAAGGGCAGGTTAATTAAGAACTCAATTTTCCACAGAGATTTTACCTTTGATTATACACTTCTGCGCAATTCTAAAACTTAGCTGCAATGTTCTTTTCAGTAATATCCCTAACAATTGACTAATTTAAGCTGTTTTCAGCCCAGAAACTCCTGAATTATTTGTGCTGTCCGTGGCACTCGGAGCAGCCTGCGCCTCACTCGCGGCCACGTCTGCAGCAGGACATTTCTCATGTCCCTTTTGTTTTGCCATCAAACTCCCCCTCCCGGGGTTGTCATCCCAAGCTCTCACAAGGAATCACATTCGTGGCCGTGACGTGGGTGCCTGCCTGGCTCGCAGAGATGTGTGCCGGGATTTATTTTTAGGTTGTATCCTCATTACTTCCCACCCATTTATCCCCTCTGGTAAACGATTGTAGCACATTTGCCCTTTCCGTCTCTTTGGCCAACTCTCAGTTTACAGTTTTGCTAAACACTTGTTTTTATGCAACTGGTTTTTAGTGTGTTTTCCTGCATCTTTGCAGACCTACCTCCAGACTAGGCACAACTGACCCATAACTTATTCATTAAATCCCTATCAATTCTTCAAGCTAAAGGAAATTTAGCTCTGCTAAATTCATGTTAGAGAAGAGAAGCAACTTAATACTGAAGCTTTAAACTTCATTTCATATGGCTGCTTCATTCACATGGAAAGTTCTGGCTGAGAACGTGGTGATTCTCGACACTGTTATTTCATGAACTAAACAAGAAGAGATATTTTAATGTACAGAAGACTGCTCTTAGAATTAGGCTCTGAGGGCAACATTACCCAGACAGACTGCTCACCCCAGCTGGAAAATCCTTCACATCATCCTGATTCCTGGGAATAGAAAGACCTATGAAATATCCAGACCTGTTCATTAAAACATACATGAATGAGTCCTACTATAGGTAGGAAAAAATATTTAGAATATAGAATATAGGACCTTGTCCAAGGGGTTCTATTAATTTCTTTCTGGTCCTGACATAGATGAGACAATGGCAAGGGAAAAGAATGATGTATCATGAGGGCAAGAGCATTTCTTCCATCAAAAGACCGAAAAGGAGAGAGCCAGGGCTCCTATGAGCATAAGAATCTAGGGAAGGAGGGAAGTTCAGAAGGAAAAAGAGGAAACCTATGAAAAGAAAGCAGCGCTTATTATCAGGGCTGTAGAGTCCTGTGGAACTGAAAGGACTTTGTTCTGCTCAGAACTGAAAGAAACTCTGGACCACCTGCAGGTTTTGCTTTGTTTCTGTGCAGGTGGCCGTGTGAGGTAGGACATTCCTGGAGATCAACGTGTCCAGCTCCTTTCATGGTATGGTAGGAGAGAAACCTTTTGACAAGTGATGTTTTCTCAGTTAAAAATCTTACGTGGATTAATATCTGGATTAAATTCATATATATGCCACTCTATCTTTTCTTTATGCCCTTTTACTTGTCAGAATGTTTGTCTTGTATGTGTGCACAATTATTTCTAAGCCACTGCACTGGGTAGAACTCTCAGGTCACACACTACAGACTTGCCAGTTTGGGATATTTTCGCCAAGGAAGGACAGGTCCTCCCCAGTGTAAACCAGTAGCAAAGTAAGAAAAGCAGACCAACACGTTTTATTTTACACCTGAAGTAACATGGGCTATTTATTTCTGACAATGGCTCAGCATTCTTGTGCATGTCGTGTTTCAAACAGAGAATTGGAGTAAGAATAAACTCGACTTAAGTGGACTAAATCATGACAGGAAAAATATTTTAATGGTCCTCTTCAAACCATTTTCTCTATTATCGTCAGGGTTTTATCATCACCTAATTTTACACATTAAGGATTTCATGAAAAGCTGAAGAAAAAACATGGAATGATTTTTCATTTGCCAGACTCTAGATTCACTTGGAGAAGAAAAAGTTTAATTTCCTTGTAAATTTGCATATTTTTTGGGAGACTCCCATATCCTCCATTTGGTGGAATGATTATCCATGTTGGAAAATTATGAACTGTTATAGCCACGGCACGAAAGGGCCTTTTTATTATTTCTTTTCATATCACTTTTAATAAAATTCAAAGGAAGAATACCCAAGGGCCATGAAATGTCTCATCTGTTCCCTGGGAACTAAAGGGTTACATTGGGTTATCCAGTGAGAGATAAGGAATAATAGTTTGATAAATTGGGAAGATGGTGGCTGAGGCTGACTTGTGGAAGCCCTGATCTCAGCGACACCGATGGGGATGAGAAGAAGCTTCCCTGACGTCAGTGGCATTTATTTGTTGCACAAGGTCAGAATCTCACCATGAAAAATTGGAGCCACTCTTTATTTTGCTCACTGGGTTCTGCCCTAAAGTCTGCAGAACAGTGGTGAAACTTCCAACCTTCCAGGCATTAAAGATCCGAAAACAATGATCGCTCTACAGTGCAGAAAGCCTCCTGGATGAATAATGAAACCTTTCTTAAACCCAGCTCTGCTTCAGCGTGTAGAGGCATTATATGCGTTACCTTGTAAGAGATTAAATTACAGTTTTGCTGTCAGACATGCAAATTCTGCTGAAGCACCGTGAGAAGGTCTACAAGGTAAAAATAACAGTGGAGTGCAGAAGACAGCGATGATTTAACTCTCAGTGCCTGTTAGCTGTGAAGGATTCACACGCGAGGGGTAATTTTTCGCGCTAAATGGATAGATCAAAGGGGCTGATTGCAAACTGAATAATAAACCACGACAACAAAACATGCAAAAATGCATTTTAGACAAAAATTCTATGGGAAAAATAATATGAACACGGAAAACTTTCCACAGCCCTTTATTATTCTCTAAGCTGCCTTCTTCTGATGCAGAGTCTCCATTCGTCTGAGATATTCTTCCTAATCTGACCCCTGTGCTCATACAAGCTGTTGATACATGCTATCTCCTATTTCTGAGAGCTCAGAGGCAGGGAAATGTTCTGTGAATTTTATAGTCCTTGCCTGACATTCTCTGACCTGCTGACAAGCAGTAGCTGCCAATTAGAGGGTGGAGGACAGGCAGAGTGCTGAAGCTTCCCAACCCCTACACAAGCCAGCCAGAATAAAGATCAAACTGAAATCTGTACAAATATGAGGGCCTCCAAATTCCTGCTGGAATGCTCTGTCTAACTGCACTGTTCAATATGCTCACTGTGGAGCTCTCAATACTAAAACCCTTCTCCATCTTCTGGGTTCATTTACTTTAGTTTCACTTTCTTAGGGAGGGAGGCAAAAAAAAAAAAAGAGTATGGAACATTTAAGGAACTGTAGTGTGAATTGTTTATAGGTTTTTGACAACTGTGATGGCAAGTGTTGTGTGAGTGCTGTTAAGGTTTCTCGTTTACATATGTATATTTATAGCCTGCTCAGGGTTTGGCAGTCTTCATCTCCCTGTTTGTTTTTCGCTCTTCTCTCTTGACTAAACTCATAACTAATAGAAGAGCCCTTCAATTTGTTTTGCTCTATCATGTCATGTGTCCTCTCCTATTCTGTTGTCGTTTTGTGGTGTTTTGGGTGGTTTTTTTTTTTTTTATTAAGTGAAGAATAGTTATCCAAAATCTTTCCAAAATGCTTATCCAAGCATCTCTATTATGTGCTATTTTATTGTTTTGAAAGCATCTCACGCTGCGTTGCCAACAAGCTGGCGATGTTGTAACTCCTTGCACTCACTGCTCCTCTGCACACCCTGCTGCAAAGATAACGAGAGCCTGGCTGGTATCAGAGGCTGCTGACACACATCTTCCTGGGAGTGTCTCGTGCTGCAGCTGCTGGCGTGGATCATGGCAGTGATGCTGCTGAGTGAGCCTGGAGAGTGACCAGTGAAATGCTCCTGCTTCGACGTCCTGCTCTGGGTTTGGAATCACAGAATCATGGAATGGTTTGGGTGGGAAGGGACCTCAAAGCCCATCCAGTGCCACCCCCTGCCATGGGCAGGGACACCTTCCACTAGCCCAGGTGGCTCCAAGCCCTGTCCAGCCTGGCCTTGGACACTGCCAGGGATCCAAGGGGCAGCCACAGCTTCTCTGGGCACCCTGTGTCAGGGCCTCAGCATCCCCACAGGGAGGAATTTTAATCCCAATATCCCATCTAACCCTGTCCTCCTTCATTTTAAAGCCATTTCCCCTTCTCCCATCACTACTTGTCCTTGTCAAAAGTTCCTCTCCAGCCTTCTTGAAAGCCCCCTTTAGATACTTTAGGATTTCCCCCCACCCTTTTCTCTCACTCTCTGAAATACTGAGGGCCAGATTCTCACAGGAATTGTGCTGTTTTACACCTGCTCAAGAGCTGACCTCGATGTTACCTTTGGAGATTCAGCCCTGGAGATTCAGTTTAATTAAAATTCAACTGTCTGATGAATTACAGGGTTTTTTTAATATCCTCACCTTAAATTCCTCAATAAGATATGGAAATAGATCCCTAACCTCTCACTTGGCGTATTCTTAAAATTAGCGAACAGTCCACACACAGCAGTCAAAAGACCCCTTGCTTTACCCATGGTGAATTTAATCCAAAGACCTCCAACAGTTTTCCACATAAAAAAATGTATGAAACCTCAGGTATTAGATTTTTGCAGTGACACAAACACAAATCCTGTGCCATGCAGTAGAAGATGGTGCAGAGACTTCTTAGCTCCCTTTGGGTGATGCTCAAAGTCTAACTGCAGGTCCCAGTCCTTCTGGCAAGCTAAAATAACGACCCAAATTTAAATTTAAAATTCACACCTGGCCATATTAATGGCAAGCTGGGTTTGTGAAGCTCTTGATACTGAGCGAGATTTCTAAAGACACCTGCAGGCAGAAGTATTCAATTCTCACTGAAATTTCGGGGGAGGAAAGCATTCGAGATCACAGTTCCTGTAGATTTCCTAACTTTAATTCCCCCTTGGAGAAATGTCAAGCTTTGGTCTTGTATGAAGGCAGTCTGATCTCCCAAGGCAGTGGAGAACTTGGCATTTCATAGTGGTCCTGAGCAATACCTGTCCTTGAAAATCTTCTCCTGTGGCTTTTCCTCGACGTGCTTAAGTCATGTCACCAAACCCACATTGTGGGGAATCCCCAAATTTTTTATAAGGATCCGTAATTTCTGGCTCCTAATTTTGTAGATCGTTACAATTAAGTTTACATTTATATTTCATTTCTTCAACGAAATCAGTAAAAACCTACTATCACAGGACTGTCCAAAACAATGTTTCTGACTGTGATTTTACACTTTAAAGCTGTTGTTGGGCAATTTTTTTCCCCAGTCTTTGGTCCTTTACAAGGTTTTTTCTGTACAGTCTTAAATTCTACCCACAAACTGAATGGATAAAGTGAGGGCAAGAAGGGTTCGAGTTCTGGATTTCAAAAGCTTCCCAAAAATTGGCTGTTTATACAAAACTGTGCAAACTGCTGAGATTTAGAGTTTGCCAGAAATCTGACAAAAGCTCAGGGCTTTATGGTATTTCAGCATTTCTACTTCTGATTACGGCAATTACTTGAATTCACAGAAAAACACATTCAAATAGGAGGTATGAAAGAAAAAAAAAATTGAACCAAGCAAGCTTTTTCAGACAAAACAAAGAAAACGACAACAAAAAAAAGGTCTGTATTTCAGTCTGAGTCTTGAGTGAGAAACTTATTTCATTACACTTGAGTTTCCTCTCTAACAGCCCACCATGAGTCATTCACGGGTTAATTATAGATAATCAGATATAGTTACCATCACAATAGAGCCCTGTTCTTTGTAATCTAAACTTCTCAGATAAAACAAAATGCTTAAATCTCTCATAGCAAAGGAAAAAAAAAAGTGGTTTGGGGAAAGTAAAAAGCAAATTGCACAATAAAATTTAATTGGAATTACAGGGCACATTCTCAGGGATGTTTATTCTTTCTCACTCAGATGGAATAAATGGGCTGTAAATAGCTGTAAATAGCTGGTGGAAAATTCAATTTGTGCATCTGTTCTTCTGTTGCCTCCTGTTCCTTTGTTGCACTGTGGCTGTCCCAGAACTGTTTGGGCTCTACAAAAACACCTCTGCTGCATTCACCTGGCCCAGCTCTCGCAAAAGGAGGCATATTCTGGGATGGGAGGTGATGTCCTCCAAGAGGCGACTATGGAACAGCCTCAGTTCATTAATGGCAATGACATACTGATGCCATGATGATATTTTGCTTTTTCTTTTATACCCCTTTTATACACTCTTTTATGTAGCTTTTGTGTATTCTCAGTGCTTTTAGCCCACACAGTTATAATTCTTTAAGTTTGATCACTTCCCTCAGACCCAATATCCCGTTAAGCCAAGAGCCCAAACACCCTGGAAACCCCAGACCCCGAGGGCCTCTCCAGAACACATTCTGTAAACAAAGCCAGGCCCAGCCAGGGGAAGGTTCCTCGCTGAGGGGTCTGGCTGGAGTCCCTCCCTGGGCAATCTTTGATAGATGTGCTAATTAGCAAGGCCTATAATTGCACACACATCACATCGTGGGGGGCCATTTCCAGTGGGCATTTCGGGGTGCATTTCGATGTGCATTTCGGCGCCCCTGAGGGTCCTTCAATAAACACCGAGGTAAAACCCTTTTTCCCTCTTAACTGTGTTCAGCTCTCTTAATTTTAAGACCAGGAAAAGGCATCAGTACCATAACCCTGTTTATAACTTTGCAGAATGCAGTGAGGCTATTCAGTAATATTTAATTTACCATGCGACCAAGGTGGGTTTTCTGTGCTCTGCACAATTGTTGGGACTTACTGCAGAAGTTTGTTAGGGACAGTGCTGGAATTACAGCTTGTGGCAAAGCGGAGTCGTGGTCATCTGAGAGGAGCATGGCATGGCCGTGGTGAGGGCTCGGAGCATTGCTCATTAGCGGGGAAAGGGAAAATCTGCTGCCTTTATCTGTATTCTGCTCCCACAGCCAGGCGGGATTTTATTAGACCAGAGCAGAGCACACCCCATCATCCTAATAGGTTGTTAATAAGGAGAACCAGCAGCCATCCGTGCAGCTGAAGAGAGATTTTTTCCTAGGAAAACGCCTCCAAAATGAGCATGCCAAGGATGTAATGTTGGACGTGTAATATTTCAAACACAACAGGCTGTATGTTCATGTAAATGTTATGCAAATGAGACACAGCCCTCAGGCACCTGGTGAGGTTCCAGTGAGGCCCTGGAGGCTCCAAACTGTTGATTTAGCATATGAGCCTTAGCACTTGCACTAAATTGCATGTGTTAAAATCATATTGAAAGGATGTATGTATCAGGGACTTTGAAATAAATTAAATATTGATACGAGCCATGGGCTCTTCCTGTGGACTTTTTGATTTCCAGTCAAAAAATGCTGCCATGGGACAGTGTTACCTCTTTTAATGTGCAAGAAACAGTGTATTGTCTGCGTGATTAATGCAAAGCCCCCCCATCAGCAGCGGCCTCAATGCTACTTTTAAGGATAATTATGTCTCAGGTAATAGGAGAAACACAAAATGACAGGAAAGGGCACAGAATTAATGTAGTCATTTGTTTAGAAGATATATCATGTGTTTGTAAAAATTATTTCTTTTTTTAGGAGAAAATCTGCAATTTTTTTTTTTCATAGAAATAGAGAAAAAAAGAGGAGTGAGAGTGACATAGTCTAACCTGAAAAGAGATGCTTATACCGATTTGGGGGAAAAAAGAAGGAACACATATCAGCTTTGTTTGTGGGGGGTTGTGTGATTCTGAAGGGATTACAAAATGAATTTGTAATTTCTCTTCTCAAATGATATTTTGGAGGTGTCCCAGCCATCAAGGTAGCCATCTCTGGACACTTCAGTGAGAAAATATGTTGGTGTGCAAGCAGTTGTGCTATTTTTTATCTAACTCCTGCTGCAGTTTCAGACTGCCCACCGTCCCAGGAAATGCGAGGAGCAATAAGTCAAATAGCAAAGCAAATTATTCCCGCTCATTTCAAAGTCCCAGACTCCAGGAACTGGAGTGGCAGATTTCATTCGTGCACCAGAGTGCTCTGATTTAACTGCAAATGTCGGGGCTTTCGATCTGTGATTTAGGTATTTTCTGTCCCATATAATAT
Source organism: Oriolus oriolus (assembly GCA_013400235.1). Lineage (NCBI taxonomy): Eukaryota > Metazoa > Chordata > Aves > Passeriformes > Corvidae > Oriolus > Oriolus oriolus. The sequence goes on from VXBT01008595.1 coordinate 53,990, forward strand.
TTCGGCTTGGTCGGTTTATTCAGATGTGCATTCCCAACAGGGCAGTTGTGCTCTTCCTAGCAAGAGCAGGAGTTTTGTGAAACATTTTTGATACTCTCAGCTCTCTCTTCCTAAAATATAAACAACTCTGTTAATATGGTAGAGTCTAGAATACCGCATATGAAAAAGCCACCCAAAGTTAATAAAAAATAAGAGTATCAAATACTAACTAGGTCCTGAACATGATTTTTGTTGTTGTTGCTAACTAGTCAGCAATCAAAAAAATTATTATGTATCACTGGGAAAACTTCTAATATTACTTTAGAATTTTAGGGATTTCTCAACCTTTATCTTGGATTTCTTTGGTGCTGGTCAAAAGGGAGTTGTGCCAAGCTGCCAGACCTTTTCTTGGGCTCCTTTGGCAAATCCCTCGTCCAGGGGAAGGCTTTGAGCAGAGCTGTGGTGAGCAAGCCATACACAGGAGGTGCTGGTGTTGGAAATGATATAACTTCTAAAATTTTCAGCTAACTTTGGTCAGGGGGTTGTTAGTCTTTGCCCAGGGGAAAGGAATTAAGGTTTATTTTCAAAAGACTCCGTTTCCTGGGCTTGGCCTGATGAGCCTAACATCTACAGACTAGGGACTAGCATAGAAAATGTAAGAATTGTATAATTTGGGACCAATGAACATCGAACCAACAAATTTCTCTGGGTTTTGTCTGTATAAGTATGTGAAAAATCTAGTAAAGAACCCCATGTGATGGAATGATTTTCTCTGCACAACCCTAGCAAATGCATGGATGAAATTATTTCTGTTGCACATCCTGGCCAGAAAAACACCCTGTCCAGAATAAAGTAATGCCTCAATTCTCTAATGCTAAAAATTACGTTGGAGAGTTTTTGGGTTTTTTCCTGCAGTTTTGGTGACACTGGGACTAAAAAAATCTGCTCAGGAGTCTGTCAAGCACTGGAGTCTCTCCCCCTTTCAGCAGCACAGGAGGGGAGGGTCTGATGGCCACCCTGGTCCCCAGGTCCTTCAGGGTGTCACTTCTCCCAAATCAGCCCTCAGGCTGGGACACAGATCTGGCTCAGCAGCTGTATGGAAAGTAGCCTAACTCAGATGTCAGTATATGTGTTTTAATGAATGAGCTTCAAACGTGCTGCTTACACCCTGGATCTAAAACTTTACTTGACGGTTTTCCAATTTAAAAACAGCAGTCTGTCAAAAACCTGTGCCTATAGAACAAAAAAAAAATGCCTTTCTTGGCTGTTTTTGTGCTCCTGCTTTTCAACAGAAACAGGTTTTTTGTTCAATTAAGTGTTCTGACAGTGGAAATTTGTCATGCAAATGTTCCCGGCCTCTCAATGAACGCAGTGGAAGAAGCCAGGGTTTCATTTATCAGCACTGGTGCATCTGATGTGAGAACCATTTCCTGGAGGCTCCTGCCGCCAATTAACCAAATCAGATTTGCTGGTGGACTAACACTTGTTTTGCATCCACCTCAGCAGGAGGCTGGAGAGAAATCTCTCATTTGTAGTGTTTGTAGAAATCTTTGGACATGCAGAAGGTTCATCCTGCAAATTGTGGGTGGGCAGGGTTGGATTTTGCCTTGTAACACAGACTTTCTTTAAAATATTTCAGCAACGAGAAAGGGCAAATTTCTTTCAGGTAGTGTTTTGTCTCTACACTTCTATGTTCTGTCACTTGAGTTACCACTGGTGGCAGTCATCAATTGTCTTCACACAGAAGGAATTTTTGCGTGTGGAAGGAGCCTGGTTTTAAAGGCTGCTGTACATCTGCGTGATAAACAGGCTGTGAAGCTGTCAGGTCAGAGGGATGGGTGACACCACGGTCTGCAGCAAGAATCATGGAATTATTGAACCATTAATGTTGACAAGGCCTCTGAGAACATCAACCTTCAAACCACTCTGTCATCTAACCCACATCTCATCCACTCACTTCTTGAACGCCTCCAAGGATGGGCACTCCGCCACTGCCCTGGAGAGCCCCTTCCAATGCCTCACCACTCTTTAGGTGAAGAAAGTTTTCCTAAAATCCCTCATGAACCTACCCTGGAACAACCTGAGGCCATTTCACCTTATCTATCACCGGCTGCCTGGGAGAAGAATCCAATCCCACCTTGCCACAACCCCCCAATCCAGCCCTTCCTCCAAGACCAGGTGATGAGATGGGCAGCCTCAACCAAACCCTGGGTGTGTTCTGCTGCACTCTCAGCTGTGCTGCCTGAAGGGCCAAACACCATCTGGCACCAGCAGGTGACCAGCCCTGAGCTGGGCTGAGCTGCCATGCCACCATTCCAGGATGGAAGGGACTGTGGGAATATCCTCCACAGACCAGCAGCCAAACTGAACACGTGCTGCGGAGCCACAAATCCTGGTTGGATCCTTCTCCCAGTAAAGGCACTTCCAAGGACATAAATTTATATTTCCTTGAGTAACAGCTAAGGCAAGTGGGAATTGCATCTGGTTTCAGGTGTCTTTAGTGAAGATCTTGGTTACCAGTGGAAAGATCCAATGAGCAGCAAGGATCCTAAATCACATCTTGCATTAAGAGCTTCATAATTACTGCACATTCAACTGCAAGTTACAATTTGAGGATATTTCAAATGAGTAACATAAGACCAGAGATCTCCTCAGGAGGACAGCTGTTGCTTTATGTCCTACCTGGGACACTCATCTTGGCCAAGCACCCTCCAGTGCTAGGAATGACCTGCAGCAGTCAGCACAGAGGGTTTGACTGACAAACTGTGCTAAAACTAGTTCCTAACAGGAAATAACACATCTCCATAAAACTGCAGAGGCAAGAGCTCTGAACTGTTCCAAAGGCCATTAAAAAAAAAAGAAAAAAGAAAGAAAAATTTAGGCACATGAGTACAAAAACTGTATTAAAAAAAAAAAAAAAAAAGAGAAGAAGAAAAAGAAAGAAGTATGAGAAATATAAATCTGTCTGTAAATGGAGTTACTGATCACATGTGTGCAAGAGGTTGTCTCAATGACCAAACACTTCTGTATCAGTCAAATTATGTATCATCCATCACTAATACCTCTGTTGCACACAGGTAAAACCTTATAAAATGAAGGCCTTGCTGCCTTTGTGAAATCATGGCTCAGGCCTGTTGCTTCTGCTAGAGAAGGACCGTGGGAAAGAGGCCTGGCTGAGTTAGAGGCAGAAAAACACACTGTGTGGTTATCGTGCGTTCACCTGGAGGTGTGGGGCGGTTGGCTGAATTAAGCTTGTTGTGCTTTAAAGCTCTGTAAACAGCTGAGGGACTGCAAAAGACGCTGTGTGGAGTTAAAGATGAGCTCTTTGCCTGAAGCTGTTCAGCGTGTATGTGTGTGGTGACCTGTCTCAACAGCGACGTATCTCTAGTACATCTTTAGGCCCTCTTCCACACTAGCACCTTCATTATAAATTGAATGCTTTGACTCGGGTAGAAAAGAGAACAAACCCAATTACTTCGCTCACAATTACTAATCGGACCACATTTCCCCTCAGCAGCAGCTGGTGAGGCTGAGACCCGCCCTGGAGGGGTGTCCCGGAGCTCTCCCTACCTTGATGGCGGTGGAGGCGATCTGGATGTGGTGCAGCCGGCGCAGGGTGCTGTCCCTGTCGATGAAGTAGGAGGCTGCCAGCTGGTGCAGGGTCTCCAGTGTCACTGCAGAGCTGTTGGCGCTGGGGTCGCTTCCTTCCGACCTCTTGCTCAGCTTCCGTTTGTCCACAAAAATCGTGAGCGACTCCTCTCCTGAGCAGGGAGACAGAAGCCCCAGCAGGCATCAGCAACGTCCCACAGCACAGAGGGGTTTTGTGGACTTTGTTCAACTTGAAGCACATACAGAATAATATGTTTATTTCCAAGGTCACTTAGCACATTCATTCCATTCAGTGTTAGCATAAAAGAAAACGAAACCAGTGTCATACTTGAGGCATTTATTTCCTTCTCTTATAGCACCTATCATAGCTGATTTTAGAAGGAAGGTTCCTCGTTCCACCTTGTTACGAGCAACCATGTGCTTTCTAATCAATTCAGCAGTGCCTGGAGTCCGATAGAACAGTTGCCTTAAACCAAATTTCTACAACTGAAAAGCGTGGGGGTTTCAGAAAGTTGGTGTTTTTCCAAAGGAGAATAGAAGCTCTGACATCTTGTGTTGTGGATTTCTAACTTCCCGTCCCTTTATAGAGATGTGGATAAATACTGCTGAATCCAGAAATTTTAATTTCTGTAAGATTATTGAAAAACCAAAAAATCTGACTTGATTAACTGAGTGAGTTCTTTAGAGCATTCCCAGAAGCAGAACCTACTGATAGTGTCAAATTTTCCATGTTTATTGTCTTGTTCATGGGTATATTTTCCTGTGTTTCAGGCTAAGCAAGAATTCATTCGTTTAGAAAAGTGTTTAGGCAGAACTCTTTACATCATAAAACAAATTAGAAAAGTAATTTCTGGACCCAGTATTTTCTTCTGTGCAATTTATGTCCAAAATAACTACAAAAGCACTTTCCTCACTCTCTGAGCCTGTGTTTGGTAACCCGCATTCTTCAGCATTTAGCTCAACAATTGATTAATAATGTCATTACACCTGGATTTTAGGTGCTGAGCAGCTCCACTGAGTGCCTTTTCCTAGTTCCTGGAAAGGAAGTTACCCTGCTAAGGTCTGGCTTGCCTCTCGTGCTACTTTCACTGCTCAACCCATCTGCTGCCGTGGCACTGTGCCCGCGCAGAGGACGGGATGCCAGCTTCAGATGGGGCTTACGTGCCAAGAAGTGCTCGCTGTAGAAGGATAAAATCTAGGATGGAAACATGACATCATCTTTAAAGGGAGCTAATCTTGGTGGTGAGCAATGCTAGGGGAGGAACGTGTGCCTCCGTGCAGGAGATTGCATCTGCCGGCAAATTCTGTCTCGCAAAATTTGTCTTTGGCTAACACGAGCACACTCGTGTTTCCCAGTCTCTCAGAAATTCAGAGGGCAGTCAAGCCCTTCAGACCTTACACAGGCAAAACTGGCATTACACAGGAGCTTTTGTATCTAATTGGACCTGGAGGGCTTGTCCAGTATGTTCCTTTTGTCCTGGAAGGGACAGGTGGCTGCTCCAGCTGGAGCTTACCTCAGTTTCCACCACTACGTCCATGCTTCTCCTCCTACAGCTTCCTAATGGGTCATTATTTTGTGCATGAAGTCATCAACACGGGGATTAATTGCCTGAAGCTCCAAAGATCTGGGAATTAACGCAGCCTCCATAAGTACCAGGATTTCCCAACCCAGTTATTTCATCTTTCTGCCGTAATAAGTTGACAAAGGTTCACAACTGCCATGAGGAGGGAACTGGGAACGCACAGCAAACTCTAATGACCTGTCCTCTGAGAGAAATCTGCCATCAGAACCTGCTCTAGGTTGCAGCTTTGCTGACATTCAGCTATGCTCATGCAATAAAACCTGACTCGTCACAGGCTGCCACGTGACTCCAGCCAGGATGGAAGATGTCTCTGGGATGAAAAGCTATGGAGTGGGCTGAGATTTGTGCCAGGGGCTGTGGGCTCTGTGCAGCTGTTTGTGGAGCTGCAAAGACATGGTTTAGAACAGATATTAGGAAGAAATTCCTTCCCTGTGAGGGTGAGGAGGCCCTGGCACAGGGTGCCCAGAGAAGCTGTGGCTGCCCCTGGATCCCTGACAGTGTCCAAGGCCAGGTTGGATGGAGCTTGGAGCAGCTCAGTCCAAGGACTGGCCTTTCAGCCCAGCCCATTCCATGGTTCTGTGGTATCAGAGAAGACAACACCAGAACCCAGAGGGTGAATATTGTTTCAGCAACCAGTCCAGGCTGCGCAAATTAGGTGCAAAATTTCAGTAGGAGCTTTCTCTCCATGTTTTCCCCTTTTTCAGAGGTCTCAGCTAGTTTGTTTAGATTAAAGTGGCTTTTGCAAGGTCAACCACCTTTCCACTGAAAAGATAATGAATTGTAAGGGCAAAGAAACCAAGGACTTAAAGCTGCAGAAAATCTCTGGAAAAGATTTAAAAAAATTTTTTTGAGGTTCTTCGTGTTTCATTATATGAATATTATTGTATTTCATTATATGAATCATAGATTCATAGACTGGTTTGGGTGGGAAGGGACCTTTAAAGATCATCCAGTTCTAGCCATGCCATGGGCAGGGACACCTTCCACTGTCCCAGGTTGCTCCAAGCCCCGTCCAGCCTGGCCTTGGACACTGCCAGGGATCCAGGGGCAGCCACAGCTTCTCTGGGCACCCTGTGCCAGGGCCTCCCCACCCTCACAGGGAGCTGAGGGTTGCCTGTGGATCTTCCTAAGATCTAATCTGTGTTTCTTCTCTTTCGATTCACAAACCCTTCTCCCTTGTCCTATCAGTATCTGCCTGTGTAAAAACTCACTCTCCCTCTTTTTTATAAGCCCTCTTAAGTTCTGGAATGCCACAATAAGGTCTCCCTGGAGCCTTCTCTTCTCCAGGCTGAACAAACCCAGCTCTCCCAGCTTGAACAACCCCAGCTCTCCCGGCCTGTCTCCGTAGGAAACCTTCTCCAGCCCACGGAGCACCCACAGCACCTTGTTCTCATTTAAACACTCTTGACTGATCTGTATTAGTCATTAGCAGAGACGGTGGGGCTCCTTCTACTTCAACAGAATTCTGCTGAATTTTATTATTAAAACAGAGTTTGTTGAATTTTATTCACATCAAAAAAAAAAAAATCTCAGGCATTTTCCCATTCCCTGCTGTCCAGGAGCAGTCAGCAGAACTGGGATAAAACCTCCCATTTCAAAAAAAACCAAACAAACCTTGACAAAGGACAGGGATGTGCTGTTTTACTTTGATGAGAACATCTCAGGAAAAGAACCTTGCACAGAGCTTTTTCATCTGTCAGAGCTGACTGAGCTCTTGCTAGAAAAAGTGGATCCCCCACACGCTGGTGCTTAGGCACCCGTGTCCCTGCAGGACTTTAGCACCCAGAACCCCAGGGTTTGAGAAGTAACACCACCGACCCTGATTTGGGGAAGGCAATTTGGGTTTTAAGTTCATTTGGAGAAAATGAAACCCATGCCAAAAGAGACTTTTGCCACGTTGAAAATGTGGTCGAGCCTTGTTTTTCGCTGCTTACTGCCTGCCACCATGAAACAGGCTAAGAAGACATCCAAGCATCAGCTGGAAACAAGTGTGATTTAGAAAACTATTCAAGGTTATGAATTTTAAGAACTGAAAAGAAGTAATGACAGTGAACACTTAGAAAACATGATTATTCAGCATCGAGTCCTCCCAGCTGTGCTTTTCACAAGCTCTGCAAGCAGCATTCGCTCTCCTTCCCCAAAATTCAAGAGACAGTCAGCTTCACTTTCTCAGGTTTAAAGGAAATAACATGAAAACACTCGGTTCTGCTCACAAAACAATGCCCTGTAGCCCAATGGGGGGTTCAAGAAACTCGCAGAGCCACGACAGGGATGTTTTATTGCCGTGTGGAGGCTGTCACTGACAGAGCCACTGCAGGGGCAGGGGACTGATGTTCACACCCCTCACTGACCTTGGCACAGTACCCAGCATGTCCCCAACAGCCCTGGAATATGCAAGCTTATAACTTAACCTCAATTTTTAATTTTTCCTATGTTTATAGGAACATATTGTCCATGATTTATAAGCTAAACTAGCTCCCGAGCTAAGAAACACATATTAAAAAAAAAAAGAAAGAAATAAAATAGGTATATAGAAATTTACCCAGGCATACAACCCATCTGTGGCCATTCAGATGTGAGACTCCTAAGTGACATTTTGCAAGTGGCATTCAGAAATTAGAAATTAATTTTGTGTTCATCTTAAGAACATATTCAGGCATTGTTTAAATTAAAAATGCAAATCTCCATCAACATGGTGGAACTGGAATAATGCTGAAACAACTGTAACTAAATATAGCCATCTATTGAAGGGATAAATATATTTTGTTATACCTAACAATACATATGCAAATGATTTAAATACTTGGTGCTAATTTCTGCCTCAGTTATTGAGAGATTGTTTGCCTGTACCCACATCTTTGGAATAATGAAGGGATTATAGGCCTTGGTGTTTCATATTTTCATCTGCAGACTGGGAGGTGGTGGCAAAAGGCAGTGATCCAAGCAGCTCACGTCAGAAAGAGAGGAAGCAGGAATGAAAGGACAGCACTCAAAGGCAGCTGTAGCTGAGCATAACCCACAGATACATTTCTGTGTATGAAGAGAGAGCTCTGAGTAGGCATCTTTTATAGGACTAAAGGTCTTTGGCCTGTGAACTCCTCAGGGGTTTCTGATTAAATAAAATGCCTCAGCCACTACCTAAATAACTGCACCTAAATAAACACACCAGCCAACACTAGCTAGTGGAAAATCTATTCCTGTCTGGATCACCAAAGGTACCATTAGGGTTTTATCAGGTCATTTTCCCAAACTTAAGCAGATGCTGATGGAAATGCACGGGCTCAAAACCGATATAAATTAATGTCAGGCCAGATGTGGTATCATTTCCATGGTTCAAGTGAATAACAGTGCACGTTAATCCTATACAGACCATCTGTTTAAAGATTTAATTTTTTTTTTTTATTAAGTTGACGGGAGGGGAAAGAAAGTTAATATATTTTGTGCTTTTTTTCCCTCCCCTTTGCTTCCATAATCTTGAATGCTGGGGAATTTACATACCAGGAGGGAGGGGTGTGACTGATGCAAAATTTTCAAGTTTCTTTCTCTCATCAGTCGTTGGAGACTTTCCTCTCCTTCCCTTATTTGCCAATAGTTTGTGTCTTACCTTGAGAGGGTGTTAGGGAAAGCAAAGGTCGAATCAGCAGTTAGCGTAAGTGCTAATAAATCCTTCGGAATTCATTGAGATTCACTGTTTTACGCCACCCGACAGTTTCCCCCATCTCTGCAGGCAGCTCCAGGGGAATATTGATGAGGGCCAGGAAAGCTGGCGCTCGTGGAGCAGCCGGGGTGCAACCATCACACCTGCAGGGCTGTGATCAGCGGAGAGAGGCTGGGCTCCAGCTGATCTGCCCACCCCTGTAAAGACTTTAAGTCTGCTTTAAAGACAAAACTACCTCTTTTCCTTCCGATTCACAGAGCCTTCGACAACATCAAGGGCTACTCCCTGACCCAGAGAGCTGCATGGATTGATGGCCTGGTAATGAACACCTTGAGCAAAGATGACTGACAGCAGCCGCAAAAATAAATCGACCTGGAACGTTTCAGATGGCCACGTAGCCAGCTGCCCAGCGAGGTTCTCAAATGAGGAATTATTAAAATAATTTTGCTGAACATAAATCATCATCTTTGCCCCTTGCCTTT
>VXBT01008596.1:0-32381 GCA_013400235.1 Oriolus oriolus
GGGTGGAGAAGAATAGTAATGATGTGAATGATGTAACTCTCATTGGAACCTCTAATTAGGGATATATACATTATAAAGAAAAATAATAGACCCCTGGGTGGCGTTAGGGTTAAGTATGTGCCAGCTCGCTCCCGTACGAGATATTTGGTACCTGGGTACGGGTAGAAGTGCCCTGAAATGCAGATTTAAACCCTTAAAATGCTGAAAAAGGGAGAGCTCCCTTCGACTTGAGCCCCTTAAAATGAGGAAACACGGGGTGTTTACCTCCACTTAAGCCGATACAATGGCAAATAAATGGCTTCTCCCCTTTGATTTAATCCCCTAAAATATTGGGAAATGAGGGGGTTCCCTCACTTTAAATCTCTCAAATAATGGAAAAAGGGGGATTTTTCCCCTCAGTCCAAACCCTTAAAAAGGAGGGACAACTGGGCTTCCCCCTCAATTTCAACATTAGGATGATGAAAATGCGGGACTTACCCATAGTTCAAACCTGTAAGATAGCAAGGTCGATGTGTTCCCCTTCCTTTTAGACGAGAAGATAGTGGAAAATGGGGATTGCCTGTCAACTGATACCTCTAACAGCATTGAAAAGGCAGGGTTTCCTTCAAATGATACTGTTAAAATTGCAGGGGAAGGGAATTTCCCCTCAATTTGAACACAGACAATTATGGAAGAGCAAGTTTTTTCCCTCAATTTAAACCCCTTTTCTCCTAATCACCTCCCTCTTTTCTGAGGGCACTGTGGAGGGACTGGGGGCCCCGGGGAGGGACTGACAAGGTGTCTAAGGATAATACAAGACCTAGGCTTACTGAGACTTGCCCACTCCTTTTAGAAACAACAACAACAAAATCCTTCCTTTTTTCAAGCTATCCTTTTTACAGTACCTAAAACTTCCTGAGCTCTTTTCACTTCACATCACATCACTAAAATTCTCCCTAGATCCTGTGGCTGTTCTCTTTGTCTCTCTTCAAGTTGATTCTACAGCTGTAGGAGAGGTAGGTATTCTATCAGCCTTTACCTGCTGCTACACAGTCTGTTGTTTTATTTGATGATTATCTACAGCTTTAATTGATTTTAAAAATAGAAGTGACAAAAATAGGAAAAAACCAAAACCATATCACCCACTGCTTTTCCTGTAAAGCATATTATAACTAACTTTCAAAGCAGACAGCAGCAATGCTCGTGGAAGCAGTTCACACAACAAATTCTGAGCTGGAGCCCACTTCTGCAATGTGAACTGTTTACCAAAGGGCAAGATGGGGTTTCTGTTACTCAGCTACAAAGAGCTTGACTTAGTGAGGGAACCAGTTTCTGTAGTCTGTGTTATGCAGGAAGTCAGGAGGAATTTTTCCTTGTTGCTGAGTGCGGCACTCACGTAAGTGTGTATAAACAGTAGAGCCTGGAATATCAATTATTTCATTTCCTTTTAACAAATGAAACTGCTATAGTTCTTACAAATCTTATATGCTTCAGTCAGTGGGGATGGGGGAAACCTTTAAATTCACGCATTCCGTAGTCAGAAGTAATAGAAAGTGATGGTTGAATTCAGTCTGCCTTTTCCGATTATCAGGCTGCTTGTTCTTGATCTTTGTCTTGTAGGTCTGCCGTAATTCCCATGACACAGTGGCAACAGAGGAAGGTTTATAATGAGGAAAAGCCTGTAGTGAATAAAAGAGGGGGAGAAAGCATTTTGAAGGATGTCTAAAATGAGCAAGATGTAATAGTCTCTCCTTTTGTTTCTGAGAACAGTAATGAGGTAAATTGAAATTTGACTAGAACTCACTGAAAGTATTTCTGATCTTTCAGAATCAGATTTGCCTGATAACTGGCTGCCTTTGTTGTCTTCTTGTAGCAAGGACCACCTACGTGGTACAGCCACAGCAAGAAGTCTACGACACTGGAACGGATGGCGTAACATACAGTGGGAACAGCATATATTACTAATAAACACATTCTCAAAGACTGGGCTTGACTAAATGGGAGAATAATGCAGAAGAAAATGTTGATTTGTTTTTGTGTCAGTAAGTTGCAGTGCTTATTTACAAAATACTAGCACAAGAAGGACATGCTTTGCTTTGTTTATGTTGAGAAGTAACCTCGGACCATCACTACTTCTTAGTCGATTATTAACTAGGAGGACTATTACAGCCTAGATTAAATTTACTAGCCTCAGAAAGCCTTGTGAATAAGATAAATGCAGGGTTGGGAAAGATGTTATTGCTTATGAGATCAAGTGGCTTTCTGCAGATGTTATTGGACTTGGAGCTGAGAGACTTGACTGCTTTTTTAGCTGCCTCAGGTACAAATTTCTGTTCTTGCTCAGTGTGCCACTGAGTTTACTTACCCTCTTTCCTTCCAATCAGTTGTTTGTTTTTTGTATTTATGCCCTGGTCTGGCCCCATAGCAAAACTAATCTCGATACAGTCTAGCTTGGGCTGTCAGCAAATAAGTACCTCTGTCATAATCTGTGAAGACTGGAGGGTGATCAAAATGCATCTGCCATAACCTACTAGATATATGTAATTTTGCTTGCTTCCTAAGTATGCCTGGGGTCCAGTAAAGACCTGGAGATGTAAAACTGTACATCGGGTTCTCCCATGTTTCTCCAAATTCTCATTAACTTATGTAGAATTTAAAGAAAATCACGAAAAAATCTCACATGCAATGGGAGATAGACATGCTTCTGGACCCCAGCTAGTCTGACTAAATTCTCTCTGGCTGATATAATTCAAAATAGTATTGGTAAGCATGTGCAATGCAGAGTTTAGATTCATTTCAGATGGATTTAACTTGGCTAGCTTTGAGACAGAACAGCAACAAAAATGACACACAATGAAAAGCAATGCTCGGAACTCTGTAAGCTTTCCCCAAGCGTACTGCTTTGATTCACAAGGTCCTTAAGCCAAAAAGCTGCCTTATTATTATTCCTGCCGCACAACGTGCTTGTGTTTGGACAAGTGTGCAAAGTTCACATTATGCTCGATGCATGCAGGTGATGAGCACTGGCTGGTATACAAAGGAACATTCACTTAAAGACCGTGTTAGGGCCTTGAAGAAGTCCAGTGTGAAGGGGTGTTGGCTGCTTTTATACAGAAATAGGTATATTTGTGGTACTGTCAAGGAGTGTGGTGCTTACTAATTCAGAATACTGTTACTGTGCATGCTCAGAGAAAGCATTCTACTCCCTCCTCTAAGTATGTGTTAGCTGCAGTAGCTGGAGAGCTGTTTGGTAGATCATGGAGGAACTCAGGGAAGTAAGCAGTTACCATCTACTTTCAAAATCTCACCAGGCCTCTCTGTGTGCTGAAGTGTCTGAAATTTCCCTTGTGAAATAAAGTAGTACAATAGCGGGGAAATATTATTCTCTGTTTGTGATCCTGCTAACACACCGTATTGCTGGGCTGTTTGGAAAGGGATGCTGGTTTTAAGTCATCTGTAGTTTACTAGTGCTTTTGTCCTTAAAGTCTCTGTAGATCAAGTAGATAGAGTAGTAGACTCTTTCTGTCACTTGCTGCAGCAAGAAACTGAGCACATCAATTTTCTGGCATCAGTGCTCTTCGACTGGCAGCTAGGGAAAATGCCATCTTCTTTGGCACTTACCCTGTTACTGCTTCTAAAGTATTCTGAGACTTAGTGATCAGAGGTCATAGAATTAAAAATAAATTAAATTTTTTAAAACCAAAGTAAAAAACCCCACAACAATTAAGAACCAGAGTAACAAGGCTTCACTGTGTATTGAAATCAGAGGAGCAAGGGCACCTGTTAAGTGGGTTTTACGTACAAAGGCTTTTGTTGGTTAGAATACTGCCTTTTGTACCATGTGTACAGAAAAAAAGTGCAGTCAGTAGAAAACAGTAGACTCCCTGTTACTGGCTGAATATCAAGAACTGAAAACTTACATTTGTTTGAGACAATAGATAGTTTGTCACCCTTAGCTGAGCCAGGACTTCTTCCCTTGATGTATTTTCCTAAAGCACCGTAGTTGAGAAGAACACATACTTTTAAAGGACCATGAGGAAAGGCTATCTGAATAATATTTAATATGAATCTACCCTTTTAATTTATTGACTTATTTTTTTAGTGAATCTGAACTTTCAAATGCAGAGTATTTATAAACATTTGTGGATTTTCCCAAATGAACAGATTTCACCTGAGGGTAGCTTACAAACTGTTTTGATTACACTGTAGCCATACACATATGGTTAATCTCTGATTACAGGATATTATGTCTACTCTGTGTTTTGCCGAATGATGAATTTTAAACAATAACAGAAGTATCATTCATCTTTTCATTAGCAGAATTTTCAAGAATCGGAACAACTTACAAAAATTTCTCACAGGAGTCTACAAATTCACAAATTATATAACCAAATTATTTTAGCCTGTATTGAATTTTATTGCTCTGTATCATAACAGTCTTAGGGCTCTTCTTCAAATGTTTGTATAAAAGCAGTTTATAGTTTTTCATCTATAAGAGGTTTGCTGTTTAGTCATTATCAGAATCAGTCCATTAAGAGCCATGTTTGGGTCTGTGTGTAGACTTACATCTGTCAAAAATGTAATCGGAAGGCTAGGTATAAACCATTCACAAAATCATACAGATATCGATACCCATTGCAGTTTTCAAATCAAGGAAATATTTCCCGCATTAAAGTGAAGAATGAGTGATTCAAAATTGTACATGAGTTTCAAACACTTTAATTGTGATTTAATTGGGAAAGGGCTTTACTGTTTGTTCAAAAGCTTCAGCAGCCATTGTGTGTGTAAAACCAACAAAAAAGACTGATGAAGGTAAAAGGAGATCGGTCAGGAAGCATGACCCGTGCTTCCCTATCCTGCTTGACTTCATTTATGTGAGTCTTCGCGCAGTTTTTGTGCTGTCATCAGAATTTAAGTTTCTGAACTAGAACAAGTTGTTCTAGCTCATTATGATGTACAAGTGTATAATCTCTTTCCCGCTCTCTGAGAATTTCAAAGTCTGCTGCATAAATCAACTTGCCTACACTTCAAGAATCAACAGGGTGTGAAAAGTCATACAGGATTACTGACTTAAGAACACTGGCTGCTGGCTGGAGGTACTTTGCTTCGTAATGCCTGCGCCAAGCTAAAGACAGTTTGTCACAAAACTGTTGGGTGCCAAATCTTTAAACTTTATTATACTGAGGCAAATAGATTTTTGGGATCACAAAAATAAGTATGAGGTAGGTATATGTTAGTAGAGCCATTTCATAACAAGATGAAAAAAATGGAAAAGTGTATTTTCAAAAATTCTGTTTGAGGTAATTACTGCAACATAAAGAAAGAAAATAATTTGTCTCATCAAGGTATATACCAAGTCCAGACCAATGAATGCATCGGTGAATTAACTGAAGGTTGAGTGAAAACCTAGTATGTGATGAATTGGGGGGATAAAAGAAATACAGTTCTCATTTTCCTTGCAATTGAAACGCTAAGGAAATTTCATTTTTGAAACTTCATTACTTAGTGCCTCTAGAAGGAGCTGTGCTATCTTTACTGCCATAGAAGTTCTTCAAATTGATGTTCTCATCAGTGGTTTTTTTTTTTTCTGACCTATCCTACCAAGCTACCGAAGCACAGCTTACATATTAGCCATTACATTCCTCCTTCGTTCAAGGACAGCTCAAATTCATACATGCCCTCATACTATTATAAAAATGAGTATATACATGATTCCGTGTCACTTTATCTAGGAGGTGTAAAAACAGCCATTGGTTCAATGAAAACGCTCACAGCCTATGAGTCTGGAGACCCCTTTGACAAGTTCTTGCCACCAAAATGAAGGGAAGCATGGTTTAACGTTTTGGGTTTTTTTTTTCCTACTTGGGTCCTCTGTAATGACCTCTGCCAAGGCTGATTTATCCATGGAGCTTAATACATTTTTGAGAAGTAAATCTCTTGGTTTTGAACTAGACCAGTTTTTCTAGATTGCGGATGTCTTTCTGGGGAAGCTGCCCTCATCTCCTCCTAACTCATGCGCAAGGACAGTATCGTTACCAACCTTTCCCCACTTCCAGCTTTACAAGCTGACTACAATCTCTGTGTTCGGTATACGCTGTTTGCTATCTGAGCAGCTTTGCATTTGCCAAGCAGTATCTCTGTCCTCAGTTATGGTTAAGCAAACTGTGATTGACAGAACAAAGGAAGAGTGTGTCTAACCCCTCTCCGAAGGACAACTGCCCTGATAATACAGAGCTAAGATGGTAGTTAAGCATGGCCTCATTAAAATATTGACATCACCTCACTGCTGGAAACACAGCAGCAAGCATGCATTTCATATGTTAAACCATCAAGCTTCCATCTGCTGAGCAGAATTCACTTCACTGTGGAATATTTCTTTAGAGCTCATGAGTCTCTGCTTCTTCTGCTGCTTTTAATTTCACTGACACACATGTGATAAGAACAAACATAATGAAAATTATAATGTGTCACTAGAGTGTTTTGTGGACTCATAGCCAAGAAACTGTCAAACAGCAAGCAGAGGCTAGATTTATTGTGGTTTGGTTTTTTTTATGTAAGTTGTATGTAATTTTCAGCTGTAGCAGCCTTTTGCTTTAGGCTTTGCATATATATTCAAACCTATTCAAGAATCAGAACAATACCCAGCCTCATCCCAGTCTGAATTATGACATTACCAGTATATTTTAGCAAGAATGACGAATTACCGCAAGGGAAGTCCAGGGCTGGAATATCACGAGTGCTGGAACTTCAGCCAGTCTGCAGGAAGCTTGCATGGCAAGTACTGTGCTTGGTTTGGTAAGAAGGATCTAGGCACTGGCCTCAGCCTCTGTTGGGAATAGCTGTCTGCACAAACTCCAGGGAAGACAATGTAGTTTGCCACAGGCAGAGACAAGCCATGTGTTTGGAATGACCTTCAAGGTGTCAAGGGCTGCTCCTGGAAAAAAGGCAAAAAGGCAGAATTGTAACTCAGTTTACGTGCACTCAGCTTAGGTATGCCTGTGCTTCAGGCGAAAGGTTTTGTTGGTACCTGTCACGGTTTAACCCTAGACAACAGTCAAGCGGTATGTAGCCGCTTTCTCACTCCCCAACGAGCAGGATCAGGACGAGAGTCAAACTGGAAAGGTAAAAGTCAGAAAACTCGTGGGCTGAGATAAAGACAGTTTAATAGAGAGAGCAAAAGCAAATCAAAGCAATGAATTAATTCTGTTTCTCATGGGCAGGCAGGTGTGCAGCCATCTCCAGGAGAGTGGAGCCCCACCATGCTTAATGGTTACTTCAGAAGAAAAACACCATCACTCCAAATGTCTGTCTGCTTTCTTCCTTCTTTTTTCTTCCCTCTTTCCCACTTTATATACTAAGTATGATACCATATGGCCTGGAATATCCCTTTGGTCAGTTGGAGTCGCTTGTCCTGGTTGTGTCTCCTCCCAGCTTGCCATTCACCCCCAGCCTCCTTGCCAGTGTGGCAGTATGAAAAGCAGAAAAGGCCTTGGCTCTATGTAAGCCCTGCTCAGCAATAACAAAAACATCTCTATTACCGTTGCTGTGTTCAGCAAAATCCAAAACACAGCCCCATACCAGCCACTGTGAAGAAAACTAACTTTCCTCCAGTCAAACCCAGCACATAACCCAAACCTTGATTCTCCTAGTTTCTCACTTCACTTTTCAAAGCCCAATCTAGCACGTATGCTTTTTCATCAGTGCTATTTCTTTGCCTAGATTTCTGTGTAAATAAACAATTAGTCATGCTCAACAGATGGGATATTAAATAAAGGGATGATCCAATCTGAATGGAGAGTTTGTGGAAAATAGTGATGTGTCACTATCTATATACATTCCTCTCCAGTGAGGAATGCTGCCTGAGTCAAGATAAGTACTGCGCCATAAAAAAGCAAGCGCTGTAGCTATGAGGAAATCTTCAAGCAATGTTCCTGGCTCTGTCTGATAATACTAACTGGAACTACAGAATGAATGAAAATGCAAGTATGGTCATTGTCTGCCTGGGAGCAGTGGCAGAAACCGGTGGAGAAGGTATCACAGCTGGGCTGCTGCTGCTGAAGTGCTAGACTGGTACAAAAGAAAAGTTGCTGCTGCTTTGCTCTTGGTAATTACAGGCAAGTGAGTTTATCCGGTTTTATGTCGGCTTACCATATTTGAAAAACAGGTATAAGTACAAACTTCCTTGGGAGTCCAATGCAATTGGATTTATATACATGGAAAATGCTCAATATTAATGGTGCTGACATTGCAAATAATCATGGCATGGGACACAGCATGCTGAGAGCTCTACCCACACAGACTACCTGCATTACAGTAAGGTGTCCACTCTTCATTTTACGTAGATCAATTTTTCAAAACTATTCCTTGAAGTCATACTTTTCCTAGGGATCAATAAAACTATGATTCTTGATGTGTTTTCTCAAATCTAGAAGTAATTAGGACACAACTAGCAGGAACAATTGCCTGTACTTCTAGATTGGATTCCAAACAGATCACTGAAATTTCATTTATGTTCTATTCTAAGAGAGCTGTGCCAACTGGGAGTGTAGTGAAGGTGACCGAGTATATCTGTGACAACATTTCTGGAACTGAGAGAACACCTGGCATCTCTAAACTTCCACGTGTGGGTGAGACTCAGTGCATGTAATCTGTCCCCATGCCTTTCTTCTCTGGGAAGAAGAGCTGGGTGCACAGGCTGAGCAGGCATCTCTGGCATGCTCCAATTATGTGTCTAACTTTGACAATCAGGGCAGGAGGGACTACCAGGCTCAGGATCAATATGTGAAGACTGAAAACAATTCCCAGTGCAGGAGGAAAGATTCTACTCTTTCTTACTGGTTTGATTTAACAATGCATCATACCAACATGGAAAAACTTCTTAAGAAAAAGTTTATGAGAAGGAGTTTGAGGGGAGTTTCTGCAGTGATGCACTTCCCCAAATCACAGGGAAAAGGAGTGACTTGGGTTATCCTAATTAGGCCAAGATTATTTTTGCTTCTATATGAGAAGTCTTTTTTCAGTCAGACACGTGAATGGACAAGACCAAATACCCAACTAGTTGACAGATGTCTCCCGTGATACCAAGAAACTTATAATATAAAAATAATAAATACTAGAGTGTATCTTCTGACAGTTCCCAGGATCTATGATGGATCCTGGCCATCATCTCCTTAGCCTTTTTGACTTCCACAGCATTATGGCAATGTCTGTGGGGAGAGCTGGGTGATGTGAATGCTATACCCTGACACCCATGGCAGCAGTTACCTCTGGAATCGCTCTTCCCAGATCTAAGGTACCCACAGAAAAATAGGGATATTCCCTTTATGCTGGAGAGGGCTGTAGGAAACCAGGGCATTCAAGTTCACAGCCTGATTGTACATACTTATTCCACAGATTACTCTTGAGCATTTGGTGTGTAGTTTGAAGTTACGAGATTAAACTTTCTCCTGATGCAAATAGGTTTAGCTGTCTTTGATGTCAGTAGTGGCTGAACTCCCTGACTGAATTTGGCTTATATGAATATATACTCAGGGAATACTTCTACCTCTCACACACCCACACTGTGATCCTGAATGGCAAATAAGGAAAGAATAATTTCCTATAATACAATTTCATATCTCTTTGGGATGACATTTAACTTGTATATAGTGTACTCAGACTTTACATGCAGAAAATTAAACTAATCACGGGTGTGAGTGAACCAGTTACATTTCTAAATGTTATAACTACTCTAGCCCCTTATTAAGCATGCTGAAAACCCATGGAAAAAATTAGCATATTCTGTACTCTTTCAGAGTTTATTACAGTAAAGCTTTCAGAGAAAAGTATTATCCCCTACATCACAACCTTCCATTACTTTTGCAGGTTTTTCTACTTCTGACTGACCTTAGACTTCCAGTAACATACAGGAATTTAATAAACAGAAATACAGTCTGTCTATACTTATCTTACTGTCTCAGCCCATTATAAAAAAAGGTCAGATGGGGGACATAACACCTTTGTTTCTAACAGACTTTCTCTGTCATTTGCTGAAGTCATTTGACTGCAGAATAAGCCGACTTTGTACTTTCCCACAGATAGTAAGCAATTAGAGGCCCTTGAGGATCAGTATCTTTATGCCCAAGTATTCTGTTTGGAATGTCAGTGTTTAGAGGGCCTTTGGCTGCTGAAACTTCTGCTGAAAGCATGGTTAACTCCAGCCTTCAATGAGTTACAAGATGGAAATCTCCAACACTCCAACCTGCTGCAACTTTAATGCAACCTCGTGGTTATGATGATCCCCCCCCATTGATGTACACTTTGTGTTCCTTTTGACCCGTTTTCACCTGTTATAGGTGTGCTGGGATTGGCTGGGATAGAGTTAAGTTACTTCACGGTAGAAGAAATATGGGCAGTTTTGGATTTATGCTGGAATCCATGCTGACAAAACAAGGATTTTTCTCCTTATTGCTGAGCAGTGTTTACTCAGAATCAAGGTCTTGCCTGCTCTTCACCCCACCAGAGAGCAGACTGGGGGGTCACAAGGAGTTGGGAGGGGACACAGCCAGAACAGCTGACCCCAACTAGCTCCAGGGATATTCCACAACATACCGCATCCTGCTTAGCCTATAAAGTTGGCTGAAGAAGAAAGAAGGCGGGGGGTGGGGGGGGGGACAAGTGGGAACATGTAGAATGATAGCATTTTTTTCTCCGAGTCACTGTTACGTGTGATGGAGCCCTGCTGTCTTGGGGATGGCTGAACCTGCCTGCCCATGGCAAGCAGCAAATTAATTCCTTGTTTTGTTCTCAAGTGTGCCTGGCTTTTGCTTTCTCTATTAAACTGTCTTTATGTCAGCCTATGAGTTTTCTTACTTTACCCTTCTAATTATCTCCTGTTCTCTTGGGGAGGCGCAAGCAGCTGTGTGGGGCTGAGTTGCTGGCTGGGGTTAAACTATGACATATGGGCCAAAAGAGGCAAATGGATGTCTGAGAAGAAATCTCTGTGGAAACTAGAGTACCAGTGTGCAGAAAAGCCACACTATGAAAAGCCAGTGTCCACAAATGAGATGGAGGAGTCCTGCAACTTTACTCAAAGAAAGGGAGAGAGTCTGCTGGGGCATATCCCCATGGGGTCTCTCTCAAGGTTTTGGAGGGTGCAGCCTCTTTTTATCCTAAACTCCCGGCTGTATGTTGCTCTCTTTCTTTCCCCAGTGGCAGAGGCACTAGGAAGGTACAGCTTTTTCCGAATCGCCTACCAGTTATTTCCCCTTGAACATGTATCGTCATTATCCCCAAAAAATCGGAAGTTCAGGCTGTCTGGGTTCTGCAATAGACTTGTGTGGACCCGTTTCTCCTACTACCCTAAAGTTAACTGTCTGAGTCAAACCGTCTGGGTCAAACCGTCTGGGTTCTGTAACAAACTTGCACGGCTTCAGGTTCGTAGAGACATTAAGACCCAGTTCAAAGATATTTCTCCTGAAGACGCCCGCCCATAGAGTTGTTTGTGAAGACATTAGCGCCCATTTTTCCTATCACCGGGGAGGCATTAAGTCCCGTCTGAATGTTACACAGCAGTTTTCTTTCTCCTGCTGTGTAAGACCTCTCAGTTTCCATAGCTTTCTTTACTAATACTCCTAGCACTCATTCTGTCCACTGTCCTACTTTTCCCGACCCCCAATTATATCATAATGTGTATATATGTAAATGCAATAAACATGCTGCAAGCTTTTGATAAACTAATTAATAACCTGCTAACACCTTGATTTCCCTATTGGCATTTTACTGCCTTATTACAGCATTTTTTTTCTTTTGAAGAATAACTTTTTCAACTTTGAATTGGATATCTAGGAATAAAGAACAGCCTTGGAGACGACATTATTATGGAGTTATTTAGTACTGTGCTTTCCACAAATCACCTATATCCCCTTTCCCTCCCTGCATCCTCACATCACTGTATTCTTTACCTTACTGGTTGTTGATCTGTGGTGTAGAGGGTAGAAATATTATTTACATATGAAGCTCGTGCACTACTTTACGTATAGCCATATGTTTATAACTATGTTCAGCAATGTATTTAATCTACCTCAGTTTCCCCTTAACCGCATTGGTCTGACGATCCCCACAAATGTAATAATCTGTGAAACGGTGAAGTCATGTATAATCGAGGCTCTGGGCTGTGTAGAGGTGATGGTGGCAGGAAGCCCAAGACATTTGGATATTTAAAATTCCGCTGGGGAGGATGCCAAGGCAATAGGGCCTTTGCTGTTCTGCCTGCCCGCAGCGCCCTGTCCAGGAGTGGCTTCATGGCTCACCACCGGCTTCTCAAAGGCGGTATCTAAATTATCGGCTACCTCCCTTTTGTCCTGTGGAGCATAGTAAGTAAAAGAACAGACTTCTGAGAAACTTACAGAAAAATTTACCCGAGATGTTGTGTGGAAGCATAGCCCCAAGATGAAGGCTTTAGCCGCAGGAGGATCCTCGCGTGGGGCTAGCGGCAGCTTTGGAAGCCTCCCCCCTCATCTGCCGGCCGGGGCCAAGCGTCTTCATGAGCTCACAACTGCTTTCCTATGACGTTTTGTGGAACTTTTCCAAAGCTGTGGACTATTCCATCTGAAAAGACCTGAAATTGAGTGAGGCGACTGGGTCGAAGAGAGGGGGCGGCAAAACGTTCGGTGCCTGAGGGCTCAGCGCGGGGGATGATAGTCCCAGCACGAGCTGATGGGGGTGGTAATTTTGTCCTCAAGTCGCTTTTTCCATGCCAAAGAGCATTGTTTTGGAGGTAAAATGATGCGCCGAAAAGCCTCCCTGTACAGCGTTCCGCGGCTCTCTGCCTGAGAAGGAGGAGGAGGTGACCGGCGGCGTGGGAAGGGGAGGGGCGGGAGGTGGTGCGGGGCTGCCCGTGTGAGGCGGGGATGAGGAGCAGGAGGGCGCTTCCAGTTGGGAGAGACAGGTAGTCGTGAATCTCACAGCAAGGTGAGCTATTTGGTAAAGCACTGAGTTTTGCTTCAGGAATGTAAGTTTTCCTGTAAAGCAGTTTACTGTTCCCTGAGTGAAAGGTATATCGCTGTTCCCAGAAGGGCAAAGCTGTTTGCTGCGCCTCTCCCTCAGTAAAGGCGGTGCTCGGTTGTCGCCGCTCTGAGGTTATGGCTGGATCCAGGTCGCTTTTTAGAGACAAGGCTGATCAAGTAATTTAACGGGCAGCAGCTGGGTGTGAGCAGAAACCTGAGGTAAGCCTTGTGTCCGGGGCAAGCAAATAGTGCATTTGGAGGGTTGTTTAAAAACATCTTAGACGAGGCCAGCATGACTTAAACCTAAAGATGCTCGACTCCGCCCAGCACTCAGATGAGGTTTGAGATGTCTCCGCTTTGCTGCTGGACGCATCAGGTCTTTTTATTCAGAGTATTCGAGACACGCAGCAGTAACTGATTGAGCTGGAGAAGCCAGAGCTGTGGTTGTTGCTAGGGGATAACTCCCAGTACAGTACAGGGAGTGAGCACCGCAGCGGCACGACGTGAGGCAGTGGACGAAAAGTGAAATGTAGGGTTGCACAGGGTGAGCCCGAGCCCCGCCGACTCCGGAAAGCCGGCTGGCACATCTTTGTGTGCTGAGCAAATCACTATCGGAGCAGCGTCTAAGCTGGTAGAATTAAATAAAGATTTTTTTTTTCCCCCCTGGGTGCAGGTTTGTTTTCCTGCTTCTAGCAGGTTTTGCGAAGGAATGCTATGCAGCCTTCTACACGTGACCGTGTACTACGGTGTTGGTAGAATAAAAATAAAGTGTTATTTTCTGGTTTTCTCGGCCTGACAAGAGCAAAATTGACCATTTCATTGAAATCGGCTGGAAAAGGGCACCAAGGAAAGGGTCTTTAAACAGCAGCTTCTCTTATTTGCAGCAGCCGGTGACTCCAGACATCTCTTGCTGCATTCCCAGCGTGGCAGCCCGCGCAGCCTGGGGAGGCAAACCCTCCCTCCTCGCCTGTCTGGCTGAGGTGTTGCTGTGCCTACCAGCTTCTATCAGGGCATCGCGGCAGGTGTGTGCAGTCCCGGCCGAGAGGCTGACAGGGAGACCTGTACCTTTAACTGAAAAGGGACGTGCATTGCTCCACTGCAATCCTTCCTAGTAGCTTCAGAGTAGCAAACCTCAGTGCAGAGACTGGGGCTCGGTGCATGAGCTCTGCACTGCACAACCAGTCCTATCAACTTTGTAAAGGACTCGCTTTTTAATTTTTTTGTTATTCCTGAACTTCATAAGAGAGAAGAGTCTTTCTATCCGTCTGAACCATGAGTGGCTGTTCAAAGAGATGCAAGCATGGGATTGTCAAATTTGCCCAGACTATTTTTAAACTCATCTCGGGTACTCTCAGCAAAGGTAAGGGAAAACATTTTAGTTCATACTACTCTTCTGTTCTGTTAGGTTTATGGGGGAAGTTTTGTAGGCTTGAAGGAGGTTTCTGATAGGGTTTATTATTAGTCTCTTCAGAGGTGTTCTGGTTTAATTCTGGGAATTAGCTGCTCTGAAAGAAGCTGCTGTGTGCAGTGAAGATTGGAGTTGTGCTGGAAAGCCTTATGTAATTGTTTCTATCTTGTGTAGTTTGTAACCTGTGTTTATAAGTCTGCCCTGGCCAGCAACTGTAGTGAGCTATTTCAATGTGTTCAGAGATGTGTTGATGAAAACTACTGATGTGCAGCCTAAAAAATTTAAAGACTTCCTAACTGTCAGTAACAGGTATTTCTCTGTGTCATTTTATGCTTTACTGTCTCTGTTAATTTGAAGCATGTGTGTACCTTGCTTCAAAATCTAGGTCATTGCTTACTGCATACATTTGAGATACCTTTTGCTTATCTAAGTTTTGCTTGTCCCTTACACCCTTTGTGCTTTCCCGTGAAAAGTACCAAAGTGAAAGAGTACCAAACTTATTTATGCTGTCCTCTTTACTGAAATCAAACAACAAACAAAATAAACCCTCTCTTCTTCCTTGTAGTCTAGTAGTTTCCCTGTTGGTGCACTCAGGTAAGTTATGTTATTTTTGTTGGCCATTCCTTTCATCACACTTCTCAGCACACCTCTGGCAGCTATTTATGTGAGTATTGGTGATCTCTGTGGAAAGTCCTGACAACAGTAAATAATACTATACTATAATGCTGCTCACCTGTTGAAATGAGGTCAGTTCTTAGGTGAGGGTCAGACTTCTCCAAGTTTTGTGTGTTTAGTTGGAGGGGGGGTGGTTTTGGGAATTGATAATAGAGTTCAAGCTAAATTATTAGCAGAGATATTTGTATAAGGCTGAAGAGTCTCTGTTATGATGTAATTTTTTAAAAATATAAAGTCAAGCTCTTTTTTATGTGGTCACAGACAAGGAGCAAAACCAGAAACACTTATTTTTCATATAATTTTAGAATTCTTGGAGGTGTGTGGCTGTGTTGGCCGTCTGGAGTGCATGCATATGCTCTAGTACGAATTTTAATGTTTAAGTTGTTTCTTAGGATAAACTAAAGCAGGCTTAGGTAACTTTTTTAAAATAGCAAATGTAAAAGTGCCAAGAACTGTTAAGAGCTGCTTACTTCTGCAGAAACTGGGAAAATTTATTCAATCTGTCTCTAGAAATGAAATGTAGTTCTTAGACAGCTTTCTCATATTAACCTTACTGGCTTGCAAAAGAAATCTGCACCAGAAAAATGTCTCCTTCACATTAAGAATACTGGGCAGGTTGGTTGCTTTTGAAATCAAGGTTGGTTTAAAATTACATCTGTGTCTACTTAATTCTTTTCTTCTACTTTCCTCCATATCATCCATATCCTGCCAAACACCAGCAGAGGAAAGAAAAAACTGTAAAGGTCTGTCATGAAAAAGACCTGACAGATGTTGGTTATAATTCATTATTAATGCCAAGAGGTCTCTCTTACTATTAAAAACAAGTGAGAAAAACAAATTACTTGTCATGCACACAAGAAGTAGTAGTGGTCCTGTCTGCAAGGTCTTGTCTTCTACAGCATATCAGTATGATGAATTTGGTGCACTTTATTTGTGCTTTTTTTCATGAGATAATGGTATACAAGGTGTATGCTATTATAGTCACAAGTGGTTGATGGTGAATTTGGTGCTATTTGTTTGAGCTTCACTGAAGACGAGAGGAAACTTGTGTTCTGGTCGTGTTTCCCCACATGTTCACCTAGAGCCGTTCATCTAACGGGGTGCTTTCAAGCAGCCATTGTGTTTCTTGACATAATAAATACAATAATAAGACGAGACTGCCAGAGTTGCCTTTGCTTTGGCAATGGAATGGATGAAAATTTGAGTCTGACAACAGAACGGCACTGTATGAAGAGCTAGAAATTAAAGTATAAAATGTCCAAGACCTGTTTCCCCTGCCCCCTGCTGCCTTCTGAAATGTGCCAGCATTGTACTATCGTAGTCATTGCAGCCGATGCAATGGTGTTGTACAGTTTTACCCGTCTCTTTCCCATGCCAGTGTCTCACTTCAAGCTGTTTGGATGAGATAAGAGTGTCTTCCTAGGTTTCAAAGAATTTGAAACTCTAATAAACTTCCTTTTCTTCCCATTCAGCTTGTGTTTTGAACTGAGAGAACCCAATTCAGGAAGGAATAATCCACATGAATTAGTTTGTTGCACAGACATCAAAGACCTGCTATAATTAGAATAAATATTTCCATATTGTTACCAATGAAAATCATAGCTAGAAAGAAAGTGATTAGAAAAAATATTGCTCAGGATTGTTGATTTAAAAAAAAAGTGTCGATGTTTCTATATTCATCCCAGACCTTATTGTTTAGTATTTCTTTTAGTAAAACTTCTGCATGTAAAGCCAAGAAATAGAAACTGTTGTATATCACCATTATTGTTTTTTTAGCTTACAACATATATATGCTTTTGCATATTCAAGTATTATCACCTGTGTTTTTCATCCCACTCCTGCCTCATTTCTTTCGTACTATTTAATGGGAGATTCTGTTTTTACTCTAAATACCTTTTACAAGGAAAATCCTTTACTAGGCACAAGTTTCACTCTGTTCTTATGCTTGTGCTATTCTGTGGGTTACTGCAGTTGGACATACTCCACAGTTCAGCTGGAGATACTCCAAAGTTCAATTGACATGTAATCCTTAGCTGCACTCTATGGCTTCTGCTCGTTTTAATATTAGCGTTGGTTATTTACAATAGTAAAACGAAACTGATTGCAGCTATGAAGTCCTTCTTTTTGCAGCAGGGTGTGAGGAGACTGCAGCCTCTCCCTGCCGTGGGCAGTAAGGGAAGAGGCACACCTGATACCACTGCGCAGCCTCCAGCCTGGGTGGTACGTCCAGATTTACATCTGCAAGCAAGTCTATGAGGCTGTAAGCCAAGAATTTCATAGCTGGTACTTCTGCAAGCTGGACTAGCAAATTTTACCAGCTTCCTTTTTATTATGTTCTTATTTGTAAAGTCTTAGCACCAGAGCAGATGTATTTGCGTCTGTGTGAGAGAAGGCCTCTTCCAGCAAGAGCTTTGCATAGCAAGATGTATACATTGAAGAAAGCATGCCTGGAGAAGCATGGCCTGTTTTGCTACCAGTACAGCGCATTAGCTTCAACAAGTATCCAACCTGTTAGCTTACTTTTTAAGCTGTTACCACACTCCTGCCTCAGCTTTTTATGAACTAACAAAACAGGATCTCTTCCACTTCCCATGCCATTTGGTCGCCCAAACCATCTGTACCTGTGCCGGCTGAACTTTCACTTTCTTCCTTGCGGATATAGTTTTCCTATATCAACTTTTGGGCGTTAGCTTTTTTTTCTGTTTTAACAGCCACTTCCTTTCATTTGCTGATCATACCAAAAAGCAATCTCTGACACTGTTCTGTTAGTAATGTTGGCGAATGCATGTACTGGGTTAATATTTCAGCCTTTCTTACAAAAAACAATACAGAACTGTACAACACTAATGAGAATAATTGAACTGTGATGTAATTAATTTAAATTTGTATCTAAGCCCTGAAACTTCCCTGTGAATGATAGCTCCTAGTGGTTCATCAACTGTATGGTAAAAACGCTTGTACCAGTTGTGTCCCAGATGCCAGTCAAATACAGTATGCAGGAAGTATCTCATGTTTCACCTGTGTCCAGTTGCAATTTGAAATTTGGCTGAGAGAAACAGTTATTTTCAGAGAACAGAAAATGTCTCTCTACGTGCATCTGAGCATTCCTGGAAGTCTTGGCTCTGAAAACAAAGGTATCTCTTTTGTGAAATATCTTTGTGTTAGGCATGTAAACTTCTGTGGTTATTTTGGCTTGCTGTATTTATTAAGCTATCACAGATGTATTTCACTTGCTGTGGTTTAAGAATGCTATTCCTCAATTTAACGTTCCTATTGAAACACTCCAAGCCACGTGTTGCTTGCTCGATCCCCTGTCTTCTTCCCCACTTTGATGGTCTGAAGAGGAGAACTGGAGGCACATAAGGCAAAGATCATGGGTTGAGATAAGAACAATTTACTGGAAACAGCAATGAAAAGACAACGAACAGGAACAGTAACAGCAACAATACTAATAAAAGAGTGTACAAGAAACTATTTGCACCCGAGTTCTCATCCCTGACAATACCTGACCATTCCCTCTGCCATGCTACACGAGCTGGCAGGCACCCCTTCCTCCTTTCCCAGAAAATGAGATGAGGTGCTACAGAATAACCTCTGGGTCCTGGCCATGTCCCCTCCTGGCTACTGCAGAAATTAACCCTGTCCTGGCCAGAATCAAGACACTATTTCATAATAATATTCTTTATATAGTAACGTCCTTTTTGTATCATTTTTACAATCTATGGAAATGGCAGCCAGGTAGCCTTCCTTGAGTGTCACACTTGTCTCAAATAAGGCAAGGCTAAGATTTGAGTTAAATAGAAAAACATACTTTTAGTATAAGCTTCTTTACCATGCCCTGTATTTTATGCATGTATTTCTTTATATACAATTGGTGTCAGATGATTAGAGTGCAAATGTTTTAAAGTCTGTGTATGTATATTTTCATTTTGAGGGGCTTTCTCCCTTCTCTTTCCCAAAAGCAGACAGATCCATGATACAAAAAAAATATCTTTCTGCACCATAACAAAGCTCCTTTTCTCAGCAGATGAGTATGCCATGAGTACATATTGTATCGGTGTATAAGCATATAAAGGGTGTGTCTGCCAGTGGTGATGTATATGGATCTGGCACCAACTGATCTCAACCAGACAGAGAATTAGCAACCCATCTCAAATATGGAAGAAGAGTTTAGTAGTAAATGTGAATTGCAGCTTTGTAAAGCAGCTGTACCTCCTAAAGCCCAAGGAAACAATATATAGTAATTAAGTCGGTGTGCTTATGAGGTATTTTCATGCATTCCTGGGAATCAGTTTTATATCTTGTCCTTGTGTAATCGATTGCCATCCGTAGCAGTTGCTATTGAGTTTTTTGGAATGCCTGCCCTTGAATCGACATCTGGTATATTGAGTCACAAAATGCTGATAAGACAGGCAGAACAAATGCAACTTAACATCTCGCAACAATCGCAAGAATCTATGCTAGGTATTTATTTTTTACTGCCAAGCAGAAAGAACAGAAACATACTGACTAATTTTTACCAGAACAATAATCAGACATCCACCAGTAAACATGAGTGTAGGCCAGAGGAAAGCAAAGAGGAGGCCTTTTGAGGGATAAAGTCTGCTTAAAATGACATTGGTCTGTGTTCCTCCTGGGTCGTAGTAACAAGGGAACGTCTGGTATTTTTTGAAATTGCTTGCAATTGTTTCTATTCGTGCTTTAACTTCTTTAGAGTTCTCCAACTTGTCTGGGACGTATGAGCACTGAAATAAAAAATCAAGGTGATTCATTATAACAAATACTCTAATACAAACTTTGTAGTTAAGTCAGACTGAATGAAAAAGTCACGCTACTACTGACAAAATCTGTGGTTTGACATCCCTGGAGACTGTCTTGGTTTTATGGCGCCCATTTGCCATGCCATGCTTCCCTCGTGCCATGCCATGTTTCCATCAGTATGTCTGTGCCCCCAGTCTGCAGATTTACCAACTGGAGTTACATTGTTGGAAACCAATAACATATATGCTCAAAAAACCACTGCAGTCTCTGAGACTGTCACTCCTTTATTACACTGCCAAGCTTCAGTTCCTAACAGAGCTTCTAGGCACTGCCACAGCAGGAAAGTGTTAGTGCAGAAATTCACACTGGCTTGTCAGTGTGCAGGAGAACGAAGTTGTTTCACTGCATGCCTCTGATTGTAACTAGTAGAAAAATATAGCAAGCATGGCTGTTGGAGGCTTCCTACTTGTCCTTGTAAAACAGAACTATTTTGACCTGAAGTAATAATAGTAATTGCAGAGTTATTTAGTCTTCAGTGGAAACAGTCTTTGAAGCAGTAATTTATTTTTTTGTTTTTCATAACCTTTTTTTTCTGCAGTGTACATGATAACACTTGAATGTACTAAATTGGAACCTGGCCAAGGAAAAAAGCAGGGATGGTTCCTGACCTGAAAATTTTACTTGCATTAATGCAAGTAGGTAGGACATCAACGAATTGCCTCCCCTTGTAGTGAACAACACTCTTGTTTCCATCTATGGTAGGTAATTTCTGCTTTGCTTCTTCCTTGCATGTAGCTTTCCCTGAGACAGTCACTATAAAGATAGGCATTAGCTAGAAAAATTCTCTTCAGCTGAAGTGTTTTATGCTATTAGGTTTGCACTGTGTGAAGCTCTAATCTATATAAATTCATTGCACTTGTAATCTGAGTGTGTTTGTTCTGGATTCTGAACACACTTCAGTCTTGGGCATCCAAGACCTGAATTTTCATGTAAGCGAGTTGTTGAGGTACAATAATGCCTCTGAAATACTTGTGGGTTTGGAATTTGACTGAACCTGACCTTCCTTGGGGTAGGGTACCTGAAAGAGCACTTTTTGTTCTGGAGGAGCAAGCCTGAAAATACTGAGCACTCTGCTGATTACGAAGCAGAAACAGTGGTGTGAATAAAAGGATAAGACCTTTTGTTTTCCCCTTCCCTAATCTTTCACAGACCTCTAGTGCCAAACGAATATTGTGCGTCCACGTTTCTGTTCCACCTATGGGCACACTCATCCTCTGGCAAAGAGATCCATAAAATGACTAACGAAAGGACCCCTACCACAACGCTCAGCATCTCTGCCTTATGCAGGTGCTTGCAACAGTGCCACTGGCCTCTCCGTGAGTCCAGGAGACTGCTGCAGACCAAAACAAAGACAAATGGGGTTTCTGTGTGATAATTGTCCAAAATCACCGATTTGTTTCTTCTGTCTAAAATGTGCACCATGTTGTCATTTTCTCCTTCTTTATTCCCAGTTTCATAATATACACCTAAAAAGCAAGTAAAATTGGGATTTGTGTTCTTACTTTGCATGGTTTTAACCTTGATGTCTCTTATGTGCTAATTCAACAAGGAACTGAGCAAGCCACAGCTTATAAACCAGTTGTTACAATTGGTCTTCAACTGGGAGACTTACATATTTGAACACGTTCATAAGTGTTGTACATTCATGTTGGTGTAATTCCTTAAAAAGTATTAACTTAATATTTAATGTAACATTTAAAATAAAAACCAAAACTGTGTAATTTCTGGAATGTTTTAAAATTGCCTTGGTCTAAGCCCCGACATTAACATGTAAAAGATGAGTAACTCCTCAACTAAAAAGTTCAGTAACTGCTGTTACTGAACCACTTGGTTTAAAAACCATAAGCCCTTCTCCTCAAAAGCGTTGGATAGTAGCAGAGAATGAGTATGCAATCTGTGTTGCAAGTACCTTAGGATTTCTTTCCAGTGTATCTTCAGTCTGGTAGAGCATAACCTCCTGTCCTGAGGCTGTCAGATTAACCCACACCTGTAGACACGGATAAGGAAAGATTTCCTCATCCTCTGAGCCTTCACTGTTTGAGCAGAAAACTTCGTCCTTGATGTTGGCTTTGAGTACCTTGCACACAGTTTCTGCTGTCCAAACACTACAAAAGCAAAACAGAAGGTATTTCTTTGAAGCTCATCAGAAGCATCTGTTGCAAGTTGCATGTGAAAATACATCTGTGTGTGGTGGCTTGGCTGGAGTTCATAGCGGCTCCATCCTGCTGCGATGAACTGTGCCCACCCTGAATCTGTGGCTGCACCTGGAGAAGGGCTGCCATAGCAAGTAAGTTCAAGAAAGCATTTTTGTTGTTGTTGCTGTTGGTTTTTTATGCATTCTGTGGTTTTCAGTTAGATTCTGACCTCCCTATCTGTAACTGGCTTTGTGTTATTCAAGAGAGAAAAATTGCTATGGATTTTAAAGTTTGGTAGTAAATTCTTGGAGTGCAGTACACTTCATGTCTCAGAAATATTTTGACTGATTTCATTCAATAAGACTCAGAACTCAGATAAGTACCCATGTTTTTCCCCCGCTTCTCTTTTTCTTTATTGCATGGGCTTCTTGCATAAATAAGTAGCAGGATTTTTTCTGGAAAAAGTTAGTTTTAACTTCTGTGTATCTGTTTTTCTCAAGAGTTACTTTTCTATTATTGCTAACACAGTAAACTTTTGCTCACAGTAGTACACTTCGTTGGCAAGAAAAGTCAAGAAACAGTCTCACTCCAGTTCTTATGAACCTAATCTTGTTACTTGTATCTGTCTTTTGTAATGTAATCTGCAGGCAGGAAAATAAATTAAATATATGTCAATTACTCTGTTTTAAAGAGAATGGTTTTCAAATAGTTTTGAGATTAAAGGTGCTCTAGCAAGAAGAATGAGGTGGATGTCCTTGCTTTCTCTGTCATAATCTTGAAATATAAAGAAGTGAGCTGCACTCTTTGTCTTGTTACTTTGATATTTTGCAAATTGATTTTGTGTGTGTAGGCAGAACTTGCAAAGTTAAATAAAAGTGCGGGTATTAGTAACTCCTTCAGCATTATGTTCTGCAATATTTGCTGTGGCACACTGGGTTGTTGAAGGTGCTAGTTTCTTATGATGGTTAATTTGGAAGTAAGATACAGATTCTTGAGTGAACAATTTTACCTTGACTTCGGTTCCTCAAGTTTTATTAAACGCAACATTCTCCTGCACCTGAAAAAGCTTTTTTGAACTGTTCTTATTTATGCAAGGCTTGGCTTTTCATTGTCAAACTTTGATAAGCGTGGTTGGCTTTTTGATTTTACAGTAAATCTTTTGATTTAGTCTGTTTTGTTTAGCTCTGAGGAGAATAATTTCCTCTTTTTTGTGCTCACTTGTAAGTGCCTGATGAATTCTCGGCACACTTTTTTTTCCTCTTCTGTCTTAAATCCTTATGAGCTCTTTGAGAGCACCTTGCTTATTGTACAATGTAAGTTTATTTTATCACTGTTTTAATTATTGTATATGATGCTAACAGGAAAAAGAATAGCTTAGTTTCATGAAAAAATTGCTCCTTTTACCTCTTAGTGTAAAAAGGCACAATGGTGATCCCAATAAAAAAGTACATCATCATGGAGCATGCAACCATTCCCAGTCCCAGGCAGAGGGCTCTCGTCTCGCCTCGCTTCTGTGCAGTCACCAACTTCTTTCCCAGCATGATTCAGAGTTGCAAAACTTGAACAACCTCTTTTTGGTGTAAAATAAAATGCAGAAAAGAGAGGTAAAACATGACAGTTATTGTAGTTGTGTAACAAGTTTCTGAGATGTAATATAATCGATGGAGGAACAGACCCATTTTTGCAAAAACTAGAACTAAAAAAAACCCGAACCAAACTCGCTGTGTTTTTTGTAATCAGTAGACTCCTCTTTTACTTTTTTAATTTATCGTGTAGTACTTTAAGAAGTGTGTGTGTGTGTGTGTAAGCTAGGAGGTCGGGTAGGAAAACCTGATAGCTTTTGGGGAGAATTCTGTTAACAATCCAATTGTCCTCAGCCCTAATTCAGTCTACCTTGTGTTGCTGCTTCTCTGAAGTAAGAGTTGCTTTGCTGTATATTGGTAAGGGCTGCATGAAGGGAAAACCTTCCCAGAGTGAAATCCATTTTACATTGTGCCTTTTCTTTTGGAGTAGTTTGAAATGGGGTTGTCTTATTTCAAGAGAACTGAAAGAATTAAAAATTTAGCATTTGAGATTTCTGACTTCTGCGTGTTTACTTGGCCTTGTCTATTCAGAGGTGCTCCAAACCTGATGTCCGAGGAGTATTGGTGTAACACTGGGGAACTAACTCTTGGGCAGAGCTGTCTGAACCTGAGCTCAGAACTGACTAGCATTAGCCCCTCCACTCTCTTGACAAAGAGCATTTTAAATGATCCACCATAAATGATCCATAATGTTTTGTTGAAGAGAATCTGAAAATTATTGCCATGAGTCCGTATGCCATGAAATCATTATGAGTGATGTACAGGTTTCTATAGAAATAGTCCAGAGCTTTCACTGCAAGTTCATCACCAGTATCTGCTGCACTGACAGCTGTGATTGTAGGTTTGTGGGGTTTTGGTTTTTCATGAAAACATGGCACAAGCTATTTTTATGGCAAATGACAAGACCGGCAAGATTTGTGTGGGCTTTCTGGGGATAAGAGAGGAAAGCAGAGCAGAAGGAGAAAAGGAAAATGTTACATTCATGCAGAATCAGTTTTCAGTTTGGTTCACCTGAGCAAGGCAACGGTGCACAGCTTTAGGCAGTGCATTTTCAGGATTTTAGTTTCAGGTGTGTGCAACTATTTAGTGTTTATCCTTACTGGTTGGCTTCAGGATGCCATGGTTCCTGCCTAAATGTGCCTGTGTTCAGACTAAAAATTTATATACAGTGTAAGACAAGCACAAACCAAAGTTCGCAAATAGGCTCTTCAGGTTATCTGTGAGCAAATGGTCTCCAGCTGCCACAGGCTGGCAGAGATGTGGTGTTACTGCAAGTAGGGGACCATGCTGAATTTGGTGAAAGATGAGATAGCCCTCAAAGCTATGAGCATCAGCTCTTAAAGGAACAAATGGAAATATATTCTGAATGTTCCTTCCTTTCCTGCTACTTCTGGTTTTCACTGGTAAAAGTGCCTCACTTTGACTGTTTAATGATGAAAGGAAAAAGGTATTTGAAAATTAACACCCTGCTGTTTTTAGACTCCTATAACACCTGAATGTTAGTTCCATTATCAATAAAAATACAGATGTCTGTGGACAGTAAAACAGCTTTGGTCATTTAGCATAACTTGGGGTTAGTTGCAGATTTCAAGTATATATTTTGAAGCTGGTAGTACATGATATCATCAAAGTGGAAGGCTGTTTTTAGCTGTCCCTAGAAACTAAAAGAGTTGTTTTTAGAATACTGAATTTTGTCCACTTCCATATTTAATTCAACTTTAAATAAAACATCCACATCTACTGTGAATTTTGCATACAGCATTTTGAGAGAAATTGTTTTTCTGATGATCACGTATAATTCACTGGCATTGTAAGAAGCATCTCAATTTGAAAATTGCTGTAGATGAACTTCCCCTGTTTACTGCCATTTGAGTTTAATACAGAAGGTGAGCTAATGCCCTTAAGTAAGGCTGTATTGTGTTTTGCTTGGTCGGTGGGGCTATAGGTAGAACATGTGGTATCAAATGCTCCCAGCACACTTGTGCTGCACCTGCATACTCACGTATAACTGTGTGAAGAGGCGTGTGCAAAAGGGAAACTTGCACCGTGTCAGTGATTGTTCCTTGGAACCTTCTGTCATTTCTTTTAGTTTGGAAAATGGAAAATAACACTAAAATACTTAGAATACTGGAACAGTGTGCAACACAGCACCTTAATACCAGTTGTTATTAAGCTGGTTCTCTTTTACCTGTTGTGCAGCTTGGTTAGAGGGGACAGTGGAATAAAGGAATGTTATCGGCCCTGGAGCACAGGCCCTGAGACCATATGGTACTGGAGTAGCAGGTCCTTCTAGCACACTGGGGAGATACGATGGATGAGTGAAAACCTGTGTTATTAGCAAGAAATTCTTACATACAGTAACAATGATTAATCTTTAATTTTCTATGAGAAATGGAAAAAATGAAAGACTGGTACTGCCAATGTGTCTTGTGGAAGACTTCTAGTGGCCTAGAGCTGTTACCATATTGAATTCTGATGAACCATAATATTTACAGAGCTGTCCCATTCACACTGAGAAGCAGCGGGGTAATCAACCCCCTTGTTACACGGAAAATGAGAACTGTGGGACTATTAACCAAAGAACTCATAATAAATCTAATTGCCCCAAAAGTCTGCTTAAATATCAGCCACACATGCAGCAGAATACCACAAAACTCATCCTTCAAATAATCTAAAACTAGCAGACCATCTCTTTAAGACACAAAAGGAACTTGTACATGTAAACTGAAAACTTTTCTCAAGTGGCCCAGAGGTTAAATGCAGTGTTGTTTCCCATCCTGACACCGGACAGACTGCCTGACCCTGGCTCCCTGCAAGGGCTGCTAAGTGATGCTGTTTGCCTTTGCTCCCCCAGTTC
This sequence comes from Oriolus oriolus, assembly GCA_013400235.1. Lineage (NCBI taxonomy): Eukaryota > Metazoa > Chordata > Aves > Passeriformes > Corvidae > Oriolus > Oriolus oriolus. The sequence continues at coordinate 26,445 of VXBT01008596.1, forward strand.
AGACAACTGCTTCACCCCAAAGAGAATAAGGACATACAAATTACGCAGAGAATGTTAACAAGAAAGGTTCATCTAAAAATATCACTCTGAGTGCTTCTATAGACAAAAAAAATAACCAGCTAGGCCTTCAGGCAGAGTAAAACAGGGGTGCTTATATCACTGTTGTATTGCTGTAGCAAATTAGCTGTAAATGTGGTCCCTAAAACTGAAATACACATCTTCTGGTGCATTTTTTCCTGCTTTCAAATGCAGAAGACCAGAAAAATCTGTAACACTATTTCATGCATGTGCAGAAGAATTTAAGAGGAAGCACAGGACTGCAAAGGAAACCCATGTGCTTTTTTTTTTCCTTTCTAACATAAACATTCCTATGTACTTCTGCTGAAAATCCTTAATTTTCTGGCTCTCAAGACAAAGCAATGTTGCATACATATAGAAAAACATACTTGGAATTTCTTCATTGTTTTAAAGGTTAATTTTTTCAGATTAAAAGAATCTTCTGTCTCCTTGCTCTATGTATATTAGAAGGAGTGTTGAAATAGCTGATTTAGTGTTTCCTCTAACAAAACCATTAAATCTTTGAAAATTAAGCACTGCAGAAGACTTGACTGGCTCAGGAAGTCTGAGCAAAATTGAACTGGGAGATGTTGAAGTGTATAAAGCAAGGCTTAGTATGGCCTTCAAGAGAAAATTTAAATGTATTTTTGTACAGCAGATTCTGTGCAGTGGTTTCATACTTATTAGGAATGTACAAGCTGCAAATGTTTTCATAATGCTCCCTCTGCCTAATCTTCTTCAATCCAGTTAAATTATACAGTACATTAGCTGTGCAATTTCAATGTATAATAATTGCATCCATAGCTGCTAGTGATAATCTTAGGAATGCCATCCACTCAAGTTTGGAATAGTCCCCTGTTTTGATTAGAGAGATATTTGATACTTGGCGGGAAGTCTCTACCTCCTCCTACTTTCCCATCTTTTGATGAGTTTCCAGTGGTGTGACCTCCGTGAGTTCAGATGGGACCTCTCTCTCAAGCTGTTCCAGACTGCTCTTAATTTGGGTAAGGTATGGGTAGCACTGATGAATTTATCTCGCTTGCAGAAGAAAGGCTGCTAAATACCTCTCTTGAATTTAAGTTGGGAATAAATATTAACAGTGAGGTAGTGTCGTGGTTTTTTGGTTTGGTTTCTTGTTGAGCTGATTTATCCCACACTGTATGGTGAATCTCCACTGAACATTTACATATTGCTTTCAGATGAACATTATGTTCTAATACAGCATCATACCAAGAAGAGTGATGCATCCACATCTCTAAAGTGATGAGGACTTTTTAAACAGGCCTGTACCTTTTGGCCTCTGCTGCTTCTACATGCAAAATAGCCATTTGTTTTCTCTTGTCAAATGCAAACTTAAGTCCCCTTGTTTTATTCTCAAAACACCTTTTATAAACAAAATAAAAATTACCAGCTTTGCTGGATTTGTAAGAGGAGCATAGCATTTGGTGACAGTTTATTGGCCAAAACCAGTAGGAAAAAGTTTTAGATTTATAGATACAAGCTCTGTACTGGTTATGTTACTGGAACAGAGTTCATATTTACATACTTACTACTGTCTCTGGGTAGAGTTGGATCATTCACACTTGCTTAACTGTGTTTCCATGGGTGTTTCAACACTGCTCAGACTCTTCCTTTCTGTTTCAATCCTACGCTCATCATTTTCTCATCTGCGGCCCCACCACTTACAACAGACTAGTCAAAACTACATTTGTGTTAGCACTTTCTTTCCCTTTCCCCAGCCTCCATTTCATCCTCTAGCAGTTACAGGCATTTCTTGCTGGTACTAGGGGAGTACTGCGGCCAGGGAACACCAGTTTTTTTCATTACTTAATAAGCTTTCTGTGCATCTGGGATCACAAATACTGCATGTTACAGAATAAGGTGATGCTGAGCCTCAATGGAAAAGTGCACAGAAAAGCTTCTCATGTAGTTGTCTTGGAAACCAAAACCAGTAATATTTTGACTGTGTAACATGATACAACTGTGTTTAATTTATGAAATATGCTGTATCATTTTGCTTCATTACTGAACTGTTTACCTGATGTGCCACTAGAGTGAAATAAAGAAGTTAGCTTTTTTTTGTCTAAAAACATGCAGTTGTTTAAGACTAATTCTGTTAACTTTTAAACATGGTGGTTCTTAATAAAAGAAAAAATGGGGGAAAAAAGACAGGAGTTACTTGCTCAGTTCAGCTGCTCTGAAATCTTTCTGGAGTACTTTATCCTTTGATTCTTTGCTGTAGAGGGCTGCACAGAAGGAATTAATTTAAGAGCAGATTTCTGAGGAGCCTGCAAGAGTTCATGTGCCTGATACCTCTCTAACTTAGGGGTAGGTAAGCACAACCTCTAAAGTAATGCTGAACACCCATAGCCATGAAACTTCTAAGAGTAAAGGTATATTCACCATTAAAATTAATAAGAACTATGGTCTTGTATGAGCTACAGACCCTTAATTTGTGAAAATATTATTCCTACCTTTGCTAACAGTTGTGAAGAATGATCAGATTGCATCCATTTACAAAAGAGAGAACAACTCAGTCTGCATGCTACAGAAAAGTTATCTGCGCTGTCCTCCATAGTGCTGCAGATATAGAAAGCCTTCTCCTTCCTAAAACACTGTACTTTTAAAAACACAAAGCTATCACATGCTCCCAAGGAAAAACAGTTGTTGAGAAATATACTCACAGTTTTTGATGAAACACTGCTTTCTCTGATGAAAGAAAAAATCTTTTACATGACAGACTTGGGATAGTAGTGGAGCTCAGAGCTGAAAGGGATTATTATTTTTTTTTCCTTTCCTGTACTTCTCTGGGTTTGCTTTGCTGTGGCTGAACTCCTAACTTAGTTCCCCTATTACAAAGCCTTTTGTAACCATAAATGGTAAGGTATGAAAGAGCACTGTCCTTTTGGATATTAATTGCTGGAAACCAGGAAGCCACCATACTAAGACTGAGCTTTCTCATACACTAGAGCCCCTTTACGATACATTCTGGTGGATTCGTGTTAAACTATGGCCCTACTCCATCTGTACAACTTTTTTAGTCTAGAAATTTGACAGATCTTCTGGGTAAGATTTAAGGAATTGAACTGTACTGACGACCAGTGGTACTGATTCTTAATTCTTAATAACCTGAGCCATTACCAGCTGTGTGGGAATGCTTTATCGCCACTGTTTTCAGTGAGTTTGGATGCAACAGGTGCTAAAATTCTGACTGTACATCAGAGCCCTATAGACAAGACTCAGAATGTTCATATTTTCTGAAGAGAACTGATGAATCTCCTTCAGTAGGACCCTTTTTTATTATTACAGATGCAGAAGAGAGCACACAAAGCTAACCTGGATTTAGATAACTGTCTGGTAGATATCTACAGCTAAGTAAGAGGAAGTCTGCTACTATCATCTAGATTGGAAAGATTTATGATCATAGTAATTTTATATTTGAGAAGTGATGTAGAGAAATTTTAAAAATTACATTTGAATTTTGGAAAAAAGAGGCTTATGAACAAAAGTTATTTCTGGGTAAAACAGGATCTGGTTGAGTGGAGTGAGTGGAGTTTTTATCGTTTTTGAGGCTTAGTGATCAAGACTGGACATTTCAAAGAGGCAGGCTCTGCTGGCACAAGGAATAGTCAGGCTTTTAATGAGGAATTCATTGTAAGTGATTTTTTGATTCTGTGATTCAGGATTCAAGGCAGAATACAAGGTAAGCTGAGCTGAATGAAATTCATGAATCTTCAAACTGAAGATTTGTCTTTTGTCTCCTCTCCCTGTACGCCAATAGCTAATATTCAGACATCAATTTCTAACTGCTACACAAAAGAGTTCTACTGCAAAATTAACACAAAACTGGTGGATTCCAGAGCCAAAAGAGAGATTAAATATTTTGAAGTTTCCACAGTGTTCTGAGGGAGATGCTGGTAGAGTGCTTCAGCTCAATTTGAGGTGTGCCAGTGGTTTATTTGAATAGACAGAAGCTGTGCTTCAAGTCTGGTGCTACATACTACCTCTTGCTTGTTTTGTTTCCTCTCACATACACTGCTGATGCACAAGTCTAGGTGGCCGCTGTCTCTTGGAGAGCTAACCCCACAAAATAATGTGGGTGTGCTAAAGGGAGGTGCTGTACTGATATCCACTTCTCATCTTGGGATATTTCAGTGTGCTCCTGATCTGTACCAAGTGACATGTATGCATTGGAGCTTTATCGGTAGCAAGCCAGATGCTGTATTATAAACTTTAATTCTGTAAATCACAGTCTAAAATAGCCTTTGTCTTCTGAAAATCACATGCAATATTTTCTTTTTTGGAGCTTGAGCATTAGGAGGAGAAAGTGAACAATGTGGTGGTTGAAATCACCATGCACTTTTGCCCTTATGCTCCTTTCCTTGCATGCGCCTCCTTGTAGCTTTGCTCCTGGCTCTCATGGGAACACTGATTCCGTATTTGCTGGTAAGCTACATAACTGGTGCTGCATGGTTCCTCTTTACACTGACTCAGGGGTCATTGCTGGAAAGGCCAAATACCTGAGCATGCTCTGTGAGGATGGGTGGCAGCACAGATCAAATACACTTAGGGCAACCTGGAGCTAAAGGCAGTAGCCCCTGTCAGTCTACGATCCTTTTGCGAATACTAGTTTTAGACAAGAAAAGAAAAAATTTAGAGACCTTTGCCGGCTTTGCTTGAGGTCCTGTTTTAATGTTCTATCCCTGACTCTCAGCTGGGGGAAGAAAATGGGAAGACACGATGTCAGAACAGGCATTTCGAACTTCAACTACTCTATTTTGAATCCACATAAGTTTATTTAAAATGTGTTGTTTCTCATTTATTTTATTCCAAGGTAATAAACCCTTTGGCTAAGGCTAAAATAGATTCCATTTGAGTGATAATTTCCCCTAATTCTTTTAAAAAAGAGAAATGCTTCAACTTGGAAAATCTTGCCATATCTCTAAATTAGTGAAGTAGCTGCACTTGCAATTATCAGCCTTCAGAACTGGAAGTAGCTATCTGACAAATTAAAGGGAATTATGGTATATTTCTGGGGATTAATTTTCCCTGTAGAGTGATAATGGAAGAAAAATCATGTGAGAGAAGGTATGTGGCTCTGAAAGAGACATTGTGTAAACGTCAGCATGCAAGGATTGTAGCTTTTGCTATGTAAATAAAAGTATGAGGAGACTGTAAACATTACAGCAATGGCAGGGAACAAGAGTTTCTGATGTTTACTTGCTGTACTGCTCTGCAGTGAGTACTTGCTGTTGTCCTTTGGGCACCATCTGTATTGCAGAATGCTTTGTTCCAGCCCCTTCTGCTCCTCATGGTTAGCCACTGCAGGGAGGTGTTCGTTCAGAGAGGGCTTGACCCTCCCAAGGAATCCGTCTGACTTTGCTGGGATGCTGAAACTTCAAGGGAGTCTGGTTTGCCCCCAAGTGCCACTGAAGAGTTTGTTCTTGTGATGTCACACGAATTAAATTTATTCAGTGTTTGCAGATGATCTGTTCCACATTAGGCTGCCCCGTGTAACAGGGGGTTCTTGCTGGAAATCTGAGTCAGATTATATAAATAATATCTATAGTCAAACAGAAATTATGTGAATTTGCAAACTCTGAACTCCTTTTTGACTCTAATATAAAGAGCAGTTCAGGCGTTACAAGGGGGGAAAGGGGAAAAAAATAAATCAATCGAAAGAAAGAACTGAGGGGGAAAAAAATGAAATCAAAAGCCCCACATGGCTCCGCGGAGCGCGGCAGGGACGGGCGGCCCCAGCTCCGGGCTCTGCACTGAAAGATTACACAGACTTTTTCTCCTTCTTCTCCTCCTCCTCCTCTCCGTCCCCTCCCATTACAAACCAGCCCCAACCCTCAATCATCCCGCTGCCTCCCAATG
>VXBT01008596.1:32476-225672 GCA_013400235.1 Oriolus oriolus
GGGCCGGGGAGAGCCTGGCAAGGGGGTTATTGCTGTGGATGGAGCCACTGAGCTCTCCCGTGCTCCGTGGGAACGGGGTGGCGGTGGTCCCATGCAGGGTGGGCAGCGGGAAGGGCTCTTGATGTCTGCCCGCCGTCAGTCATCGCAGTCTGGGAGATGGGCTTCCTCCCACCCCATCGGGTCTCAACACCCTCTGTGCCCTTCCTGCCCCTCTCCCGTGGGCCTACCAAGAGCGCTTTGGATCGCCCAAAAATTAAGCAATTTGGGGTAAAGGGGCTGTCGTACAGCAGAGGGGGGAAACTGAGGCAGGGAGGCTTTAGGCAGCTGGTGCCGGGTAGGGGTTGTGACAGTGACTCTGAGGTCCCCGGCCCTCTGGGGGATGGCATCCCCCCCAGCACGTGGAGCTCCTCCACGTCTCCCCAGCCCTGGCACCATGGCAGGTGAGAGTTTCACAACAGTTCCAGGTCATTCACCCGCACCTGCACTGGCACTGGCAGCGGTGAAGAAACCCCAGGTGACTCAGAAACAGCAAGTCTCATAGATCCTTATCATTAGACTGGCACTCCTTAGATAGGGGGATGGCTGTCAGGTACCCCAAATCCAGCTGCCAGCCCACCAAGGACTGATGGAGAAGACTAAACAATACCTACACTGTCTCAGGACCTCCACCACTGCCTCGTCTGCACCACCAGCCCATGTGCAGGCCTGGATGTTCAGCTTTTGCTGGGGGAAAGTCTCACCAGTTCTGTTGGTGAGGTTGTCCCGGGGTCTCGCTTTTAAGCCCCCCTTAGAGACCCTCTGGGCAGTCCCAGGCAGGCAGCAACCCTGGGAGAGATCCCTGCCTGGTCACAGACCATCAGATGGAGCAGCAGCTTGGAGCACACAGGCCTTTGCCTGCTGTGTTTCAAGATCCTGCTGCTTTCCGCCTCCTGCAATGCCACAGCGTGCGGAGGTGAGCAGATTGGATCTGCATCCCCACCATCCCAGGGGTCTGCTCCACCCATGAGAGGGCTAGGCCAGCAGGAAGGCATCCACTTAGCTTGGATCTCTTGAAAATTTCCCTTGAGGGATGTTTTAGCCACAGTGAACTAAGACCACTTCTGAATGAGGGTGCCCACGGGTGTAGGCTTTAATAACTTCCCTGTTTTGGATCATTAGCTCTCCTTTGATGGCATGTCCCCTTGCCATCCTGATGTTTCACCTCCTTTCTTTTGGGGTTCTTATGCAAAGAATAAAAGGATGCTGGTTCTTTTACACCAGCCTTGTTCCAACTCTGTAAGACCATAGGTCTTTCCTCCTGTCCTCCTTGACGTTTTTTCTAATTATTCTTGGAAACTTCCTCTTCTAGCTCATAAACATCCCTAAGGATGCTTTTTGGAGTGACAACAGCTTAAAGTCTCTAACAAGAGTTTGTGATCTCCTCCTCCCTGTCACAGATTGATTCTGTGATCCAGTACAACAAATATCCCATGAAAAGAGGAAGAGGAGAATAAATATCCAAGAAACAAAGATATCTAGCAAAGATATCTAACACCTATCTATTTCTCCATGAGGGGAGTGAGCCCCCATGCCTCCAAATGAAGGAGGAGCTACTCTGGGGCTTTATCCAGGCTGCACCAAGCATTTAAACACTGAAGCTTTTCCATCTGGGACCCAGATGGGATCCAAAAATCCTGTGGCCTTGCCTGCCTAATGGAATATCTGTCTTGGTCCTGCTGGTCCTAGAGCTGTGCTCAGATGGTGTCCACTAAAGTCAGAGGGAGCTCTGTGTGCAGAGGAGCTGCCAGAGTGGGCAGAGCTGGGCAGGAGATGAAAGCTGGCAGGCCGGATCCAGACCTGTAGCAGAGGCAGTGTGGGAGGAACGCCGACTCGAAGCACCTCTTTGTGGGGGATGTCAAACAGGGGCAAATATGTCCAAACCCTGCCAGCTGCTCCTACCACCCAAGAAGAAATGCCTGCTGATGGGATGTGTAGGCAGCTGGAGCTGGAAGGGGCCTGGGGGGAGGAGAGAGAGGGTCTGTGAGCTGGGGAGAGCCCAGGAAAAGGGGGGGAGATCCAGGGGATGGGGTTTCAGACCTCAAATCCCTTCCTCTTGCTCTCACCCTCTCCTCTTGCAATGCGCCTTTTGCTTTTATTTCAAAATGAAAAACGTAATTTCTGCTGTTATCCTGACTGATGACATCTAACATGATCTGTTTAACTAAAAAAACCCCATCTGAATTATGAACTTTTAAAACCCAGCTGTTAAATAGCTGCTGCGAGGCTGCTTTGATGGTTTGACCTCAAGCACCACTTTGGTATTGCTGTTTTGGGGCAGGCTGACACATTGCAACGATAGCCCAAAATCCAGTTTGAGGCATTATAGTTAAAATAAGACCCTTGATGGAAATTCTGCGTTTGGTGTAGGGAAAACTGCGCTGCAATAAAGCAACGGTTGGATGCCCCTGGCTCCAGTTTGTAAAAATTTCTCCTTGATTTTGCTCCGTTGCATCATGCATCGCAAATGGGATTGCTGTTCTTGGCACCGATCAAAGCAGCGGATTTCGCTGGAGAAAACAACAGATGTGTCCAAACCGTCACTTCAGGGAGGAAAAGGCCCCAAATAAGGTGTGTTTCTGAAATCCTACTCCCCCTTACACATTTTTGAAATAAACTTCACCTTTCTGTTTAGCTGAACCAAAGACTGGGACTTTAAATCACCTGCTGAATCAGAGGCTGTGTGAAATTCGGATCTCTGCCTTGCTTAATGGGGATATCTAGGCTTGGAAATATGGAGCGACTGCGTTTTCCCCAACTTCTTTCCTTCTCAAAGCCCATCCAGGACTCCCTGTTTAGGCAGCACCGAGCCTGATGCTCCTTGCAAGCAGAATGTGGGAAACCACCCACCACTGAAATGCAACCACTGCAGTGGCTCAGCTCCGGGGCACAGGCACCTCCGTGGTCATCTGCACGTTGATTCCCATGTTTGGTGTCATTGTGGAGGGGTGACATGCAAATCACAGCCTTCTCCGAGGTATTTGCAGGATGCTGGAGGAGTCACAGCTCCCATGGGACACTCAGCTGGGATCACTGGGCTGAACGTAGCTTTTCTCTGCCCTGCATCACACCGTGCATGGCTGTGGGCTTCAGTGGGGCTGGGTGAATGTGGCTGATTTGAGCCCAGAGGTTTGCAGATGAGAGCTCCCCTTACAGCCTTCCTAATGGAATTATTCACTACCTGTAATTATATGGCCAGAACAGTAAACATGGGTATTTCTGAGGGCTGCAGCTAGTAGTTAGAGGAATGGATGTCGGGGCTCCTGGTCTGCTCCTGACTCTGCCATGAACTTTCTGTGTAGCCACTTTTCACACCGCTATCTCCACACTCGTGCCTTTGCCCGCTCTGCCTCAGGACACGGTGTTCAACGCATGGCCTCTCTGGGATAAGCCATAATCACTCCTGCAGGAAGCTAATCCTGAAGTGCTCTGCAGGGGTATATGTGTGGTTGGGGTGAGCAGCAAAAAGCAAGCTGCTCCTTAAAAGAGGAAGAAAGGAAGTTTGGAGTGGAAACCCCCAGGTTGTTATCTGGAGAAGTTTGACAACTGATCCCAAAATGTTTGTGGAAATAAAAGCAATTCCCTTACTAAAGAAAAAAAAACCTCTGAAGGAGAACCAAATAAACCCCAACATCCTTTATGCAGTAACAGCCACCTCTGATGTCTGCAATTAGTTTTAAAGACCTTCCTTTTACTCATCATTCCATTTTTTATCATTTGCAGTTTCCCTGGCTGACCAAGCAGACGCTGTCCCTGAGCTGTGCACTCAAAGCTGATGAATACGCATCTAAACCCCCTTCCCTACCAATGTTTCCTTGCAGGTAGAGCAGGAAAATGTCCCTCTAAGATCCCCTTAGTGCCCTGCACTGAACTTTGGCAGTAGCTGGACGGGGCAGGCAGAGGGGTTAGCACAGAGCTGGGCTTTGAAGAGTGACCCACTCCTGCGTAGCAAAGTGCAGAGAGGAGTTTGTTGGTTTATCTAAATCCTCCTTCCCACAGCTGCCCCTGTGAACATCAGCCTCACCAACCTGGCTGTGTAAAAAAAGGCCAGTTGTGAAAAGTGGAAAAAAAATACAGCTTTGTGCAACCAGTAAATAAAATATAAGAACTCTTTGTTGACCTGCATCCTTGCATCTGCAGATTAACTGATTATCAGCAGCTCCCACTGGAGTCACAGTGGGTAACCCTCTCTCCTCAAATTGCCTGCTTCAAGCCCACAGCCATAAAAATCACCTCTAAATGCTGAAAAACAGCTAGACTGTACAACGGGAAGGGAAGATGGGCTGGTGGAAAACTTCTAGACTCACCCATGACAGAAAGCAAAACAAGCAGGGATATTTTAAGGCAAATGGAGTTCATCACATTAACTCTTTTTTTGGCTGGTAACGTTCATTCATGTCTCTCCCTTTCCCTTGCTTGCAAAGCCCCCGGGGGGGTGAGGCCTAATTCCTACACATGGGAGCATGTAACCATCCCTTGTTCAGCAGTGTTTGGAGGGCTGGCTGGAATTCACCATCTGTGTATTTAATTCTCTGCAGGGAGATGGTCTTCCTGGCCCAGTCTCCTCTTTGGGGTAAATATCAAGCAATATCTCTTTAGTGTATCTTCTTCACATCTGGGCTCCCCTCTAAGCAAAAATAGAAGATGGGCTGGGAGGTTCCCAAGAGCAAGTTCAAATGGCCAAATGTCAGCTTAGCAGAAAAGATGGATAAATCTGAACTGCCAAAAAATGACCAGAATCATAGAATCACAGAGTGGTTTGCGTTGGAAGGGGCTTTAAAGATGATCTAGGTCTGATCCCCCTGCCCTGGGCAGGGACACCAGAAGAATTGCAGAGAACTGGGTGTTTATCAGCGGAGACAGAAGCCAGTCTGTGTAATGGGACAGTCTTTCTCTGCTGCTTTTAAAAGCTCCTGACATCTTGAGAAAGTGCAAACATGGCTCGCTAATTCCTCTCCTCTGACTGACAGGTCAGCTAAGGACATCTCCTCGATCCTATTTAAAGGTGGGAGATGGCATTGAGTGTTTGCAAGTCTACGTCTGCAGCCCTTTGAGCAAGGGGTGTTTGAAGGATCCTCTGGAAAAAGCTCTCTGAAACCAAATCACCTTTCCCATGTCTCCTTCTGTCAACTCCTGACAGCAGTGGCCAGAAATACAACCCAACACAGGATGCCTTTCCTGCGTTCTCAGATGTGAAACACTCAGTGACAGTGTCCTCAGCTCATTTAAAACTTTGTCCTGAATATCTGGGAAAGAGACATTCCTTGATATCAGTGGAAAAAAAACCAAACTCAAACAACTTTAATCCAGCACTTCTGTGGGTATTTTGGCAAACGAAAACGTGAGTTTTTGTGGAGGGGGAGCATCTTGAGTTGGCAGCGGGAGTCTTCCCGGGTGTACCTGGCTCGGGGCTGGGCTGGGTTAGGGTTGGGCTGCGATTAAGGCTGGGACTGGGGCTGGGACTGGAGCTGGGACTAAGGCAGGACTGGAGCTGAGCTGGGACTGGGGTGCACTGGGCTGGTACTGGGCTGGACTGGGCCTGGGCTGGGCCGGGGCTGCGGCCCCACTGGGTGGTGCTGTTATCCCTGCGCCGCCTGCGAAAGTATCCAGTTTATAAAATAAATGCAATCCAACGCCGCCTTAAACCACATGACATAACAGCAGCTTGCGAGCTCCCATTAAAATCTCAATTTGGGGAAATTGATTCTACCTCTGAGCAATTGCGATGCAATTACTCCAACAGGCAGCAATCAAGAATCACATCAAAACAACACCAAACTTTCATCTCCTGCCTCGCAACCACCACCACAACAAAAAGCACCTGTCTTGCAAACGCAGCCCGGTTTCCATAAATATATATAATTTTTAGGAAGGGCAACGTGCATGTCCCAGAGTGGAAGCGAGCTTGGACAGGGCTGCTCTGGCTGGTACGCCTGAACTGTCCTGTCTAGGGGCTGTATTCTGTCCCCCCCGTCTCCTGGAGGAGATTTTGGACTATTTACGGACTCAGGACATCAGGAACAAAGTCGCTTCCCCTGCCCAGCCACGCTCCAGCTGCCCATCCTCTCCCTGCGCACAGATGTGCCCATCCCTGCCGTGTCCCACATCTGTCCAGCTGTCACCCCCCACCTTCCTCCCCTCGGAGCTCGTAAACCCCCCAGCACCCGGCAACCAGAGGAGTTCAGGGAGAGCTTTGTGTTCCCGCTCCGGTCTCGATATCCGCGATCAGCCCCGGGATGAGCTATGCGAGGGAGAGGGGGAAATATTGGGGAGGATGTTTACAGTTCTCATCAGTGGTCTGCAAGGAATTACTCGACTGACTTAGCGCAGCAGGGAGCAGCTTTAGTGGCAACCATCAGAAGGGAGGATAAATGAATAACCGCATGCACGCCAGCTAGCGCCGAGTCGGGCAGGGAGCGCTGGGCAGGGAAAACGGGAAGAATCGAGGTTCCTTATAAAAACGGCCGGGGAGGGGGGAGGCAGGCGGGGACCGGGAGCCTCAACAGGTCCGGAGGAGGAAGGGCCATGCAGGGAGCCGGGGTCATGCGGCCGGGGGGGCCCCCAGCCCCCGCCCCGCTTACCTTGGCGGCCGCATCAGCCTCTCCAGCCCCGCGGGGGTCGGTGCAGGCGGCGGCGGCTTTTTTATATTTTTTTTTTTCCAGGAGGGGTAAATGAAACAAAAATTAAAAACTAAATAAAATAAAACCCAAACGAAATAAAATAGTAAAAGCCCCCAAGGGTCGAAGTGGGGGTGGCGGGGGGCGGTGGAGGCCGAGGGGCGCGGGCAGCCCCCCGCCCTGCGGGCAGCCCCGGCGGGGTGCAGGCGGCCTCGCTCAGCGGGACGCGGGGAGCCGCATCGCCCTCCTGGAGCATGTGAGAGGCAGCGGAGGAGATAGAGCCAGATAGGGAGGTCCCCTCCCTCCTCCCTCCTTCCCTTCTCCCTCCTCCTTCCTTCCCTCCGCACAAGCTGAGCAGCGTCGTTCGCAAGGAGCGGCGGAGGGAGGGAGGCGCGGCCCCGTGGAGGGGGGGCTGGGGGTCTCCGCTGCAACACCCCCGACCCCCAGCACCCCCTCTCCATGTGCAGGCAGCCAGGGCTGGGGGACGTGGAGGAGGATTTCAGGGTTTTCCTGGAGAGCTGGGGATGCTCCACCTGCAGCAGGGGGAAACGGAGGGGCAGTGGGGTTAGGGGGGCACCCCCTCTCCAGCCCCTGGGGCATGCGAGGGTGCTGAGAGCATCTTTACGTTGATGGGGGATTGTGACAAAGACTGGGACTGGGGGCGGGAGGAGGACCCTCAGCAGGACTGTGTGGTTGGGAAGGGATGGAGACCTCAGGCTGCCCTAAGAGCCCCTCGGTGTAGTCGCCCGCCGCCGCTGCCCCAGCGCCCAGCACTGCCGAGGGCTCGCCCCCAAGTCTCCCCATCACCGCTGGGGTGAGCACCCATCTCCCAGAGAGGCCTGTGGGGGCTGGTTTTGGCATGCACGTGTACCAGGACGATGGGAAAGCTCTGGGTGCCAGGCTGTGCCAACCAAAGTGTCAGACACACAATTAATTACTGCAGCCCCAGAGCCACAAACACTAAATATGCTGTCGCCGTAGTGTGTGGATAAAAGCAGCCCTTTGCAAAGTGTTTCTTTCTCCCCTTTCTCCTCTGTGTGCAAGTGACAGCGACTGCAGAGAGCACAGAGCAGCTCTCCACTGCTTGATTAAGTCAGCAGTGAAGACAAAATGTGCCTGTACAGCTCAGGCTTAAGGAGGGATTTGAGTGTGTGTAAGGTACAAATTAGAAAATGGATGTGATTTAATCACAACAAATCTAAACAGCCCTGCTACAGAAACCTTGCCGTCAAAGAGGGCTTTTTCTTAAATGTGGACACAGTGAGTATAGTCCTGACAAAGGAACAACGTATTTGGGGATGAGTTGTTAAAGCAGGAACAGAGAGAAGACTGGGGAAAGCCTGATGTATACCAGATAAGTTATCAGTTATAGAAGGAACGGCTTCCTTCCGTAATAATTATTTGTAAATCAGTCCTCAGTTCTGGATACTGTGGTGTCTGGACACTACAGCAGAGACAGAGCAGCTTCTGTCAGGCTTGGGATGCTGCACAGACAGGAAACCAGGCACAGACCCTGCCTGGGAGAAGGTAAACTGCTTGTTTGGAGGAGCCCAAGTGAATGCAGCAGACAAAGAGGAGCGGGGAGAAGTGATGGCAAGCCCAGGCCTTCCTGCAGGTGTGCACAGTGGGTCGGGTGCGAGTCCCAGGCTGTAAAATACTGTACACTGGAGCGTTACTAATCCCAGCTCTCGGGGACCGTGCCCCCGCGGGCTGGGGGGGCATTGCCACCGCAACCACAGCAGCTTTGGCTGTGCTGGGGAAGGGCTTCCCTGAGAAGACAAAGCACAAGACAGAAGAATGCTAATGCACAGGGCGCTGAGGTGCCTTGGTAACAGCAGCAGAGCATTGCGGCGGCGGCAAATTGGTGCTGAGCCCGGTTCCTGTTGGGAACCAGGAGCCCCGAAGCAGGGAGGCTCCAGCAAAGCACAGCTGCATTCGTGGGAACTTTCAGAAGTCTCCGCTGGCCGCTTCCCCCAGCTCTTATCAGCGCGCCCGTTAATCTTTGGCATCGCAACAGAAGTTGGCACCTCCAGTTCCAGGTGCAAGGTGCACGTCTTTGACCTTGCCATTTCCTCCATAAACACCCTGCGAGGTGGAGGAGTAGCAACGGCCCTTCGTGGGCGCCTTCTGCCTGAGCTTCACCCCGTGGGGGCCGCAACGTCCGGCTGGCAGGGCATTGCTGGGGATAACTGCAGGTCCTGGGTCGAGAGAAGCACTCGATGGAGGGTGGACTTGTCTTTGCAGGGAGACTCCAAGAGTACTGATGTAAAGTTGGTGCCCGTGTGTAAAGTACAGCCAGGTGAAAATTAAATCCAGCATATTCAGATTTCCCTTTTCTTTGCTTGTGTGTTGAATCCCCAGTTTAGTGCCTGAGACCAGTTTCTTACTCCTGGAGATGAATTGGCCCCTCTGCTTGTGCAGGGACCTTCTTGGCCACAAACCAAGCAAAGCAAATAGTGCCAGTAGAGTTTGTCCTTCTAGAAATGATTAAGACAACACAAGTAAACAGGCAGTTAAAGGAGGAACTTGGCCGTGGGAGAAAGGGAACGGTAGCGCAAGACCCATTATCAGGAGGCAGGTGGCTGCCCTGAGAAGGAGGAGGGCTCAGGTGACCTGGGGAATATTGGTGGGTTGGGACATGCCATAGAATCATAGAATGGTTTGGGCTGGAAGGCACCTTAAAGATCATCCAATTCCAGCCCCACAGCCATGGGATATATGGCAGAGATCACAGCTCACTGACACTGATGGAAACCATCTTCAAGAGTTTGTGGGCATCGCCAGGCTGAGATGCAGGTGCAACCGAGAGTGTGAGACACACGAGCTTTTCATCTGCCATTTTCATCCATGCATGAGGGTTGCCTAAACCTATTATTTTGAAGGCATTTTCCATGCTGCAGCTATCTTCCTTGACCTCTAAAAGATCTGGCTGATCCTGATCTCAAGATGAAAGATTGCCACCTCACGGGCTGTGAACACCCGTCTGTGAGATTAGGCCCTGAATTATTAATACAATCAATGACTACCTCTTTTCATCCTGGAAGAGGCACAAAGGAAAGCTACGGGGGCCCTGAAAGGGAGGGAGGATTCTCGAGCAAGGGGGGAGAAGTCACCAGTGGAAATTGGTTTTCTTTGGGTGGAAACGCCTCCTGTGTCTGTTTTATTTTGGAGGCAGGAACAATGGCACCATTCAGGAGGTGACAACCCAGCTGTGTTGGGAGGGCTGATGGTGGCACTGGGAAACCTCCCACGGGGACTGTGTGTCCGAGGAAGGACATCCTTCCTTCCAGCCCCTTTCCTGCATTCAGTGTATCATGGGCTGCACTAAAATGGGGTCCCAGAGAGCCTGAGCTGCAGGGCTAAACCATGTGGAGCCGCTGAGGAGAGGAGCTGGGGAGCAGGGGGATGTGTTCATCCTTCCAGTGCCACAAATCTACCAACACCTACACACACAGGTGAGACCTGACCCCCAGGAAGGTGACAGAGCCTGTTTTGTGGGGTGCATTGTGGGGTTTCTTCACCATGGGAAGGATGTGGATGTCACCAGACTGCAGTGAACCAGGGAACCAGTGAGGGACAGACTGCAAGGCTGTGTTTTTGCTTCCTGGAGTGCAGTAGCCTTTCATTTCCCCTCTTCCCTGTGAAAGCTTCAGTGTGGAGGTGCTGTGACCACGTGCTGCTGGGTCTCTGTCCTGATCTTTACACTTTTCTTTGGTTTGAGCCTGACCTACCTGTTTGGGACATTGTGATGATATTGGTTCCTTTCTCCTTTCCCTGTTGCATTTGGCAGGAAGGTACCCTGGCCCTGTCCTCATCAAGGACCAGAGAAAACTCCCAGTTCTGAGCCCCACATAGAAAATGAAGCTAGTTGGAAACCAAAAATAAAATACTATCTTCACTCCATTTTTCAAGAAGTTAAAAAAAAGTTATTGTGCAAATGAAGCTATTCTTTCTGGGTAGATAATGCAAAGCATTGCTTCAGTGCTGGCCAAAATGTCTGAGAAACAATTTTTCCCCCCTCCTTTTCATTAAAGTTCGTATTAACATTGCAAATAAGATAAGAAAAGAAGTGTTCAGTTACAATTATGTAGCGCTTTGTGATCACAAACAGATTCTGTAATCCCTACTCAGGGGGTTTCAGAGCTGAATTTAGCTTATTTCAGAGTACAAAGTTGAGCTCAGCCAAGACGACTCTCCTACTCTGTATGATCCTCATCTGTGCTCTGGTCACACGAGGGACCCGTGGCAAGCCAGGCTGCACAGCCAAGCAGCATCTCACAGATGCATCAGCTGCCCTGGCTGGGGACCAAACCTCCTTTTTGCCTATGCAGCTATTTATTAATATTCTTCTATCTATTAGTTTTAAACTGATGCTTCCTTCAAGCCTCAAGACCCGATACTGGTTCAGCTGCAGCTGCTGATGGGCTCATTCCCAGAGATGTGAAGCTCTTCACTGTGGCTGAGTGAGCATTTCTGGGCTCTGACCTGGTCAGTGTTGTCCTCTCCTAAGTGGAGCCGTGGCCCATGGGCAAAGGCAGGATCCTGAGGAGGTGGAAATATTCCTCCTCCCTTACCTGTGTTTCTAAGCCATCTGACCTCAAGGTGTTTGCGGCAGGCATGGGAGAAGTCCCTTGGGTTCAGCATGGCCATCCTGTGTTTAAATTTAGGCATGAGTTGAAATATCTGACTGAGGGCCTTTACAGTAGAGCAATCCCTGTCGCTTAATGGACTTAATAGAGCAACGCCATGCACAGAGAATGTGAAATTCAGTGCCAGGCTCTGCATGGATAAAGCTACAGAGACAGAGATGGACAGGAGTCAAGTGCATCTGGACTTCTGGAGAGCAGCCCCAGCTGCTCACGGCTTCTGCTGTCATTCCTGGACTTTACGTCACAAGATGGAAAGAGCAAAGGATAGAAGGTCAGTGGCAAAGAGGATGCCCTCTCCACAAAAATAGTCTTTTGCTGTGCTACAGAGCTCTACCTCCATTTCCAGGCAGCTGTTAGAGAAACATTTTTACATCATTATGTCTCCTAGAGCGATCCACAAAGGGTAGCTTAGGGAGGCATTAGGGTTTTATGTGAATTTAGGTTGCAGTTTGCAAAGTGCTTTGTTCCTAAAATGCTGATTAGGTTTGCTGCAGACACTGGTGCGTTAGAGACAAGTCTGGTTAGAAGGTGAGTGAAAAGTCACCTGCCAAGCAATTTGGAGAGCTTAGGCCTCCCCAGATCATTCAGTCCCATCAGGTGACTCATGCAAGGCACCACCAGAAGAGTCTTCAGTTCAGAAGGCTGCATCTGGAGAGTGAGTGAGGAGGTAAAGTTAAATTCAGCTGGAAAGTTCAGCTAAGGATTCTGGGGTTGTTCTGGAAAGATGGTGTTAACTTCAGCATCAGTCACTAGAAATAAAGAGTAATGAAGGTCTGAACTCCCAAAAGCAAAGGAGCCATGTGGAGGGTCTCAATGCCAGCAAAATGGCACAATGACCCCGAAGAAGTGTTAAATAATTGATACCGATGTGTGAAGGCACCCGAGACCCTTCTCCGTGTTTCAGCCTGTGCAGTGCCCACTCCAGTGGGGAGATCAGCCGAGCATCCCCGGCCCTTCAGCCCGTGTGGAGCCGCAGCGTGCCGGGCTGATGTCCCCCCTCCCCGGGACCAGCCGCCGTCCCCTCGCTATCGCTCCCTGCTCTGCTCCAGCGCCTCCTCACCGGGGGAATACAAATTGGGCAGCACTGAAGCATATGGAGGGGAAGAATGCTCAGCTGTGAATTTCGGGGATGGGTATTATACAAACCCAGCCACCAGCACGTCAGCTTTTCAAAGGCTTCAAATCCGCTACAAATTGCTTCTGAATGACAATGGGAATTTCTCGCCCTTCACAAAGCCCCCCATATTAGCATCTTTATTGGAATAAACTGGCTAATTTCTGCAGTCGAAGGGCTGGTCTGGAGAATCCGTAATTCTAATTAGATGGATATTCATCAGCACCCTGATGCTTGCGGGGTGTCTAGTCCAGCGAGGGGCTGCCACCTGCCCAAGTGCAGATCAGACAAAGAGAAGGGCAGCGTTCAGTCCCTGGGGCCAGCAGCAAAGCAGGACATTGCAGGGACCAAGGGATCCTTGTAATCCTCAATTTGTTCTTTGTGCCATTTGTTAATTCCCAGGCACAGGGTGGGGAGCCTGTACTTGTGAGTGTAATGATAAATCTGTGCCCTTCACTGTCTGTCAGGTCCCTGTATGGCAAATAAACCTACAGCTAAGCCAGGCTGACTGACTGTGGCCAGACTGAAAGACTTCAGGAGTAGAAGGAGATTCAGTCTGTCTTTCTGTCCATCCTGAATAACTGCATAGCAGCTTGTCATTAAAATCAGCATTTATCTTGGAGAATGGTTGCGGGGTTTCTCCAAACCAAGGGCTGATCCCTTGCAGTTGGCAGTGGTGCACAGATGAAATTTGTTCTTTGTTGTTACCAATAGATTCCATAAAGAGAAAAGACAAAGAGAAGAGAGAAGCAAAAATCCATAAATATAAATACCCCAAATCTAAACCTCAATGATTTTGCAGAGAAGTAGATCTTATTTCTCACTATGCATTGAAAATGTGAAGACTTGGGAGGGCTTTTCCTGGACACTTGCTCCCAGAGCATTAATTAATTGGGCATTCACAGGGTAGCACTGGCCTGGATCATAGCCAGGATGGCTCAGGACTGTCCCAGGACTGTCCCCACAAACAATCCTGATCTATAACCCGGGTACCAGCCATGCTGTAGTAACTGCAGTGTTATCACGAGGGAGAATGAGTGATGTGCCTTCTTGCCTGTAGCAGATATCTTTAATCTCTGATCTGTTTGGCCAGAAGTGGCTCAGATCAGTTGCATTCAGTGGCTCTCAGTGTCAGCAGGGCAATATTTTCCCTTTGTTTTTATGTTAAACTCTTGGATTTAACCCATGGGGCATGGCTGTTCAGGAGCATTGAAGTCTCCACGGTGTCATTTAGTGGGGACAGATCCTTCAGATTTTATTCTCTTACAAGGTTAGGCTCGGTGGAGGAATGCTGAAAATGTCTCATCTCTGTGCTGAATAAACACAGCTTGAGGGCAAAGCAGGGCTACTTTTGACACTGTCTGTCTAATTGTCAGAACAGTGAAGCCCCCCAGATGTGCAGCATCAGAGGCAAAGCTGGTGGCTCCAGAGCCCTTACAACTGCTGTGCCTCTCCCAGTGCGCTGTGGGCCAGGCAAAGCAGACAGCCCATGCCAGGCTGCTGTCTCCATGCTTCTCCCATGGATAAATCCGTCCCCATGGTGTATCCTGAGAGCAGCTCACTGCCCTTCACACAGAGCACCAACCACCCAGGGTGCAAACCCATTCCTTTCTCTGCCTCCCACCTCTCCGGGGGTTAATGGAAACAGGAGATGGGCTGCCGAAATGCCAGTAAACAAGGCTCAGCTGCTGAGGAGGAGAAGGTCAAAGGACAAAAATGAGAACAAGTCTGTGCACAGCCCGGCGGCTGCTGCTGCCACCTGCCCCAGCCCCAGGATGGAAGTTGCTGCTTGACTCTCCCTTCCTCCTGTTGAAGGTGTCACCCTTCATCCAGGCTCTGTTTGTATTTCAATGGATTTGCCAGAGGCTTTCTTCTCCCCCAGACCAGTGGCTGAGGGTCCCATGGATGCAGCTTGTCTCGTCCTGGGTTTTTCTGAGACGGAGGCACAAGGGTTCCTGCTGAGGAGGGGATTTGACGCAAAACATGCAGAACAGTCTGTGTTTGCTTCCCATCACCCAAAAACTGCCAGGCCACCCCCCTGCCTGATGCAACACCTTACATAGGCAGATTGCAGAGCCTGAACCATGGTGCTGCCTGCTTTGTGATCACAGATGAGCCTTGGTGCAGACTTATTTATGATGGAAAAAATTGTATTTGAGAATATTTTCCCCAGCCACTGATAGGCAGCCACTGCTGGGGTGGGATGTGGGAACTTTGATATAGGCTTTCCTATCCCTTGCCAGTGCTCCTATCCCAAGCATCAGCCATCTTTCAGCAGTGCTCTGGTGATGGGATTAACGTGCATTAAGAGGTTTTGTTCTCATCTCTCCCTGGGAGGATCAGATGCAGTGAAATATCTCATTTTGCTGGTTGCTTTTTGAAAAATGTGTGGTATGTGTTAATGTTAGAAAGGCAAGGTCAAAGGAACAGGACCGCAGGACACAGGGCTGGAAAAACCCTTTTAGGGCAAGGATTTTGGTCCATGTTATTGTAGCCCTGTTTGCTCTGTTTTAGAAGCAGGGCAGTTGTTTACCCCCAGCACATGTGCTGCAAGGCTGTTCCTGGATCCCAACTGTTTTCTGTGAAGAAATGTGGAAGAAAAGCTGTGGATCTTGTGTCACTTGTCCTTCAACAAGAGGGCAAGCCCTGTGCCAACTCAGCACAAGCTCCATCTGCTGCACCCACAGGCGTTTTCCTGCCTTGGGCGGTTTCTGCTCTACCCAAGAAATACAAGTTGTTGCTGATATTTATCCCAAAGTTTTTCACTGGCCATTTTGGCTGGAGGAATGTGAATTTGAGTTTGAGCAGTTTCAGCAGAAATCAGCCCTGAAAGGAGACTTACTTCAGTTTGTAGGGAGCAGTGATGGCACGGTTTAGGAAAGATGTTGAGAGTAACAAATCCAGCTGAAAGAAGCATTGGTCTGAGCAAGTTTAAACATCAAAAGCCATTCAGGCAGCATTGATATGTTGCTACTGGCATCAGGTGCAGCTGTTAACTGAGCCCTTTGATGGACAAAGTGACGTCCCATGTGACGTCCCTACCACACACCTCCTGCATGCTTGATCTGTGACCCATTTCTCTTGTGGGGCCAATGCCCCTAGCTTGACCTGCTCGAGTCAGAGTCATCTCAGCCTGAAAGTGTTCCTCATGTGGAAGAAGAAGTGGTTTTAGGTCATCTGCTTGGGGATAATTTATACCTATAGTACACTAGAAGTGTAGAAGTTTACTCCTGTACCTCTAGGTACTTCTAGTTTGGTGGGTATAGTACCAAGAGCCCTGGAGAAGTCCCTGTAATGATGCCTCACGTATGGCTTTTCTTGGCTTCTCCCTCCTGAAGTTCATCCTCCTTCCTAGATCACAGTAATGGACGGGTGTCCAAAGAGGGTTGCACCTTCCTCCGAGCAGATGAGACACTCAGCAACAACCAGGGGTGACCGCCGAGTGCACCTGCGTCACCCTCCTGCCTTGTGGCTTGGAACCAGGCCCACTCTGAATGGTACAAATGGGAGGGTTATGAACACTTTCAGGAAACATTTACGAAGACAGGAGTGTTTTCCCAACGCTGGAGTGAAATTAGTGGTAGCAGTGGCAGAAACATTGTTTTTGTGGTGAAGAAAACATTGTGTGGCCAATGCCGATACAGCGTGACCGGCTTCCTGGAAGAGCCTTTGAGCAATTTGTTTCCCTTTGGCTGCTGGCACCCTTCTCCATTCTGTTCCCTAGGGATTTTAGCTGAGCTGGTGCGCTTTCAAAAGCCAGGTCTCCAAACCCAATGTTGCTGCTGAATCAGAGGTACATTTGCCAGAAATGCCTGGCCTCAAACCTGACTGTGAGCTCTGTCCAAGCCATGCCAGACCAGAGCTGCTGGCCCACCAAAGTCAGCAGCCATGGATGGAGTGGGGGAGGTGCTGTGGTGGTATTGGCTGATATTTTGGCTGCCAGGCTGGGGTGGGAAGGCACAGGTTATGTTTTAGGACATAACCAATGTCCTAAACTCTCTCCCCAAGGCATGACTGTTGCTGGTTCCAGCTCCCTCATGCTGAAAGTTTTAAAGGTTTGACTGCACACAGAATATTAGAATATCCTGAGTTGGAAAGGACCCACAAGGATCATTGAGTCCAACTCCTGGGACACAGGACACTGGACAGGCATTCCTGGGCATGGATATTGGACAGACCCTTCTCCAACACTTCTTATAAAAGGGATCTACTTTGTGTGTCTTTTATGTTCGTCATCCCCACAGAACCCGAGCTACACCGTGGGACCAAAATTACCTGGGGTGAACATTTCTTGAGGGGATGTGACTGGATCTGGAACACCCCAGCAAACCACACAGTGCTTTAGGGGATGAAAAGGAGCTTGTGTTCTTGAGGGGGTGGAGTGCAGTCCCTCCAAAACCCTCTGAAGGCAGATGGGGCACTGAAGGGCATTTATCAGGACACTGTGATTAGCAGCCATGACTCTGCTCGTGGGAGATTTCCATTTACAAAGTTAATAATGCACTGGTAGAAGGGAGAAGGGAACCAAAGGCTGACTTTTTCAACTGTTAATTATCAAGGTCACACTGCATTTATGCTGGATTTTCCTGCTGCTGTGTTTTAATTTCATTACAGTTGTGTTTGTTGGGATAGAATCACAGAATGATTCGGGTTGGAAGGGACCTTAAAGACCATCCAGTTCCAACCCCACCACCATGGGCATGGCCAGCTTCCACCAGATCAGGACACAGCTGGGATGAGCATGGATGAGCATTGAGAGAATTCCCCATGCAGAACATGTTTTTTTTATCTTTCCCCCAAACAGGCAGTTCATGCATTTCTTGTTCATAGCAGCATATTTCTGGAAGACAAGTAATTTTCTTCACTTTAAAAGGACTTGGGGAAAAAGGACCATCATTTCCAGGCAGAAATTTTTCTGCGGAGCATATTTTTGTGCCTGGCTAAGGAGACACACAAAAAGGTCATAGAAAATTGAAATCACATGCTCAGAACATTTTGGGGCAGGTGTTTTTCCTAAGCCAGAATTCGGTCTTTGGAGGGTGTATCCCGGGATTTACGTTCCTCCTAACATTTCACCTGTTGCAGTAGTACAACTGGAGGGCTAATGATTTCATACCCCCAGCAGTCTGGTTTCCCTGGACCCAGCTCAACAGCAGTGCTTTAAAACACTGCAATTTCTGCAGCTTGCACGACGCCTCAGACGAGCACTCCGGTCTGGCCGCTCATCGCTGAATTTCACTTGGCATGTAGGCTACGGATGAGGAATGCACAGAATTTCCTTTTCCACCCCGTCAGATCCTCTGTCTCGAGCCTGGCCCAGCCCCAAGAGCACAACGGATGCAGCTGGAGAAGGGCAGGTCCAATCTTGCTGCTAAGCCCCAGTGACACTTAACCTCCTCTGCCGTGCGATCCGCCAGCAGCTGGAGGTGGATGTGAGTAAGTGGCCGAGCATCAGCTGCTGCCTGTTGAAATAGCTCGTTTGTGAGGGAAGAGGGGTTTATTTCCCAGGCTGGAGGAGGTGATGGAGCCTAGAGCTCCTGTGGGAGAAGAAGGAGGTGGCCTTGAATCTGAATGAAGGTGGTTTCCTGATTTTGCATCTTGGTTTCTCCGTCAGTGTTGGGCTGTGTGAGCAGGTAATGGGGCTGCAGGCTCTGCCTGCTGAGGGTTGCTGCCAGCAGCTTTGTCCCGGTGGAAAAACTGACTGCAACTAATTGTAGTTCCTTAGTGTCAGCAGTAGTTGGGAATCAATAGGGAGCTTTGAGCTATCAAATAATGAGACCAGCTAATCCCTTGTGTTGCTCCAGGAAAGGTGTTTGGGAGGAGTGGTTGCTCTTTGGGGCGATCACTTCTCGGTGCCACTGATGCTCTGTGAGACAGAGAGGCTTTCCCACAGGTCTGTTGGCTTGGCCTTTGTTGCAATGGGGGCTGTAAACACAGGATCAAATTCTGTCTTATCTCATCCTTAAAAATTATTTTTCTTGGCCTGGGATGGAACATTCACTGGCTTCTTTCCTAAAGCAGCTGTACAGCAAAGATGGGATTGAATGAATCTCTTTCCCTTGAGTTTAGGAACAATTCAGGATGGGTAGAAAGCTGCTATTGCATCACTGGTACAGAAATAACTATAATTCACGCCATGTACAAAGATACCAGAGTCTGATTACTACCAGGGATGGCTGTACTGGTCACAACTCTCTTTATTGCATCAGAAAAACAAGTTATACCCCAAGGATGTTGCTGAGAAATGGAGAAGAGGTTTTAGTTTTGTTTGGTTTTTTCTTTTCTTTTCTTCCCCCCCTCCCCGCCCAGTGGAATTATCCCAGCAAACAGTGTATAAATTGCTGGAAGAAAGTCAGACTTCAAAAGACATTAGAAAGTATTCCTCTTCCTCCCCAGACTATAGATTTCCTTTATTGGAAGAACAGTGCCTTGAAAATAGCCTGTAATAAAATTTGCTGTTTAATTAGACTTCATTTAATTTATGTATTTAATTTTGCTGGAATGGTTAAAGACTACTGATGCTGAGGGAATTTCCTTTTTATTTCTCCTATGTATTTCCTTATCTTAGAATTGTTACGACTGTCAAATGTTCTCTTCTGGTTTTGCTAGGAGGTCTTCCTTAGCTGTGGAGAGGCAAGTTTGCTGAATAATGTTTATTAACTTAATCAAAATATTAACAAAGACCTCTTTTAAACAAAGTGCTGGCTAGGCACTGGAATGAAATAACTGTTAACAAAACCTATGAGTTTAAACTGGAGAGGAACTTTCTGCATTCAGCTTTGTGTTGCTAATGGTGTCATTAGTTTGCTATTTAGTAACCATATAGACCTCAACTCTCACTTGAATTTTTTGCATCAAAAATTAAAGAGAAATGAAAGGTAATTTCTACAGAGAAGTTTTTCAGGCTTCTCTTGCCAGCAAAAAGAAATCTAATCTTAATCCTACATATTGATGTCTCTGGCCTCTTGGCCAATTGGGTTGGATTCAGTTTAACCCAAAGCAATTGTCAGGTCATGGTGACTCTGGAAACAATTTTTTTTTTTTCAAACCGAACGACTTTGTTCTTGTCTCTTCCCTCCTGTTGCCATAAAGCAAAAGGCTTCAGCTGTCTTTTCTCCAGAGAGATCAGCAACAGCAGAACAAGTGCCATGCCACTGAAATCCTGTCTTGGTTTAATCTAAGCAGGGATTTGGGATGAGCTCTGTTTGTTCAGTGACCCCCCCAGCACAGAAGTGCCCTGGGGATGGCTCAGGCTGTGGGACAGTCCTGTGGACAGCGAGTCTGGGGGCTGAACCCAGGGAGCGCTTTGCAGTGCTGGTGTTATCCCCAGCTCCTGTTGCTTTGCTGGCTACCCCAGGGATAGAGTGGAGGAGGAAAGGTAACTCTGGTCTCCTCTGTATCACTGGGAATTGCTTTGTAAGGTGATCAGCCACCAAGGCAATGCCTTGTCACCCTCCTCACTGTGCTGGGGATGCTGAGCACTGATGGTGAGGAGGAGGAGGAATGCTCCTACCCTGCTGCTTAGCAGAGCATCCCAGAGCCCTGAGCCACTCATGCAGGCTGTCCATGATGTACCATATAGTCTCCAGCAGGCAGGTAAGGGCACAGGCCCACCTGACCAGTGAGTGGTGTGGAAAATTCCCTCCCAGCCTCTGAAGCATGTTGCAATGATGCAGGATGTAGAAAATGGACAGCATTTGAAGTGTTTCCTTATAGGATAATCAGAGGAAGTCATTGTATTAAATATCCATTTGTGTCATTAGCCTTTTATTTGGTGCTTTGTCCAGACATCCTGTTTGCTTCCCCTTTGAAGTAATGAATATATTTCCCGTGTGCCGGGTCCGATCCGAAGCTCTGATGTAAAAGTGAAGTGAGCTGAGACCAGTTGTGTACTCAGTGGAAGGACATCTCCAGACTTCCTCGTGTGAGGAGTTTTGGAAAATATATAGAGCAGTGTTTATTGGTTGTCCTTAAACCACACTCCTGCCCTGCCCAGAGGTCACAGCTACCTGCTCCCTGTGCTACAGGGGAGGAGTGTCTGGCATTTGGGACCTCATGCTGTTGTGGTGGGACATTGCAGCAACACCACTGGGTCGTCCTGACCAGCCCAGAGATCTGCTCCAGCTCCCAGCACAGGGCAAGTGCTGAACCATAATTCTGTACCCTAGGAGGTATCAGGTGCAAAGAGTTTTGACCTCTCAGTCTGTAAACTTGGAAAGCCACAAAACTGCTCTACATCCCTCTCCCTGCCACCTTCCAGTTCTCGCTGGGGAAGCTCCCACCACCTTTCAGGCAGGCAGGGTCAGTGCCCAGCTACTTGTCTGCAGTAATTGCTTCATACCTGCTGCTTTAGCCATCCTCAGGGGTCGAATCTGGGATCTCCCCAACTGGCAGCAAAAGCCACTGTTTCTAAATTCATGTCTGGGAAAAAGAGGTGGAGGTTTTGTATAAGGGGCCTGGAGGTGGGGCATGACGGATGCTGATGAGCAGACTGTAGCCACATCCAAGGTGCACGTTAAATACCATGGGGAATGTTGTGCCAGCGTGTGGGATCCTGCCCAACAAACAGCTGGAGGAGCTGCAGAACCCCTTTGAAGGCCTGCTCAGGGTGGGGAGGGCAAGAGGGAGGGAAACCAACTCCTTGTGTCTATTCAACTGGTGCAAGCCTCTTTTGTGCCAGGCTGGGAAGGGTTAAGCAGGGAAGCACAGCCCCTGAGGACCCGGGCTGTTGTTCTATGCAGATTGGCTTGTTCTTGTTCCTTCTATTGATCGCAATCACTCAGAGCTGTGCCTGTAACAAACTGCCTTAAATCATTGCAATCATAATAAGCACACCTTGGTAAATAATGCATGAGATGTCCGTAAGCCTATATTCATTAGAAGGAAGGTGCATATGGACCTGGGTAATCATCAGGGCTTGAGAGAGGGCTTGGCTGGTTGGATTGAGATGTAGTAGCTGCTACGGGTGAGCCCTGAACTGAGCTGGGTTTCAGGAAGGCTCCCCAGCCCCTCAAGATGTTGGAAAAATAGACAGGCTCCTTTTCACGTTCATGAATTTTGCACGAGATGTTTCAAATGCCTCCAAGGTTCACAGCATAATACAGGTTGGGCGGAAGCGGGCTTGTGGCAGGTCTCCAAATAGCATAATAGCAAGGCATTGCAATTAATAGTGTTTAATATATCTTAGTGACAACAAAACACACAGTGGGTAACAAGTTTTGCTGTGAAAGCCTCATAGCCAAGTTAATGGTCTGGATATTAGAAGCCTTTGTTTTAAAATGCAAATTAAAAATGCTTAGTTTTCCATTTGTCTTGAGGAGTGGTGTTAAGAGTGTGGAGCTTCTTTAGGCCAATTTTGCTTGGGCTGGGGGTTGGTGTAATGCTTTGGCCAGACCCCAGAGCATGGCAGACTCGGGTGCTGTAGCCTTCATTAGAAGGTTCACAGGGCAATTTGCAGGAAAAATTGGTCGTGCGGTAATTTCCACCTCCTTTTCGTTCTAGGGAGATGACTTTTTTGTTTGTGTTAAGTGGCAATGATAAGTTTGGCTTTCGGATGGTTAGAGGAGACTGAGGAGGAGGCAGAAACATTCCTGGTTGTATCAGACAGCTGCGGATGGTGATGGGTCATTTCACTCCATTATGGTTTCTGGCAAGTGAGTTTTAAAGGGGGTGTGAGGGCATCGTGTCTCAGCGATGACTTCATTTGGCTGTCTAAACAAACAGCCGTTCCTCACCAGGTGCAAAAGGTCTTGTATTTGTTTCTTTCCTCCATGAAGGGAAAAGAAATACCTAAAGCTGAAATAGCACCAGTGGGTTGTGTCTGCTGGACAGCCATGGTGGTCCCTGCTTCCTGCAAAGCAGCGGTGATGTGAGCAGGGAAAACTCACTCGTCTGTGCTCAGCCCCCGTGGGGTGCCTGCATGGACAGATGGGTGGCTTCAAAAGCCCAGAGCCCCAGATTCAGACTTTGTGCTCACACCACTGGGCTCTAGGCTGTCTGTATGCAATGTGCCAGTCTGCTGGGAGCACCCACAGCAGGCTGTGTAAGGTCTGAGCTTGCACAGGACATGAAGGGCAGCGGCCACTAAGTCCCTGGAGGTTTGTGCTGGTGGAGGGATGAGCCTCTGGTGTGCTTGATCCACCTGAGACTGACTGGCTTCTCCTGGAACACAGCTGTGGGACCTGATCTTGTGCATGGTCCATGAGTCTGGCCTTGAGAAGGGGTGAACATGTCTGGTAACTCAGTTTGCAGCCCACTTCCAGCTGTTCTCCTGCCCCATCCTTCACCGGAACTGGCAGAGAATCACAGCATGGTTTCAGTTGGAAGGGACCTTAAAATTCACCTATTTCCATCCCCCTGCCATGGGCAGGGATACCTCCCACTTGACCAGGTTGCTTAATGCCCCATCCAACCTGGTCTCGAAAGCATCTGGATGTTTACCTCACCGTGAATCAGACCTCAGCAATCCCACTTTTCCTTAAGTCAGGAAGCAGAAAATTTAGAAGTGCTGAGAAGTCTACTGTCCCTGTGAAATATCCTCTCTGAGAGTGCCAGGAGATCAGCTGGTTTGGAAGAACACCTCAGCTTCACTTCTTCCTGAACCAAACCAGGGCACTTTATAGATGCAAATAATTTAAACTTATGTCGGACCCCTAAATAGGCCACATCTCAGATAAAATTAAAACCCCATCTCTCCTGTTGGCAGCCACTTCTTAAACTTTCATTAAACTGCTCTACCTTCATCTCTGAAGCTGTATTTTTGTCCTTGACACTGTTCCCAGAAGGCTGTTGCAAAAATTCACAACTGGTGGCTATGGTTAAATATAAGGAAGAATAGCAAAAATTTTCCTCTCTAAAAGTACATTTCTGAGTGCCAAGCTCAGCCTTATCTCCAGGAACAGTCTGAGGAGCTTGAGATGATTTTTGAGTTCAGGGTTTTTTTTTTTTCCTGGAATCAATTCTTTTTGCTTCTTTCTAGTGTAATTAAAGAAATAAATCCCCTAGCAGCTCAGCCCATGTAAAGCAGAGTTCCCCACAGAAAAGTGATGCTCCTAGCTAGTTTGTAGTTAAACTATATTTTTTTCTATATTTTTAGCTGCCTCATTTGTCACAGAGAGTTTCAGAATGATAAAGAGAGAAAGGATCAGTAAATTTTCAGCTGGTCCACTTGGACTGGAGAAGGAAGATCAGCAAACCCAAGGAAAAAAATGGAGAAATATTTCCCAGCCTGCCTTCCCTTTCACAGCCTCGGGTGCTGCTGGCCTTTGCACTGGCGATTTGTAGCCATGAAATGGTCAGTCTGGCCAAGTTCCTGGGCAGTGGAGCCCCAGCATGGACATCCTATGCAGGGATGTGGGGTGCTGGGGCCGAGTGTGGCGTGCAGCAATATCTGCTGGCTTGGCTGCTGGGAGGGAGGAGTGCATCACACTCACTTTCTTTTTGGTAACCTGAGCCAGGATTTGAGCCACGGCCTCCAGAGGTGAAAGGCTAACACTCTGGCCTCCCTCCCTGTCACTGAGCCCTCCTTTTGCTTTGTTAAGGCGATGCTCTAACTTTGGGAAATCACTCCTGCAACCCACAGCCGATGGCTGAAGGGAGAGCGCCCTGCTTGGCACCCAGGGATAACGAGCAGCCAGTGCTGGCTGCCGGGCACTTTGCTCTGTGATGGTCAGCAAAAAAGGCTGCAAAGAAAGCTCAGCATAATCCTGGACAAAAGGAGAGGATAATCAACTGGAAAACTCGCTGGGTTCAATCATGGGCTGGCTGCCCTCACCCCTAACCAGTCCCACCCACCCCCTCCCCACCAAAGTCTGTGTCCCAAGTCGTTTTCTCTAAGGTCTGGCACAGCATGCAGAGGTATTAGGCTCATAAAGGGTTTCTTATTCACACAAAGTCCTGGGGATACCATGGAAGCTTGCACAGATTGCTTCTGGGTGAGGCCACAGTGCTGGAAGTGGAAGGGGCTGGGATGTTCTTAAGGCTGGGAAATCCAGGCTGCAAAGAAGAGAGGGGTAGTTAAAGCCCATAAATAGTTCTCCACTAATGAAATTGCTGGGTGGGGAAAAGGGGAAAATAGCTCTTTTTTAAAGCAGATGAGGCAAACATGCCTCCCAACATATTTTCTGCTCGTAAAACTCAGCCTGGGTTTCTAGGTAACTAGTGAAGATACCCCAGGGAGAAGTCTCTAAGGGTTTCCCACAGTTGCCAGCTTTGAGTAACCAAATGCTGGCTATCAAGTTAATTTGGCACAGAGCGTGGCTCACCCCATCCCATCTCTCCCGAGACTCACTCGTGTGTGGAGCAAACCTGAAACCCTGAGGGTCCTTCACCCACTGGTGGGATCCAACATTCACCGAGTGCAAGAGTATGAGAGATCATTTTTGTATGACCCAATCTGACCTCGTGGCTAGCTCTGCTGGAATTCCAGTTTTGTTCTCTGTCTGAGCATTGTCCTGGCTCCTGGCACTGCTCACCCTCTCGCAGAGCCATGTCCCTTGGATTGCTCATTCACCTCCTGGATCAGGATTCAGAGTCTGATGGACGTTCAAAAAATTCTGATCCCACTCTGGATCTTACTGTTTCTTTCTTTATGTTGTTTGACTTCTAAATTGCTTTATTTCATTTTACTTCTGAATTGCTTTATTTCTAAGCAGCTGATACTTTCTGGAGCTAAAATCCTCTGCTGGTCTCAGGCTCCCCTGCAGTTTTGCCTATAGGCATGCTGTGCTTTGTAATGAGGTGGTGAGCTGAGTCAGTTATCAAAGGCATGGAGAGGTTCAGATGTTGGGATGGATATTTTTTTCCTTGCTGGCCATGCTTTACTTGCAGGACCAGGCTTCAAACAGTGGGAGATAAGCAAGGAAAAGAGCTCCTTCCTTCCAACGTGACAGATGGAGCTGGGAGTGACCAGTGCTCTTATTAAAATTATTTTGAATGTTTCTCCCTGACTCTTTGAGATATTTGGGTTTACCCCAGTTAGTGGAAATAAGCTCTCAGATCCCAGATGAGCTTGATGTGAGCTTGAGGCATTAAAAACAAATCAAACTGGATGAACATTTGGCTTACGTGGGGCTTTTTATATACTGGTTCTTCATCTTTGCTGGGATTCAGACAAGTTAATTCAGTGTGTGAATGATTATCTGGTAAAATGCTGCAGTGCAAAGCAGTTTAGGGCTCTTGCCTGTTGTAAACTGAATCCAGGGCAGCCTTGAATGGCAAAGAGGGGGATCCAGGTGGGTTAAATGCACCCGTGCTGCTTTGTGCACAGGGACAATTTAAATCTGGGTAACATGTTTTATGTGTTAAAAAGCAACTATAGAGAAAGTAAAGAATAGCTGACCATCACCGTGATGTAAGAGGGTCTTGGGATGGAGAAGATACAGACTCTTTACCTGTGAGCAGGCAGGGATGCTGGCAGGGACAAACAGAGATACTCACCCTTGTGCTTGAATTTAGTATTTAGTATTACTCATATGCAAACTGGTGGCCACACAGTGAAGGTGCCAGGCAGCGCCTATATCCTTCCCCTCCTGTGGAGAAAGGTGGGCTGCTGATGTGTGTGGGTAGGTTAAGAGGGCAGAGATGGCATGGTCCTGCTTCCAGAGGGCCAAGCCAGAGGCAGGATGGCTGAATATGACTGCAATGAAATCTAGTGATAAGTGCATTAAAAGGCGGTGGTTTTCTGCAGATGCAGAGGTCAGATGTGACTACAAAGGCTGAGAAAATTCTCAGCATCTCAGGATTAATTAACACATTCTGCCAGTCTCTGCAAACACAAGCTGCTCTCGTGTTTGCAGAGCAGAAGGAGCTGTAAATGAAACAACAAACTTGTGCACTGGCAAGTGAAGAGATTGCTGTCCTAACCAAAGTCTCAAAAAATTGTCTGGTGAACGAGTTCCAGACCAGTCTTGCCAGGCCTGGGACTGGCCAGTCCCTGGGGGTGGCAGAGGTGCTGGCAGTCCCAGCAGCTGCTCTCACCTTCCCAATGTGCCCTGTGCTGTAGCTGCTCTTCCGGGTCTTGTTCCTGCTCGTTTTGCCCTAATGGCCAATTTCTGCTTCCCGACGTGGCTGTCCTTGTCCCTGCTGTCCCATGCCAGGACAGTCTTCATTGTTCAGACCCTGTCATTCCCTCCCAAAAGCCAAAGGAGTTCACAGGATGGTGTGGTGTGGCTGAGCCTGTCTCTCACCTCTCTCTTGCCTTGGTAAACCTGCTCTCTCTGTGCTTGCTTGGCTCTTGGCTCGCCTGAGTGTCCCTTTAGCACCGGCTTGCAGGTTAGTACAATCCCAGATTTTTGTTTTCTGGTATCTGCTCCAAAGCCAATTCTAGTTGGGCTCTCACCACTTAGGCATCATTTTCTAGCTTACATGATAGTTTGAAGCCCACAGGAGCTGTTAATGTCTGTTCAGGTGTTCAGCAGAGGCTGACGTGTGTGGGGAGTGGAGGACTGTGTGTTCTGTACATCCCTCCCACCCTGAAGCCATTGTTTTATCCTCAGATCTATTTTATTCTCCCCACTAGACACTTTGGGAGGACAGATATAAATTAAAAGCAAATTATGCAACCTGATACCATCAGTCAGCAGACACCTATCTCTGCCCACATGCCCCGAAAAAATGAAACAACCATCGTATCTGACTGCAGACTATGGAAAAGCTGAGGGAGAGGTTTGAAGGTCAAAACACT
Source organism: Oriolus oriolus (assembly GCA_013400235.1). NCBI lineage: Eukaryota > Metazoa > Chordata > Aves > Passeriformes > Corvidae > Oriolus > Oriolus oriolus. The sequence continues at coordinate 59,576 of VXBT01008596.1, forward strand.
CAGACACTGTATCCATCATGTGTTTGGGCACATTTTGAATAGTGCTGCATCAAGCAACTGTCTCTGTGGTCGTGCTTGGAAGCACTGGCTGTTTCAGGTGACAGCTATTGGATCAAAAAGCAGAAGCGGGGCCATGAAATTCCCTTCAGAGGGAAGATGGATGGTGTGCATTTCTGTTCCATGTATGGAGTAGCTGATGCAATCTGGGCTCTGCTTCTGCTATGAGGAATTTTCCCTGCAGGTGCACAGACCTGTGGAGAGTGCTGGCGGCCAGGTGAGGGGGTGCGGGATGTCCAGTGCTCCTTTATTGTGGGAAGGAGGTGCAGGGCACCACTTTTCTTTGTACTGTGACCCTCCTGCTCCCCAGGAGCTCCGTTCTGCCTGTGCTGGCAGTCAGGGTTGGCTGTGTCTCATTCCCAGCTTCTGACCAGTGAGAGATCTGGTGTCTCTGGATCCATCCCACACCATGCACTCCATCCATCCAGGCATCCACCGCTTCCTCCCAGCTGCAGTTCAACATCACCTGTGGAAATGTGTTTCCTTGTTAAGTCCATGCTTGCAAAGCTTGCAAAGACTCCAGACACAGAAACCCAAGTGCTCTGCAACCAGCTGGGTGCTGTTTATTGCCCCCAAAGCTCTCTGTAATTGCAGGAGCTGGGCAGGGCTGGGCTGCAGGCTCCTGTTTCATGGGAGGCAGATGAGCACAGCAGTTATTCTCTCACGCTTTCTTCCGCATGAGGATTTTGTGTCTCTGAATGAGATACAGGTCTGGCTGCTCAGTGTGAGCTCACAGAGCTTGGCAGGAGCCCCTGCCCCCCCCTTCATCTCTGCTCAGCTTTTCCTTGTGGGTAGTGGAGGGGTTGCTCCAGCTGGTGTCCATAAAAGAGATCCCACATTTTGTGTTCCTGCCCTGTTCTCTGCAGAGCTGAAGAGGTAAATTTTCCTCTGCAAACCACTGTTCTGCTGGAGAAGGGTAAGGCCAGACCTGTCCTGATTGACTCTGCTCTCCCATGGTGGAAGGTGAGGCATAAAATGAGGCATTTGGAGGAGGCTAATGGAAGATGAGGGTGAGCCCAGAGGTTCAGCTTGAGGGGCCCATGGAGCAGAGACCTTGAAACCTGTGTCCTTGGCACTGAGGACAGCCTTCGCCACCGTCTGCTCTCCATTGGTACCTGCCAAACTTCCCCATTCCTGATTTAGCTGATTACACAAGAAGCTGTCATGGTCACAGTTTCTGGAGGTGGTGTTCCCTTCCTCACATTTGCCTCTGTGGCTGTGCAGTGGGAGCAGGAGGGTATTTCTTCTGCTTGGTCGAGAAAAGCATCCAAGCTGTCTCCTTGGTATTACTGCATTTCCCAGGAGCATCCAGCTTTTGACATGCCATTTCCCCCGGTATGAGGAGTTCTGGAAGCTGCAGGCAGCCAGAAGATTGGTATCTTTAACCGTATCATGAGGACTTCTTTTGGGAAAAGGCAACTGTATAAGGAATTGTCATGGGTGTATGAATGAAGTGTTGAAAATCAGATGAGGGGCAGAGCTTACGGGGAAAGGTGTGTCTCTGGGTGTGCTGAAACGAAATGTTATCTCCAAATTGCTCATTAAAGTCTTCATTTTAATGTCCTGATTCAGATCCTGTTTATTTCAGTGCAATCAGGAGGAGCAAAGCCCGTACCAGGGATGTGGCAGTATCCAGCCAGTGCAGCAGGAGGAATTTGGGAGCAGAGGCAATCCCTGCGTCTTGGGCTCCTAACTGTGTTGGAGCACACAGCAGCTATAACTCGACCTCAAAATCTGCCTCATTTGAGGGAATTTTGCTGTCAATATTGAACACAACCCCCAGCTGCTGAATCTTTGGTCTACCTGGCTCTGTCCATCGGTGAGTCAGTCCTTGGTCTGCTGCTCTGGAGATCCAGTAACGCTGCGTTGGCAGATTTTCGAGGCGGTTCACGAGTAGTCATTCAAACGCTGTTCAAAACCCTCATGTAATAAGTTAGTAGCAAGGCAGCTTCCAGAGCTGTGCTCTACTCCAGCCAGCTAGAAATTACACTATTTTCCAATTTCATTAGTACCTCTGTTTTTTATTATAGCATCATTATAGTGAGAAAACTGGAAAGGAAGTGGGGATTGTATAATGCAGGAAATAGTGAATTAATACCTCTACCATATGATGGAACAGTGCAGAGCTGTGACTGTGTCAGGAAAATATAAAGCAAATAAAGATCATGCTGGCTGGGTGAGGATGGGACTTTTCCACTTGCTCAGAGGAGTATTAAGTTGCTAAAAGAATTATTTCTCAGAAATGCAAGATCTGCATTTTCTCTTCTCATACACGTGCTCTTGCTTTTGATTAAAGCCATCGTAGGGATATTGAATATGGAGAGGGAAAAGAAGCTTTTATGGCATGTAGATGGGCTTTAGCACATCGGCAAAAGAAAGGTGATTTATTGCCTGAGAAATCGTGTCAGGGCATTTTAAGGAGGCGGCTACGTATGGTTATAACAAAGAATTGTCTATTCCTTACGTGCTTCTCCAGTGCTAAATCCTGAGGAGTGTTTATTGGCTCTCGAGCATTTATAACTACTGGCTTTGGTGGGCTGGGGTCTGAATGGGAAAGTGCAGCTTGTGACAGCCAGGAGTGTGGAGGGGTTTGTCTTTTTTATTCTGAAAGAGTAGGCAGTTCTAAATAGTGCAAAGCACCTTTTTATTCTTTTCCCTGACACTTTTTGAATCACATTGGTATTTTCAGGCTCGCTGACCTTACACTGACATACACAAATCAGACAAACAACCTGTTATTTGCTGTGTCCCCCTGAAATTTCTGTTGGAACGTGGAAATTCCACTGCTATAATACATGGAAATGGCTTTGCCTGCACTTTCTGCGGATGCTCGCCTAAAAGCCTTTGTAAAATGCATCCCTTAAAAACCCCATTTTGTTTATAGCAACACCAGCAGGTAATTAAATGCACACATGTATCACTTTTATTTTGACACTGCCTTTGGAGAAGTGCAGTGATTAGTTGGGGCAACCAGCTCTGCACACAACCTGTGTGTATTCTGTGGTGCAGTTGTCAGACCTCAGCAAATGTGCTTTTATAACAGCTTGTTACTCCCCTCGCTGGGCTGCAAAGAGATGCAGCTTTTAGAAACAATTTCTTATTTATGTATCTCATGATCATTCCAAACGCCTGACAGCACCAGGATGAAGATGCCACTTAGCTGAGTAAATGCCTTCGGAAGGGCTGCAGGCAAAGCGATAGCGAAAGGGAGAGCACAAATATCAGCTGGGAAGCATCAATGGGTGAGGAACTATGAATTTTAAAGGGTAAAATCCGGATTACACGTTTCTAGAGGCTCTTGAAGGTTTAAACTCTTTACAGCCTGTTGAGAGCAGAATGATCTCTGACTTCCTGCGGGGAGGCCAGCACCGGGGTGGAAGGATGCAGCTGTGTTACTGGCATGGAGCAGCTGGACAAGGCTGGGAGGGATGCAAAGAGCAATTTTACATCACCTGAAAATGCAGGGAGGAGGTGGAAGGGAGTGACCTAACCTTCGATGAGTCCCTGGAAAGGCAGCAGCTCTTGGGCACCTTCCTGCTGCGAGCGAGATCAGCACAGCAGGCTGGGGCAACCCCTGGCGATGCTTTCAAAGTCCAAGAGTTATATAGGAAAATTATGGGATGTGAAATAAAATACTAGGTGATCGATGAAAAACATACGTTTATTGAGATGTAACAGTCAATTGCATGGCTGTTAAACAGCTATAACTGCGTATTAAATAATCAGTTCAGCTGGTATTTATTTAATATAATCGCAGCCTATTAAACCTGAATTAAGTACAGAGTTAAGTGTCTCTGGGACACACAGCTGAAAGTGGTGCCAGGAACATTTTATGTTGCCTGAAACCCTTTGTGGAAAACTCCCACAAACACAGACTCTGCTGAACTATCCTTTGCTTGATGGGGGGAAAAAAGATGAGATTCTTAATTTTGACCTGGACTGCGAGAGAACTATCTGCAACTTTCACCTAGACCCAGACCTGATGTGGATGCCTAATTTCTGCAGATCAAAAATATTTGAGTGACTTTTTGGAACTGTTCCTTTCCAGATTTCTGTATGGTTTATTTTGCTTTACTTGCACATCTTTTCTCCCCTGATTGCCTGATACTTATGCAGTTTTTCACACCAGCACAAAGTGAGTCCAAAGTAAATGTAAAATGCTGCTAAATCAACACGGGATTTGCTCTGACCTGGCTGGGCTTACAAATGGGAGATGTGGATAAGGAGCGGCTCACACTCTGGAAATGCAAGGTCGGAGGACCCGAGGGAATGTGTAGTCCTCAAGTCCCAACAACTTCCTTTTTTTCCACCAGCTCCTGGGAGTTTGTGCCCATCTCAGGGGCTCTGGCCACTGGTGTGGTTTACTCCATGAGTGTTCAAGTGCTGCTCTGATGGGAGCTGGTGCCAAACACCTCGGAGCGAGCATACAGCAATACCTGGGATGAAACTCATATCTGTTGCTTTGTGGAATTGTTCCTACAGATATTCTGGGTTTGGGTCAAAGTTTTCCCATTTTTGCTTGTTTTATGCCTCTTCTTTCTCCTTTTTAGTGACAAATGAAACGAAGTGAAGACTCTTGTCTTTCAAAATAAATATCCAGACCGAATACCACGTAAACTGCATATGGTGTGCATTATAGATTTATTTTCACGAGAGCTTACCAAGAAAAACTGCTGAAGTCAGGGCAGACCCTCACTCATTAACCCACGATGCCAGGGCTGTCTGTAGTGTTTTATGTGCAGATTATTTGTGTTTCTTCTACAGGTCTTTGTGTCTTTCTCTGGCTTCCTGAACCAATATGTCATTTCACTATTCCCGGGGTGTGGAAGTGCTGTGGAGAGCTGATGGCAATTTATTCCTCCCATCAGAGATGTCTTCCCTGATTGTGGCAAACACAAGAGGAGAGGAGGTGAGCGAACCCACGCCGGGTGGGATCCTGCCTCCCAAAATCTCTCCTGTCTTGCAGCAGGGGTAGGAAGAAGCCGGGATTGCGCTAGGCGGGCAGATCCCGGTTCCTGCGGAACCTGAATGTCTCTGTGTAATGAATGCTACGGCCGCAGTGCCCGTTCCCCTCCCTCCGGCTAATTATCCCGTGTTTAACACCCGGACAAAACCCGGCTGCACCTGCACCGCCTCGGGAAGCACAATGCCGGCACAGCCAACAAAGCGCCGTGGCAGGGACCCCACCGCCATCCCTTGCAAGCACTACTTAGAAAAAGGATAAGAGAAAAGGGGGGGAAAAAAAAAAAAGAAAAAAAGAGGAGGAGGAGATTCGCTCTCTTGGACTTTTTCACTGTCGGAGAGAATGGGTGAAAGCCCCACAAAAGCGGCTTAATAAAGAGGAGAAGGGGAACAAGGCGAGAGGGGAAGTGCAGGGCAGGCTGAAAGGAAGGAGGGCTTTCCAGGTTGTATTGTTCCCTCCGCCCTCCAGAGATCCTTAGTCAGCGTCTCAAAAGCCGTCGATGACATCAAGTTGATTGGTTTTGCCGCAGCGTTAAAAGTAGGCTGGAGAATCAATGTGTCCCTCTTCCACACGGGACCCACTTGTTAGGAGGACAAAACGGGTCTCATTCATGGCACTACAAAGCGGGGAGCTCTGCTTTGATGTGGTGGTGGATGGCCCCTTCACCTGTTCCTTTCCTTGGGAGGAACTGGGCGAGGTATTTTTGTCTGCCTCTTTGGCCAAGTTCTTCCTAAAAATCGCTGCAGTTCAGCAATAGCTGAAGCTATTTTTTTTTAAAATACAAAAAATTATCTAATGAGAAGAATATAAATGATTTTTTACCTTCCACCCAAAAGTGTGGACTTGTTTCTCCCTGGTCTGTACACATATGAAAGGAAATGTTATGTAGAACCTGGTTTTTTGTTGTTTTTTTTTTTTTTTAAACGGATGGGTCGGGTGATTATTCGGCTCAATTTTAGAACACAACTCTTAGAAAATACTGCTGCTTTGCCATAGGTAGTGGTTAAGTCACAGATGTGCCATGTGGGGAGATTGAGGCTCCCACGCTGATGTAGGGCAGCTCAGGAGGGAGCAAAGTGAAGTGCATTGCTCACAGGCACCTGAGGGACAACCTGAACTGCTACTGATTTTTTTGTGTGGTAGAGAAGCTGTGCTGCAGCAGGGAAACCAGAGAGGGCGTAGTTAAATAGTTTTCCTGAGATTGCTGAAAGAGTGAGTGCGGCAGTGCTGCTATACCCTAAAATCCTAGGGCTCCCGGCTAGCTCCGCAGGTAGCCGCTGGATTCTGGGGAAGCCACCCTGAGACCCTCGCCGTTGGGTCCCAGAGCAGCGAGGGATATTGAAATCCTCTCAGCAGGATCTGTAGCGACGCGTCCTGGTAAAGGGTTGAGGGAAGGACTCAGCCCAGAGACAGAGTGGGGGTCAACGGTTTATTGCCCCAAGCCCTGCTCGGTCGGACTGAGCCAAGGGACTGAGGTGACAGCATCTTTTATGGGGGGGTGCACACAGAGGGTATCAACCAATCTGGACCAAGCAGGGAGGGATAAAGGGTGAAGTTACATACACATACAACCAATAAGGGACTAACAGAGATGATTAACATACAAAATATCAAATGGGGCATCGAATATAACAGAAGATTCTGGAAGCAGGGGTAGGGCTGGGAATGATTGACATATAACAGGTGCATGGACTTTGGGGATTGACAGGGGAGTTCTGGGGGTGGTTTAGGTGATGAGCATGGTTTGAGGGAAGGGTTTTACTTTATTTGGGGTAGAGGCAGAGAAGGGGGAAGGACTGGGATAAACCTTTATTGAGAGCTTAATAGGGGGAAACCAGGAATGTACCAACTCATAAGTTTAACATAAAATTCGCACCGCTACAAGTGAGTGTTGAGGATGGCCATAGATCTCAGGAGATTCTTACTTCCACGCCAGTGTGGCCGTATCTGTAGCCATCTTTTCGTGTTATTATCTGTACGGGATGGAAATAATGGAGCCCACACGAGGTCTGTTGTGCAAGGTATTTCTCCTCGGCTGAGTTAACACTCCCTGACCCACAGTTTGGTGCAGAATTCCTGAGAGCTCTTACAGGAGAGAGTCTGTTCCCCGTGAATGAGCTCACTGATGTAAGGATTCACTGCTGTTGGTGCTTAGGAGGTCTGGGACACCCTGAGCACACCCACATCACCTTCACAGCATCCCCAGGAATGCCAGGCATGGTGGACACGGGTGGGTTGTGCGTGACTGACCAGTCGTGGGGTGATGCTGTCAGTGGGCTCTGGCATCTGGGACTGCAGGGCAGGCAATTAGGAGATTGCTCATAACAGCAGCAGTACGGTCATTAAGGGCTTCAGGCACAACATGGCAGATCTCAAAACACCAGCAGAATACAATCAGGCTTAAACAGGAGAGTGATCAGAAGGTCAGTCCCGACAAGAATCCCTAGGAGTCTAATATGCCGGACATAAATTAGTATCATTAGCTCAAACACCTCAAAAATGGGAAGTAAATTACTTCAGATGCTCAAGACAGATGGTATCCACGCACCAGGCAGAGCCAGAGAGCCCATCTCTCAGGGCAGTGCCAGTCCCTCCCTCTCCTGTGGGCTGGATAGCTGCAGGGAGATGGGACTTATTGCTTGATGCTGATGTGAATTCCCTGAACCTCCTGGAAAGCAGAGAAGGGAAAGTGGCAAAGAAAAGTGATTTTCACCCGGGAACAGATAATTTTTCTGGAAGTACTGCTTCAATTCATCCAGAACATGAGCAGCAGAGAGAAAAACTAGTTGGCTAACCCAGTCTCCTGCTGCGTCCTCCTACAGTGATAAAAATATGGCTGGAAAATGTCTGTGCAGTTTCTTACTTTGAAGTCAAATGTGCGCCAGTTATTTTCAGAAACATGGTGGCAGAAGTGTTCTCTGGCTGGCTCTGAGCTGCAAGGTCATGTCACAAATTTCCCTTTCCCTGTCCCCCTGCTTTTATACACACATGGAAACGCCGACACGGATATTTTCACCTATATGTTAAAAGCAGACCAAACCTTGATGTGCTGTTTGGAGATGTGTGGCACAGAAATAAATCACAGAGGAGAGCAAGGGAGGAACGTGTGCTGCTGCCTGGCAGCTTGGGTTTGCTCAGAGCTGCACAACCGAGCAAGACACGGCTCTGGAAGAGAGATGCAGATCAAGCCACATGAGCCTGTGGGTTTGACAGGCGGTTTAAAGTGTGTTTAGGGAGTAGCTGGAGGGGTTCAGCACAATGCTGATGGCTTCAAGTGGGGAGAGGAAAGCTGGGTTCTCTGGTTTTCATGGCTACAAGGTTTAAGAGGGGCTGCAGCCTTGGGGGACTCCATGGAAGTGGTGGAGGAGAAGACACAGAAAACAACTGGGCCAGCCCTCTGCCTTGTACAATCACTTCAAAGTGTCCCAGGACATCAGCTCCAAACAGCCAAGCAAAGTAAATCCAGACTTTAAAGAAAGCACAAGGCTAAAGAAGATTATGGATCTCTTTTGTTTCCTGCATGTCAGATTGCTGTTATTTGCTTTCTGACCCTTGTGATTAGATAAAAGGAAAAAAGCCCTTGAAAAGGTGACTTAGGTGTACCCAGGGCCATGGAAATTAGAGGTGCTGTTCTCACCAGCATGAGATACTGGACCTAGTGCTTAGCAGAGGGCACCAGGGGCTAATCCCCCACCTGCTGCCACCGAGAGCAAGGCAGCTCTGCATGGGGCACCCTGCAATTCCCAGATCTCCACCTTTCCCTCAAATAGCTGGTGCTGTCCTGTCTGTGGCATGGGGGCAAGGCTAATTGCATGGCCCCAGCGCTAGAGAACAGCTATGAGCAAAGCCCCCCGAGAGCACCGCCTGCTCCTTACGCTCATTATCGTTATCCCTGCCTTCCCAAACGGGATGGATGGACAACCACACGGCCTCGAGAGGATTTTGTGCACAGACCTGTGCACTGATAGAGAGGAGAGCTGTAACGGGGAGGAGGGCAGGGCCTGGAGTTGTCTTGATTGAGTGTTAATGGGTCCCAGCTGGGAGATAGGCTCAGCTGGGTGCCAATTACCCTAATTGAGAAGAAGCTCTGATGGGAGCCTTGGAGGAAGCTGGCTCCTCACCGAACTTACTAAAGGGAGGCTGGGAAAGGAAATAGTTGTTGGAAAGGGGGAAGGTTTTGGTTACTGATTTCCTTTTTTGTTGTTATTCGTTTGGGGTTTTTTTTTTTTTGTCATGATTTGGAAACGTGTTATGAGGCAAGTGGGAGAATTGAAAAACAGAGACCCAAGAGAGGTGTGTTGTGGGTTTAGGTTGCAATGAAACAAGCAAAAATACCCAGAAGAAAGTTTCCTGACAGCAGGTAAGAGAAGGGAGCCTTGGCAGGGCTTCCTGATGGGCTTGTTCAACTACTTGTAAGGAAAAACCAGAGCTGCGTCTTTCTACTTCTGCTGTGGTGCTTTCCCAGCAAGTGAGAGGGGCTGGGAGGGGATAAAGTGGAAGCTGAGGCTGTGAGGAGATGGTGCTGTGGCTCTGTTTCCCCCCTTGCTGGGCCGCAGCTGCGAGATGCAGAGCTGTCTGCAGGGATCACAGGGGCTGGTGTGATGGAAGGTGGGGTCTCCGGGGGCCTGCAGTGGGATGTGCAGTAGGATGAGGGTGTCTCTTTGAGCTTGGGGCAGCTCTGTTCTCACTGCTGTATCCGACTCTGTGGGTGTTGTGTGGGGAAAAGGGGTCAGGGAGAGCAGCTTTTTGTTCTGTGTCTCTGGGCCTGCTGGCAATGCTGATGTGAGTGATGGCTTTTGCCTGATGGTTTCCTTCCTCCTGAGACCTGGTTATTACCGTTGGAATAGATGGAAATAGGAGGAAATAGGAACTTCTGGTTGTCTTGGAGTCAGAGTTAACCCTTTGTAAATAAGAAGGAAACTGAGGCATGGAGTGGTTCTGCACCAAATGCAGTCCCACAAGCTTAAATTAGTCTGCCAGGTAACTCTAGACTGTAAACACACAAGCACATCTCGGGGTGAAGACTCTTTGCTTTTTATTTTGCTCCTGGTTTGCTGGGAATACCTGAAACTTTTCCTTTGCCTGCCAAACTGCTCCATGGCCCTGACTCTCTACTGAGAGGTGGTACCTTTGGTGTCTCAGAGCCCTTTAAATCCTTCCCACAAAGGGTTCTCCTTTCCTGTAGGAGGAAGGAGTGCAGCAGGCATTGTACAGCCTTGCTGCAGTGCCAGACACTGGTAATAACCTCATTAGAGGATCCCCTCTTCCTCTTTCTTCCTCTCTAGGACCATAAAGCACTTGCAGATGTGAAGGCAGCTTCCAAGCATGGCTCACCTGCTCCTTGCAGTGCGTGGGCTTGATGCAGCTCCAGGGAACTCTTTAGAAAGCCCTGTAAAAGTATCAAAGGGATGGCTGGATGCTTTTAAACCCTTGGATAGGGTTTTCTGGCCCAGGCTTTGTTAAAGCTTTGTTTTTCTACGATCAGCCAGGGTACCTGGGCAGACCAAAGGTGTGGTTTGCCCAGCACCCTGTCTCTGAGGCTGTGTTCTGTGCTCGTTAGTGCTGGCTTTGTGCGTTGCACTGGTCAGTGATGCTCCTGATCTGCATCACCTTTGCCATGCACAGGACTTGCACTGGTTTTACACTTGCATGCTGAGGAAGCAGGCACAGAGGGAGCTGGTTGCTATTTACCACAGCATAGGCACCCAAGCTGTCAGAATTAATCTGCCAATATTTTTTGGCACTGGAAAAATGCATTTTTGTTGAAATAGTGCACGACACTATTTTTTTTTTTTATTGTGTCTCTGAGCTATAACTGCACAACAAATTTTGGGCTTAATGTGGCTTTTCTGAATCGCAGCCTTAGATGATCAATATTAGAGGCTTTCGGAAAGAGGTTCAGAAGGGGGCAAGTAAGGAGTGATTCTCCTCATTTTATTCTCTCAGGTGCTGTTAAGCAAACAATGCTGGCCGTAACCATATGAATTTTATCTGTCTCTGCTGGTGAAAAAGGAAGAGCACAGCAGACGTGAAGGAAAGCGGCACAGCCTCATCCCCAAGTGTGTGCTGCTGACTTATCAGCTTTTAAATTGCTGACGAATGACAAGCTCCTGTAATGATCTAGTTCAGAGGGTACCTTCTTGGAGAAACACAGGGATGCTCCTGGCAGGGTCATTACTGGAAGTCGTTAATCACTGATTTGATATTCAAAGCTGATGGCGAAGTCAAAGCAGGTCAGCATGCTAATGGCCATCAGCGGTGGCAACGACCAATTTCCACAGAATTATTGTCAGTGCAGGCAGCAATAAGCAGCTCAGAAAAGGCAATCTTTTATTTTTAAATGGGAGCCAGTATGGGGTGGGCTGCAGGGGCAGAATGAACTGCTGCCTGACAGGAGGCAGATTTGCTCCTAATTGGGAGAGGCGAGCAGTCAGGAGAGGTACGGCTGTAACTCCAGGGACAAGCGACATTTCCCAGCTGAGACCATCTGCTGTCATTTTTGACAGAGGAATTAAACAAGGTAATGCTTCTGGACAGCATGAGGGAGCTGGTGTGTGTCATGGGTGAGCATTAGTTGGGGGTGACTCTGTCCTAGGGACTGGAGAGCAGCCCTGCCCCAGCGTGGGAGATGGGCAGAGGTGTGTGTTGTCCAGTTTAAGGGTGGAAAATAAATGCTGAGAGTGCTTGAAGTCATTGCTCAGCCCTTGGCTGGAAGCACACTGTCCAGGAAGAAAACAAAAATGTCCTTTTGTCTGTGCAGCTGTTTCTGGCAGCCCTAAAGACACCCCAGGAACAGCTAGGGCAGGTTTTGGTGTGTTTTCCCCTAGTCCCAAGTGGTGCTGTGGAGGTACCACCTGGAGCACAATTGCTGTGCACTGTCTGTTTGCCAACACGGACAATTTGTTTTGGTTTGAGTCCCATAGTTTCCGGCTCTGCTAAAACAGCTGAGTCATTTTTCCACGGATGTGATTTTTTTAAGGTATTTTGATATTTTGCTTTCTGTTTCAAACATCTTAGTGAGTGGCTTTCTGTTAGAAGTTTTCATTTGCTCTTTTTTTTTTAAAGGAGAGCACTGGTTCTCACTGGGAGCCTGAGTGGTGCTGCCTGCCCATGCTTCAGAGCACTGAGAGGTTCTTACTCCCATGCTCATGGATGAGGGACTGTTGTGCTAATGGATGTGAAAAATTGGAGCAAGAAGTCTGTCCCTGCCCTACAAATCTCCCTGTCTAACTCCATCCTGTTATCTCAGGCGTTTTTCCTTGGAAAAGAAAGATTCCAGCATCATGGTAGGCATTGCTCATGACTGAATTATTGACTTGATGTACGTGAGTTCGAAAAATCTCGAAGTTATTTCTTTGCAAAAGCACATGTGGTGTGAGAACAATAGCTCTGGAAATGGAGAGAGCAGGACAAGCACTGTTTGGTCACCCTGACCTCTGCCAAAGGGGGGTTTCCATCTGGGAATGAGGCAGGAGCTTCCCCAGCCCTCACTTCTCTGCCCTTGTGCTCAAGTGGCCTTTAGCTGGTGCAAGTTTTACTGGAGTGGACACACATGTACGAGGAATTGGACTTGAGACCAGCAATTAATTTCACATAATACCTTTGTTGTCCCTGTGTTGGACCAGATTTGAACTCCTGACCTGGAGATGAAAGTCACCACAGTCCCCTAATAGTCCCCTGAGGCGGGTGGGTGAGCAGCTTTCTTGCTGGTTGTGCTAAAAACCCATGGCCAGGCAGTTCCCTGCCTCCCTCAGGTTTAACCCTCTCCCAGCCACCTTCCTTCTCCCCACCTCCTCCAGCTCTCTGCCTGCTGGGCATGACCAGGATAAAAGGAAGAGCGATGAGAGCCATATGTGGAGCCTTTTAACCCCTCTGCTGTGGCCTGTGGTGAGCCTGGCTGGGGGTGAGCTGTGCAAATCCTGGGGTCCTCTGGGTCACTTGAGCCTCTGGACACGGCTTTCAGGGCACTGCATCAAGTGGAAGTGTGTTTGCTGGGGAAGAAATGGGAGTGTTCAGGAGCAGAAGACCTGTAACTGGTATCCAGTTTTACAGCACAAGGCTGCATCTGATTCCTTTCATCTTCATGTGATCCTCATGCATCTTTACCCTGCTCTGGTCCCTTGCATCTCCTCATGTGGTGACAGTGACTGGTGGGATGTACTGGAAAGCAAATTCCCAGCATCTCTGGTGCTGCAAACACATGGAATTACCCTTTCCCATAGCACCATCTATAATCCTCTTCCTGATGCAGCTAGGAAAGCCCCTCTGACCTTGCGTCTTTCAGACAAGATGCAAGATCATCCATTTTCCTCTCCTTTGTGTTGCTGAGCCATAAACCTGAAACTCCAGAAGCTGGTGTAAGACTGACGTGCCCTCAGGTGGGGAGGTAAATTGAGCGTGGTTAAGTTTCACTCTGTAGCCAGGGGTTTATGGCTGAAGCTGTCTTGCCTCGAGGACCTTCAGAAACAGTGCTTGAAATGTATTTCTGAAAGGGGATTAGCCAAACCTGAAAGTATTCCTGAACAGCTCCACCTGAACAGAGCAGGCAGGGAGTGCCTGTCTCATGTCTCTCACCTTGTCTCTGGCCCGTCTCCTTGGCTCCTTTTGATGTCCCCGGGCTCCTGGTCTGGCCCTGGCTTGGCTGTGATGCCCTCGCTGGGATCTAGGCTGGGTAAGGAGCAAAACAGGAAACTGTTCCCATCCGATGGCCAAGCTCTGTGAATTACCAGTAGCTGCCATCCTGTTCCCAGCAGTCTCCAGCAGCCACTGGGATGAGAAGTAACCCCTCAGCACTGGTGATTGGTCTTGCTCCCGCTTGCAGCAGAGGTGCCAGAGTTTGGGCTGCATCCCCAGCGAGCCGGATCTGCGCAGTGCCAAGTCTTGTCGCTGTGGCTGCATGGTGGGGAGATGGGCTTCTCTGAGGTGTGTTTTATGAAGCCTAAAAGCCATATGAGAGGAAGGAAGAGTGAACTACACCCTGCTAAAATATCCTGATTTGGTGCTACCCATGAAGTGCCTTGCTGTGGTCTGGTGAGCCCCAAGAAGTGACAGGCGTGCTCTGGCAGCAGTGAGGCTTGTGCTGCAGAGAACTCCCACCCTGGAATGCAAAGGATTTTATGGGCACTGATAAATTAAGCCTCATGTGTTGACTCTAAAAATGTGGTGGTAATGAACCAGCCTGGATTTCCAGATAAGGGGAGCAGGGCACAGAGTAATGTGCTCTGTGCTTGCAGGACCTTCCAGCAGTGTGGGTGGGATGACACCCAGGAGTCCATCTCTCCTGCACCATGGGCTTTCCTTCAGGCTCTTGCTCCTTGCCACAATGCACCCAAATATTCTCTTCTGAAATCCTCCCTCTGATTCTCATCTAGCAGTACTTGTGACTAGTCTGGGATGGGTTCCTCAGAAAAACGGGCTTGTTGTTAACCTGGCATTCTCTGTCCAGGAATGCCTCACCACTGGAGAACAAAAAAGTTCTGGAAATCAGAAAAATGCTGACGACTCCATAGGTCCCACAGTCTCTGTTTTCCAGAGCTGTGGCTGCTTGGCCATCCCCTTTTTGAGGGCTGGCTGCCAGATTAGTGACAGAGCTCCTGAGGAGGAGGAGGAACACGTTTCTGCAGGTCCCACGCTGAGGAGCGCGCAGGCGGGCGGGAGCTCTGCGAGCCTTCCACAGCTCCTCGCCAGCTGACACAGAAACACGAGAGGCACCCTTTCCCCAGCTAATATTTTTTATTTTTTCTCCTCAGTCCTCTCCCTCTTTCACAGATGTCTTAAGGACCTTACTAAGTCTCGCATTCAGGCTCTTGGCCCTGACGAAGCAGAAGCTGCCTGCAGGCAGCTTTTGGACAGCTGGATGAAGACATCACTCGTCAAGCATCAGCCCTCTCCAGGTAACAAATCTCTTGCTCCTGCTCTGCAGGAATGTCTCAGTCACAGGCTCACACCTGAGGCTGTCAGCCTTCAAAGCCCCTCTCCTGGGCTGACCCCTCCCTGCTCCTGGGACGAGGGAGGGTGAGAGGTGCACGTTCGTGCTGCTCTGGGGCTTGGCCCTGTGAGCCTGAGTGGGCTCTAGTCCCAGCCAAGCACCTCCCAGTTCACCCAGGGCTGTGGGGAAATCTCAGTGCAGGCCAGAAGGGATCTCGTCCCGTAGGATGGGAAAAAGCTTCTGCTTCCACGTTGGAAAGGATCATTGGGATCCAGCACTGTCCCCCTCTGTGAGCTGCTCTGCAGGCTCCCTGCAGACCCCTAATCCTTCCTGCCACCTCCCATCCACCCAGCTGGGATATTCCACTCAGCCCCCACTGCTACCTCAGTCTTCTCCTCTCCCCTGCTGTATAACAATGATATTAATAATAGCAAACACTTAAATTTTTTTTCCCCCGGGGTCACAGAGTGAAATGGGAGCTCACGAGAAGGGATTTACGTGAATGTGAAGGACGTTAGTTCAGGAGGTTGGTCCTGGTCAGTGAATTAGTGCCCCTTAGTGTCTTGCTACAGGGAGGTGATGAGATGACAACTCGGTCATCCTGCTGTCATATAGGAGAAAAATGAGAGTGTGTGTGGAGCAGGAGTGAAGACTGACAGTCCTGGGAGGGAGTGTGCCTTCCCCGCACTGCTGGCAGCAGGAGATGGGGCCAGCCACAGAGGCTGTGACTGAACTGCCTGTTCAGATACAGGCTTGGGGTTTAGGTCTGTGTCCAGTGAGTTTTGGCTAGCGTGCTCCCTAAGGAATCAGGCAGGAAGGTGTTATTCCCCTTGTGCAACAGCATGGTTGTGGTAACGAGGAGAGCATTTTGCCTTAGAAATCGTGTTGCAGAGGATACGATGACCTTGTTCTGCTTTCTGGGTCTCCATAGGGCTTTTGGATTGTGTAGTGTGAGAAGAAAACTTTGAGTGCTGCATCTGCCTCGTGTGCTGGGCTGTGCATGGGGAATGGGGTCTTTGAAGCACTGTAATGTGCTTTTGCTAGGAAAGCCTTTCCTAGGACCAACAGGAAATATTTCTGCAGTCTTTGCCATGTGTCCCAAAGCATGAATTGCCTCCAGCACATGGTGGGGTGCTGAAAATAGCAGCATCCAGACCTTTTTTGGGAAAAAAAAAAAAAATATATATATATATATAAAGAAATGGACACATGGTAGGCAGCAGGAGAAAGGCAGTGATGGAGCCCTTCCAGGGAAAACAACTGTTACGGGTCGTGGAGTAAACACAGATGTCTGGAATTGCAAGTAACCGGAGGGAGCGGAGCAGAGCCATCGCGTGGTTTGCTGGAGAGGGTTTGCCTCGGGGGCAGGCTGGTGGATGCTGGCTGCAGGGTGAGACAGCAAATCCCTGCTTGGAAATGAGCTCTGGGGGAGGTTTGGCAGCCCTTTGTGGGTCTCACCAGGCATCCAGGCCTCTCAGCTGCCCGGGTGTGGGCTTGAGTTTTTGTTAAGGGCAGGGAATCCATGGACACAGGAAAAAAGCCATCAACTTGGCCAAAGCCGTGCCTTGGGTGTGTTTATCAGAGTGAAGAGTCAAGGTTAGATCTCCCACGTGTCACTGGGCAATCCCACTTTTGCTCACAGCTTTAAACCAGGAGAAAGAGGACCCTGAAAATCAAATGCATTGTGGGTGAGAACTGGGAATGTGCCCTGAAAGGGGAATAGAGAGGAGCTATCCTTCCCAGACAAATCTGGGTCCTGCCACTGAGCTAACCTCTGCTGGAGGAACAATCATTTATATTTCAGTTACTTAGATATGGAAAACAAAAGGAAGGAAAAAACAACAATTATTTAAAAAGAAAAATAATGAAGCTGTGACAAACAGCTGATCCAGTTATTCCCTTCTGGGTGAGCAGTCTGGGAGGAGCACCATGAGGGGCTGTGAGGGCATGGCATAGTTCTCCCTCCTCTGCGCTGTGATCTTCCTGCTCTGAGGGTTTGGCCAGCTGAAGTCTGTCCGTCACTTTTTAGGAATTCTCCATCACTCTTGTATCCATTGTAGTGACTGAAAAGGAAGGGAGAATAAATCCTGAAACATACAGGTGAGAAATGTCACAAGGGCATCATCCTTTGGTTAGGCGTGTACTTGGAGATATTTTAGTGAGGTTTCCTTTTGAAACTGGATTTGACTGTATTTCTTAGGGAAGGAAAACCAGAGCTGCAGCTCTGGTGCTGTGCCATGAGACCTGGAGCAGCTCAGCTCCCTGCAGTGCAAATGGACCTGGATTCTGACCTCACCCGGGCTGCAGGCAGTTGCAGGAGGAATAAAAAGTAAATCTGGGCTTGTTGCCATGAATAATATGATGTCTTTACATCCTGACCTAATTGTATTAATTCTTCATGGCAAATATCATATGGAAGTGGCTGATTAGTAGCTAGCAATGAGAGTGGTATTGGCCATCTGGTGCGCTCGGCTTGGAAGGAAAAAAATCAGGATGAAACAAAACTGAAACACATGAGTCTTTCAGATAATGAATTAGCCAGATTCATTAAATTTCGGTTCAGATTTGTCTCTGCTGACACTTTTGTATGGGCAGGGCACACGGCAGTGGTGTCTAGGAGGAAAGTGATCCCTTGGAGCTGATGGTGTGCAGTGAATTGTGGTTATTTTGCAAGTAAGAACTCATGAGAAAGTGGTGTCAGCTCTGTTTCACCTGAATTACTCACAGGTTTGCTTTTGTTAACGTTCCTTAAGTTTCTATGAGCTTTACCCGGGGAGTGCAGCTCATTCATGAGCAAAATTAATTAAAATCAACCTGGTTTTCCTTCCGTGAGTCAAAGTAGAGAGGGAAACTGATCTTTTTCTTATGTCTTACCTTGGCAAAAGCATCTGAGCTTTGTCTGGCAAGACAGTCATACAAATCCTTCCCTTTAAACTCTGCTCACCTCTGGCTGCACCGTGACAGGCATCTCAGAGACAAAAGACCTGTCTGTGATTTTGCTCTTGTTGATTTTTTTAAAACTTTTTTTTCCTTTCCCTGCAGCCCTGGGAAAAGGTGGTATGATGGAAAGGCACTCTGCACTGACCTGAGGAATGCTGCAGCTTCTCTTGGGGTTTGGCAGCAAAGATCTCCCATGAGATCTCCCGAGGCTGAGGGTCTTCTGGGTTGTGCACACTTGCTGAGGGAGATTTGGCTTCACACACCAAGATACCGAGGCTTTTGCTGAAGAATATTTTTGTTGTTGTTGTTGGAATTAGCCAGGAGGATCCCAGCACAGGGGGTGGGAAGCTTGAAGTGAGTACTGGAGGGCTCCAGGGGGATGACAAAGTGGCTGGGTTCCTCAGCTGGGTGGGGAGAGCTGCTGGGGAACCTGGGGTTGAGTCAGAGGTTTCCATCTGTGTAAGGGTCGGCCAGAGGTGAGCTTGAACTGCTCGGCCAAATGTCCTTGCTGGGCTGGCCACTGAAAGACCTGGGTGTGCCCAAAGTTTGCTGTGCTCTGCAGAGCTTCCTCCTGGAAGGCTTTGGGGAAAAGAGTTTGATTTAGTTTTGTTACCAGGGAATTTCCTGCACTGCTCCTGTGTGGGCTGGAAACAAGTGAGTGGTGGCAAGCTTGTTTGGATGAGAGGGTGCTGGAATGGGTGGAGGAAAGGGGATGAGACCTCTTGGCTGAGACTCCAGAGACCATGCCTGTGTGTTTCAAACCCAGAGCTCTGCTAGTCCCAGATCTCTGGAATCAAGGAGGTCTTGAAGGCAACATTAAGGATGGTAAAAAGGGGTGGATTCATTTCTCAAGCAGCTGGATCTGAAATACTATTTAAGGACAACAGCACCGTGAACTGGCAGGAGAGCCCCGATCCCTTGGTGCCAGGTATGGTTACAGGGAGGAGCCGAGTGCCTTTGCCTTTATTCCATGTTTATTATGTGCCTAATGAGCTCTGGTTTTGCTTTTAATTGAAGCCAGCCCTTCTTCCCCCACTCCTCCAAATAATTAATGATCAACACCATAATCCAACCTGACTGCCTGACAGACAAGGAGTGCTCTACAACTGTGGCCTTTTCAACAGGCTCCTTATTAAACGTTCTTGCTGGATGAACAAGCTGGGGGGAGGCTGCTGGAGTAATATATTTCCCAAACACTCCAGAGCTGCCAAAGCCCTGGACCAAAGTGTGTGTGCTCTGAGCTGTGAGAGTTGTTTGTCAGTGGCTTTACCGACAGGTGCTCCTAACTGTGTGTGCCTTCTCTGAGGGGAGAGTCATGGGCTGCCGAGAGCAGCAAGAGGTTCCAGAGTAACTTTGAGCAGTAGGTAGGCATGATTATTGCAAGAAGCCCTAAATTTGTGATGTTCTTGGAGGAGCCAGGTTCCTGGGACACAGCCATCACCTTGCCTCCCTTATTAAAGATTGGACTTAATGATCTTAAAGGTCTTTTCCAACTTCACTGGTTCTATTTAGGCAGGTGCTGGAGGGTCCAGCCTGATGATGTTGCAGGACAAAGGCTTATGTGCTGTGGGGCTGGGACTGTACAAACATCCCCTTCCCAGGAGGAAGGGCCTTCCCAGTCCTCCTCCAGCTTGACTAGATGGGGTCTTTCCCTGGATTTATTTCAATTATGATTATAATGATGGATTTCAGGCTTCTGTAGATACTAGAGCTGGTTCCAGGGAAGTATTTTGTGGCTGTGGCTGCTGATGGAGACCTGGGTGTGGTGACCCCACTATGTCTCGCTTGGACTGCAGGAGTTATTCTTCTCCACGGTGCAGGGCTGCTGCTGGAAATCATTCAGTTGAGCACTGAAGGGTGACTATTGTCAGCCAGGAGCTGCAGTGAGACTTTCCTATTTATTTTACTTAAAGACACAATCAGATGGGAATCACTCTTGATCATTCACAAAAATCTGTCTGGGTTTGGAGCCGGTGACCTGCAGGTCAAAGGCTTTGTGGCCTCTTCAGTCCCTGGAGAGCTGAGGCTATTGAACTGTAGCCACACCTGTGTTCTGTGACTGCTGCTTTGGGAGCCAAGTGTGCAGCTCCTGAGTGTCCCCTCATTGTCACACTTCAGCTTTTCACACTGTGGTTTTTTGAGGCTAACAAAGTGGGATGGGCACTGGCAAAGCCTGCAGCTTGTGATGCATCAGAGCAGGTTCTTTCCCTCCCTCACATTCTTCCCAAATTGTTGTGGCTTGTGTAAAGCTCTGCCTAATGGTGGGTCAGCCCATCACCTCCTGCAATCCCTCTTGGAGATCATCTCGTGAAATACAGGCTGTGGATCCTGGGCATTCACTGCCAGCGTTTTTCTTGTGTAGCTCCTATCTATGCACCTGTGATTTCGTGCCTTGAGGAAGCACCTTGGTGGTACCATGCCCAAAGGGGGGTGGTAAGTGAGGCCAAATTAGTAAGTGATTCAATTTTTTGGCTGGATGGTGTGATGTGATGAGCAGTAGGTGTTGTGTCTACACTGCTGCTTCCAGCAGCAGCTCTAGGATCACTCTGTTTCCCAGAGAAGTGGCTCTCTATTTCTCCTATGGACTCCTGGTGTTTGTTCATTACTAATCTAAAAATAAGCAGCATCTTGCTTGGAAGCAAGTCTTTGCCAGCTGATTATGGGGAACCTAAAATATACTGAACTCTGATTCATCAGGGCATGATAAGATTTGATCCTTTCATAACTGGTATGTGAAGGACTGCTTTATAAATAACAATAATGTCATGTGATTAATACGACACAGAAGTTATAATTAATAGCAACATCCCATGTGATGGGAAGGGTGAATGCAGCCAGACACCTTTCCCACCCCATCTGAGACATGTTGAGGCAATAAAGCAAGTGTTAAAAGTACACCTGGCATGGCACTGCATTTAACAAATGCTACAGAATGAATCACAAATAAAAAGACAAGCTTCCATTGATGAAAAAATTGGGATAACGATAATGAGCAAGTGACCTCAGCTGCAATGGATGGCACTGTGCAAATACACATAATTATGCAAGTTATTTGCTTAGCATTGATGGTGTCTGTAATGAGGTAAAATCATCCTGGAGCACTGTGGGAAGGTCCATGCAAAGCACAACAGGACCAGCACTTGCTCACTTGATTGAGAGCTTCACTGAGCTTTCAATAGTCCCTGCAAGTGCTTTGCCTCTGGGGGCCTGGAATAGTTTCTGCTACCTGCATTTTCCACATGTTTGCTGAGACCAAGGCAGAGAGAACTCCCACCTCCAGGGATCACCAGACTAGGCAAATACATGCTTGCATTTATTTGATTTAAACAAAACCAACCACCTCATACCAGCCTCAATATATGTTTGTTCATTTGTTCCAGTGTTAGCAGGACCCAAATGTATTGTTTTCAAAACATCCTTGCTTCTCTCCAGCAGTTTTACTGCTTCCGAATACGTTCTGTGCCCCTGCTCAGCAGTAGGTAGTTATTTAAAACAATACATTTCTCTTCTGTGCAGTGCTTTCTCAGAGCTCTTGGCTTGTTCAGGCTTTAACTAGGCTTTAGCATGCAAATTTAATGTGTCATTGTGGCATACTTAGGAATAATTAATATAGAGGGGTTACTTGTAAATTGGTGCTGGGAACAGATTTGAGGCCAACCCCAGCAGTGGTTTTCCTTTAAACTCTCAAACTGATGACGGGTTTGATGTGAGAGTGTCAAGTGACATTTACTAGTGGGAGGAGGCCAGGAGTATTTATGTTTTGGATGTGTGTGGTGGGAGGTTTTGAGTTTGGCTTTTTTTTCCCCTCTTCACTTTTTTCTGTTCCCAAACTTTGCAGCTGTGCTTTGATTTACATGAAGTGGACAAAGCTGCAAGTTTACAGCATTCCAGTTCCTTCCCTCGTCAGGGACCAGAATGGCAATTCCAGCAACCCCCTGGGAAAGGGGCTGGGATGTTGTACGTGTGGCATGAAGGCAGATGAACTTACCAAAGCTTGGCTAAGATATGGCAAATACTGATGTATCTGCTATAGCATGAAGCCTCTGTTAAACTTGTCACAGAAGGCTGGAAATACCTTGGGGGTGCAAGAGTCAGCTCTTTTGCAGTCCACAAAACCTGGCTGACCCTTGTTCACTGCAGTCCCCTTCTGGAAGCATAGTGTAAAGTTATTTGAGATTTTTTTTTTTTTGGTAAAATGTGAAAAAAAAAAATTTGGGAACCTGCAAATTCCCTTTTAAACCTGGAAGGATAGGCAAGCCCTCCTGTTCTGGGGTGCAAATGGGCTTGTTACAGAAAAGGATTGGGAGCAAACCTTCCCTGAAAGAGCTGGGGCTGATCCCCATCAGAGTCAGGATGCAGGACCAGATGGTCAGCTCTCCTGTGACAATTCTATTTTTTATTTACGTGAAAACACACTTTTAGTTGGGGGGAAAAAAAGCTGTAGCCAATTCTGCTGTGAAGAAATATAACAAAAATGAAAAACTCCTCTTTTCTGAGAAGCTTCCTGCCTGTTTGAATGCTGTATCAATAGGAATATCAAATAAGGAGTAAAGAGATCAAGAAGGGAAAGCATCAGCTCTTTTTTGGCTTTCAGGGACCAGCAGAAATACAGAGAAAAATTGCTGGTAGTTGATATATTGACCGGTTTTCATTATAACTTCAGTGTTTCTTTCAGCTGAAAGAGAAGGTATGATATGTCTTGATTAAATGAAATGTCATCTCAGTGTTGAATTAATTGCGTAGAACATGGGCAAGGACTTGGTATTGTATTAATTTGGCTGCTCTGGAGAAAACATCAATAGGCTGTTTGTGGATGACAACTTCATGCTCTGTCAGCTTCTGCCTGGGATCTCACAGCTCCTTGCAAGTTCTGGTGTGTTAAGCTTGGTAGAGGCAGTGAAATCATTAAAATTTCTCTTTTGTACAAGCTAGAGCAGCACAAAGAAAACTTTCAGACTTTTCCTCTGCAGTTCAAAGCAATGGGAGTTTGTTACACAGAGGTGTGGAGGACTGGACTCTAAATAAGCCACTGAAAGCCTTTCTGGTCCCGAGCAACTTGCACAGGATTGGCCTGAGAGATGGAAGGAGAAGACCAGATTTCCATGTTATTCAATGCTGAAGGTTTTAAATGAGTACAGAGGTGTTCCCTGCCTGGTGGCTGATTAAGAACCGGCCACAGCCATGTATTGGCAAAGATCAAGATCAGTTTTACAAGCAGAGATTGACTCAAGTGAGTTGTCACAGTCTGCTTTTCTGGGAAAAGGCAATTATAACTCAGGAAGTTCTGATGTGAAAATTATTTTGGCAGATATGTTCTTTTTTAAATAGCTTATGCATGCAAAAGCAAAAGTGAAGATAAGGTGATGGGAAAGGTGAATCAAACCAAAAGTCTCTTTGTGTGGGGTCATGTTTTGTTTCAGAGATGCGCTCTAAGGAAATTTAAAGATATTCCCTGGATTTGCCACTACATTTAATAGGTCATTTCAGGCTTGAGGAGAGGGTTCCTGGAACTTTGTGAAAGGGCTTAAAACCTGCCCTTGTGAAAGACCCCATGGGCAGAGGTACAATGATCGACCCACCCACAACATCCCAGCCCTGATCTGGGTTACACTTGGGGCAAGGCAGGATAATAGTGGGGGTTCACTGCCTGCTCAACCCTTCACCCTCCCATAGAGATGGCTGAAAAGGTCCTGTTCCGTATCAAAGTGCAGAGCCCTCCCCTCCAGGTAGTGTCTCAAATCACAGGCATCCTTACTGGCAGTCGCTGTGGGAGGTTTTATGGCACAGATGTGGTTTTATGGTTATTATTTATTTTTATGGTTCATTGGATCAAGGCCCCCAGTTTGCTTCATAGCGCTCCAATGTCAACAGTTATCAGGCAGCTGCTAATTGGGGCTGGATCAGAAAATCAGCAGCCTCCTATCTCTGAAAATCTCTGTGGGTGACATTTCTGACACCTCCAAAATCAATGGCAACAAGCCCGACGACTCCGAGAAAACCAGGAACGTATCCTGCTCTCCGATACCCATCTGCAGTGACAGGTCTGCAAACTCGGGATGAAACCTGATTTGCACACTGATAAAAGCTAATGAAGCATGGAGGAGCATCATTAAGCCATAAGCAGTTTCTGCATTAGAGACTGGATGCAAGGAGGGATCCATTGGGGTTTTTTGTTAGTGGTTGTATAACTGAGTGAGGCTCTTCTGGAGAATTCAACCTTTGGACAAGGGTGAGAGAAAAGGAGAGACAGACAAAAGATAAGGGGAGAAGAAATAATGATGACATTCTTAGAAGAGAAAGCAAAAGGGTAAAAGGATTAACTTTTTGGACAACATTTCTTAAATTTCAAATTCTTGCAAAAGTAGCAAAAAATGGAAAGTAAAATGTAGACTAGCCATAATTTGGTTCCAAACCTCCACCCCCTCAATGACCGAAAAAAAGGTCAGGCATAATTTTTGGTCTCAAAACTTTAAGATTTTTAAGTTTTGGTTGGGTTTAAGCCTTTAAGTGAAGCTAACCTTTTAAGCTAAATTTAGTTTTCTATGCATTTTCTATGAGGCAAAATCTTTAAAAATAGCATTTTCCACCTGCTCTAACAGTGGCAGAGACCAAAATGTGCTCCATGATCCTTGTTGTCCTTGGTGCCACCTGGCCCATGGCTTCCAGGTGGCAGATCCTGCAAACCTCGTGACAGCTGTAGTGTAGGAGGGGCAGGAGCTGGATACATCCAACCTGTTTATTCCACAGGCTTGGATGGCAGGTTACCGGCATATCTCTGAGCTGAGCAAACAACTTGACATATGTGCACTGAGAACAATTTAAAAATGTGCATTTGAAAGATTTTAAATAATAAGACGCTGATATTTTGTGCTGTTTTTCTGAGAAACCACTAAATCTGCTGTGCTCTGCTCACGTGCCATGCAGGGAAGCTGCAACCTCCTGCCCAAGCTGATTCCCCAGCCCTATATTTCACCTTCCTTTTGATGGCTCTGTCATTTCAAGGCTTCAGATAATAGGCCATTATTCTCAGAGTTGCTATTATATTTTATTAATAGGGGGGGGGGAATTATTGTCACAAACTCTGAGAGATTTGCACTTGGAGCACTCACAGCTCCCGAAAAGGGCAATTCGTTCAGCTGCCTTGCTTGATGGATGTAGATCTCATCTCTTCCTCCCGACTTTTCCAGGTCCTACCAGCCTTTGCGAGCCATGGGGACAGGCCCCCTCCCGGGCTGGTGGCAGGACCAGCAGTTTGGTGTCCCAGGAGTTATCCAGGGTGAGTTCACTGCCAGCTGCAGTGGTGGGTTACGGGGATGGAGGCTGGGTTAGTGCTGGTGGCTGCAGCCCAGAGGAGCCGAGCTCTCCTCTCGCATCTGTGCGTGTGGGTGTGCGTACACGTACCGACAGCCAGAACAAGCCTGTTCCTGTTTGGGAGATCAGTGTCAAAAGTGTATTTTGTAAGAGCTGGCCAGGCTCCTGTTTCCACATTACTAACCAAAAGCAGTTAGATGTTTTTTTGGGTTCCTCCGCTTTTCCAAATCACTTCATGGCTCTGTCTCTCCCTTTAGAAATGGAAAGGACGTGCTCCAGAGCCTCCGTGGAGGTATATCAGCAGCTCATCCCACTTGGTGGGGCTGGGCATCACATAACAGGGTGGCCAAGGTGTGACTGCAGCAAGAAGGGAAGGAAAAACCTGTGCTGGGGGGTGGGGACCAGCTTGCAGAAAGGTTTCTGCTGCCCTGGTGCTTACAAGAAAGGGATGAGTACAGACACGTTGGATCCAGCTGTGTCTCTCCCTTTGTCGCTGTACAAATTGTACTTCTCCAACTCTTCAGAAACACAGGACAAAGATGGGTTTGGTTTTTTTTCCCTGAAGTGCCTGAACACCTGAGGCTGAAAATTCTGTTCTGTCCTCTGCCTCTCCTTTTTGTCCTTCATTTGTTATCCTTGGTGAGGCATCAGCTGCTAATTGCAGTGTCCTGCATGTGTCCATCATTGCCCAGTGAAAAGCATCTTCTGGGGATGTTGTAAGCACCGTTATACAGCTGGGATGGGCAAAGGAACTAAGGTGTGGTGGAGGAAAGTGGCTTTGTGGCTGGTCTGCCTCTGCTAGCACGAGAGAGAAGAAGGAGAAAGGAAGGGGAGCGTGGCTTGCTGCAGTCTGGGCATTAACCCATCCTGCTGCCTCTGGAGTTGTAGCATCTGGGGAGAGGGGGACACAAACAGCAAGAGGTGGCCCTGAGGGGAAATAAGACACCTGTGGTGGGAATCTGCTTTTGGTTACTAGCCATTGCCTGACTGGTTTGGGTTTTTTCTTGTCTTTGACACATTTTTTTCTCCAGCTCACTTTTCTGTCAGACCCAGAACAAATGGTGTTTAATCTGCAGATACAGCCCACAGCTGGGATAAATTTGTGCATTCCTGCACCTTTGACTAGCTTTAGGTCTTTTTCTGGGGCAGCAAAAGCGCTTCCATATTTTTGGATAGGGGTCATGCATTTTATGCAAAGGAGGAATATAAATTCATAGCTGCAGTAGCAGCTGGTCTTATTAGACTTGCTTGTATCCTAAATGGTCTGTTGCAGGCACTAAGGTGCTGATTTAGAGTCTGGAAGAGGATGCTGCAGCCTGGTCTGTGGCAGCAGGAGCACGGGTGGGCTGTATGAATCCCCCATGGCCAAGCTCTGGGGTGGTGGGTGCTGGAAAATTCCTGTCCTGATGCCCAGTCCGTGCTCTGAGCTACAGGGGCTTCTGCCTTTACCTTACAGTGAAGTGGGGGAATCACCACCCCTGGAAATGTGCAAAAACCACGTAGGTGTGGTGCTTGGGAATGTGGGTGAGTGGTGAGCATGGCAGTGCTGGGCTGATGGTTGGACTTGATGATCCTGGAGGTCTTTTCCAGCCTAAATGATTCCATGGTTATTAATGCAAAGGTGTCACTGTTGTAAACCAACACTGACAAATTGATATCTGATATGGAAGGATTTGAAGATGGTCTTTCCTAGAAGAAACTCTCCCAAACATCATTACTGACGGAGTTGGAAATAGAAATGGGATTTCTTGACTCCCTGTTCAATCTGCAACCAACAGATTCAACTGTTGAAAGAAATCAATTGGGAAGTCACTGGGTGCTTTGATATTTTAGCTGTTCATTTTCAGTGTTTTTTGTCCTTTTAAATCATGAACTTCAAATATTCCTGGTTGGCTACAAACAGTATGGTCTGGTTTTCAAAGCTGCTGAGCTGTTAAGAACATTTTGAAAATTAGAATAAGGATGTTGGATGCCCAAATATATCCTCAGGAGCCCAGGTTTAAGCATCTGGGTTTGCATACTTTGTTTTTATTATCTGCACCTTTAAAAGAGGAAAATAATTACCATTGCTGCTCACCACTATCATTAATCCAAGCAATTTGAAGATAGTTTGTTATGAATCAGTCAATTAATTTTGTTTGTTAATTCACTCTGTTGCAAAATGTCAGGCTGAAGAAATTTTCTATACATTAACATAATAAATCTTAATTTGTTACTGCTGTTTTCTGAGTAACTCACAGGTATCAGAAATCAGATTTATTTATTTTTTCCGTTTTCTCTGGTTAAATCAAGTTCTTATGCAGTTTCTTCTGTCTCTCTCTTCTGATTCTTCAGTTTTTATATCACATCACTTCTAGGGATGAGGTTCAAAAGGTCTTTTTTGGCGAGAGCTGGTTTGCATCCTGAAGTCAAGAGCAAGTGTTGCAGGTCCCAATTTGCAAAAAAGGACCTGCTGATACTAATTATTTTTGTTGCCTGTTTTTCTCTTGATAGTTCCTCCAACCCAATTAAAACCATTGCTGTTCCTTGCAGGTGGCATGGATCTTCATTTGGATTTCAGGAGACATAAACAACAGCAGCAGCTTGTGAAGACAACACTTCTGTGAAGGGTAAATTCACCTCTGAAAATTGACCAAGAAATTCACTTTTGTTCCAAAAAATAAAATGGAAAGAAATGCAGAGACTGTGGAGCAATCACAAGCCTCCAGCAGTGAAGATTTAAGATGGTAAATACTGTAAACCTTTTAATAACCCTTATATCATGACTTCATTTTAATGAATTAGGTCTTGAATTACCAATAATTTGTGAGAAACCTGTCAAGAGAAAGCACATCTAACAAACGTGCTTTTAGAAAAAACAGAACGGGCTGTAGAAAAAATACAGGGTTTTTTTTTTTTTTTAAAAAAAAACCTCACCATCCACTTTCAAATGGTTCCCTGAGAAAATTATCTTTAAATGGCTGAGGGCAATTGGCATAATAATTTAAAGGTGGGCTGGAGAGCTGCAGGCTGCATGTGGGCCCTAGCAGTGAAACGAGAGGTAGCGGAGAGGCTGAGCTGTGAGACAGAGATTGCTCTCATGAAAGGCGTCACGGTGACACTGCACGAACTTAATATTTAGCCAGTGACGTTTACACTCCACGGGAACCCAAGGGAGGCAATTAGGAGGGCTGGAGAAGGAGGGAATAATTTCACCTGTCAGGTTTGTAAGTGGGCAGCTCTGTGAGTGTGCGAATACTTGTGTGTGCATGTGTGAAAGATCCAGAAACTAATGAAAGAGAGAGGCTTGGCGGGGACTGTCAAGCCTGTGGTTAGAGGTGGGGAAGGAGCTGTTTCCAAACCCACAAGATTTATTTCTGGAGCTGGTGGGTAGGTGGGAGGCAAAGTTAGCAGGCTTTACCCTTCAGGGCTTTCGTCTGCTTTAAATTCAGTTGAAAATATTGTTAATTGTAGCAGCAGGCAGGCAAGGTACCCATGTACATCTTACAGGTGACTTCATTACATTTTTATTTAAATTTTTTCTCTGATTTTTCCCCCCACTTCGATTTCTCAGGGTGTGACTATGGAGCCATAGGTAGGAAAGGCTCCTGTAGCTCACAGGCCTCCCAATGGTGCAGTGCTGCCCAGAATTAACCTGGCAGACCAGAGCTTTCCTTGTGGGATGGAAAATTAAACGGTGCTAAGCTGGTGTTAAGAGCTGTACAAAAATGGTCCTTGCTCCAGAAGCTCGCTGACACCAGAACTGGTCTAGTGAACACATGTGCCTGTGCTCACAGGAAGGTTTGGCTGAAGTCTGACCTCAGCTTTGTGATCAGCTTGGTCTTCAGTGAGTGAGGAACCCTGGATCTTTCATCTCATTGTTTTTGGGAGGTGTGGATCGACAGTGTTTTATATCCAAGGCAGATAAAGCTGATGAGTGTCACCAAAACTCCAAATCCAGAGTCCTTTTATTGTCAAATTCATAATGATTTTCCATTTGGACTTGTGGGGGTGATTTTTTTTTTTCCATTTTTTTTCTCCCCTCCCCAAACACACCCTTCACCCAATTTCAGTGCTCCTTTGGGGCACGTCTATGTCCTTTGCTGTGGAAGAGGGCACTGGGGACAGGACCTTGGACATAAACAAGATTTCAAACAGCCTGAACCATCTGAGGTCCCTCCCTGATTGTTTCTAGGACAAAACCCTACTGCAGGCACTGGGAGGGATTTTGAAGTAGTGGCCAAACATCTCAGACACTTGGTTCTGGTGCCCTGAATCAACAAGCAGTGATGGGTCCAGGTGTCCTTGCTTCTCCTCAGCACCCACACAGGCACCTGCCCTGCCTCTGCCAGAAATTATTGTCCAAAACCAGTTCATAGAATCATAGAATATCCTGAGCTGGAAGGGACCCACAAACTGTGAATATGTGGATCAACTGCTGCAGCAAAGCAAATTTATCATCAAGCAGTGCTTTGAGCTGACACACTTCTGTGGCTCTGAGGCAGTTATTTTGGGGGGAATATATATGAGCTAGAGCTTAAAATCTTGGCTTGAGCCGAGGGCAGAGAAGACGCCTCACTTAGCCTGAGGAATGCTTTTGACAGAGACACGTTGTCGCCACATCTCTTGGCTGGGAATAAGTTGTACCTTTCCTGCAAATGGAAATATTTCTCTGAAGTCCAACAGCTGCAGGAACAGCAACTTGTCTCTTGATCACGTTTTCAGTTTTAAAACCCATTTCTAGTCCAGCAGCGAGGAGGAACCCAAAGCTCATTCAAATGAGCCATTTAATGGAAAAAGTCACATTAAATCTAAACCAATTTCATGATCTTGTCTGAGTCATGACTTTTTAAAGGCTGGGAGCTGAGGCTGCAGTTAACATTGCCTTAGCAATGCTCAGTACTTCTCTGTGAGTAAAGAGGTAATGGTGGGGAAGGGCTTGTGGTGTTCTTTTTCTAAGGGCCTGATCATTTAGCTATCTAATTTGGGAAGCAGGACTATCTCTGGCTGACTCTTATCACCCTTTCAGCAAGGCAGATAGCAGCCAGCACATTACTCACGGTTACCCCGTGGATATCTGGTGTCTGAGTGCGTGTTACAAAACGTGGCAGCCAGAACAGTGAAACCTCTCAGCACTGGGCACAGGGAGGGGGCTTCAGCCCCATGTGGTACGAGGTGGGTGGATTTGTCCTCTGGACTTGTCCTCGTCACCTGAGAGAGCCTTGGTGGCTCTGCTCTGTTGTCACTCAGTTACTCCTCCTGGGGATTGAAGGATAGAGGGGGTATATACTGTGATATAGGAAACTTTCCTAACTTACTTTATAACTGCAATAATAATAATTATAATAATAATGGGCAACTTTATTTATAGTTAGAGAAGGACTTTCATTTTTTCCTATCTCCTGCTCTTTTCTCCCTGACAGCTGGTTGTGAGGCACCAGGGAGAGATTTAACCTCTTGCTGGTACTTTGCAGCTTTGCCTTCCCCACAGGGTTTCAGTGTGGGTAGCTTGTGTGGGAATTTTTTTCCTCCTGTTTTGCAGATGGAAAATGGAGATGCAGTTCAGAGGTGTTTGTAGGGAGTCTTCTGACTTGAAACAAAACCCTCAAACTGCTCTAAAATCATTTGGCAAGTTCTCTCCATGCCTTTGGATGGACCCTAATGGATTTTCAGATGCTTGTGATGTACAAAAGTAAAAATGGTCGCTGCAGAGGTTGGAAAGCTGGAGAGCCATGGGTAGAGCCACAAGGCTGGGTTGGTAGGAAGGAGTCCCAGGTTGCACTTGCTCACTGTGAGGTGTGACATGTCCCACACTGGCCAGGGTGACTGAGAAGCACCTGTGGCTTTACTTCATCACCCTTAAATCTGTCCCAGTGCAAACTGGCCCTTTAACAGGAGCCCACTGGTATGTGTGTAG
Organism: Oriolus oriolus; assembly: GCA_013400235.1. Taxonomy (NCBI): domain Eukaryota; kingdom Metazoa; phylum Chordata; class Aves; order Passeriformes; family Corvidae; genus Oriolus; species Oriolus oriolus. The sequence goes on from VXBT01008596.1 coordinate 90,671, forward strand.
AGGCGAGCAGAGACAGAAAGGAAGTAATATTGAGTCACAGCAGTCAAGAAGGATCAAAGATTGGCTATTTTTGACACACAAAAGGGTAAGTGATGCTGAACTCTCTCTAGACTGATTCCAGCTGAACACAAAGCATTTTAACCTCTTAATCCTCACTTCTGAGTTATAGCCCAGACATTGAGGGCTTTGTGGCTTTTTGGAGATTCTCTGCTGCGTGTGACCCTCGTCCCAAGCAAATAACACACACCCCTGGCTGCTGCACAGCGTGTGTTGAGCGTGGTGTTAAATCCTGCAGGCTCTGTTTTTTTGCCTCCCTCACTGACCATAGGTGGAATTCATGGGAATTCTTACTGAGAAAAGCAATCAGGTTGGATGAGGCTTGGAGCAACCTGGTCTAGTGGAAAGTGTCCCCGCCCATGGCAGAGGGGTTGGAACAAGATGATCTTTAAGGTCACTTCCAACCCAAACCACTCTGTGATCTGCGAACTGTGGATGTAATACCTCATTTCCCATTTTGATCTGTGGAAGTGGAACCCTAGTTTCACCTCACTGTCCTGAGGGTAGCCCTAACCTCCCTGAGTTTCCCCTCAGAGAAGCTGTTCCTGGGCTCCCTGTTGTCTTCCCACCACTTATCCCCTCTCCAAATCCTGAAAGGTTCCTCCATGCTTCCCAGCATGTGGACTGGTGTTCTCTCTGAATCCATATCCACTGATTGTAGATACGAAAGCACTATTTTGGTTTGAGCCTTGTTTGTATTATTTTTGGTTTGCGTATTTGGGCTTGACATGAAACGCAGCAGAGAGACTCTTACTTAGCCAAGGCCATTTCTGCATTCACTGCAGATGAGCGTGGTGCTCCAGGGAACCCGTTTTATTCCAGGCTTTGCCAGTGATTCATTTCTGGATGCTGCCTGCATGATTCCCTCTGGGCCTCAGTTTCCTGTTCTGTAAAATGGAGATAATACCCTTTCATGGCACAGGGCTGCTTTGAAGCCTTTACAAAATTACTCTGATGTGTTTGGATGAAAGTTTCTATAAAGCAGATTTTAAAAAGCATGCAGCTCTCATTGAGGGGTTTGTATGGAGTGATCAGGACCCCAGAATTACTTCCCAGGATGAATGTGTCTGTGTTGAACCCTCAGACAATGCTGAACACTGAAACAATATTCATGTAACTCTTCTAAAAGCATCCACTGTTGGTGCCCATGGCAGGGTTTGCTCCTATTCATTCTTTTTGTTTATTTTATGTAAATCCTTTTTCCTTCTCATTGAAAACACAAACAAAAAAAAAGGGATGACCAAAAAACAAGGAAAGAATTTTGCTCTGTAGGCCCCATAAAACTGATTCATCTTGAAGAAGTTTTTAGCAGGACCATCCCTCTCTGCCTATCTGTGTGATTTTAAAAGAAACTCTCCTCTTTTTCCTGACTGTCATATTATGGGCAGAAAAATAACCCTGAAGGCAGAAATGAAAGAGATGCAGAATTTTTGTCTCCTTGCCTTTCTCGCTCCGGTCCCTTTATGTGCTCTCCCACCGCCCCCTCCTCCATCGCCCTCCCTCCTGCTCTGCCTCAGTTCCCATTGAAATGTCAAATGCAGCAGTTGTCTGTGAGTGAAAGAGGGGGCTCCCTGGTGGGAACAGGCTGCCCTTCTAACCTGAAGGCCTCGGCTGTTCTCTTCTCCCCTTTTTGGTGTTTCCCATCCCACTTTCTCAGCAGATGTTCTGTGGGGCAGCACAGGCTGTAAAGGAATGAGTTTCTTTTCACCTGGCCATGTGAATGGGCTGGCACAGAAACCCTGGCTGATTCTCTCTCAGACTCTGGCAACAGCTTACACAGAAAGAGATTGTTTCGAAGAGCTGTCTCTTTTCTTTCTTTTTTTTTTTTTTTTAGACTAAGATAGGGAAAAAAGGCTGAGAGACGCTGGCTGTATTTTAAGCTTCCTCCTTGGGTGCCAAAGGAGTCCTTGGAGTTTTGTTGCTGCTACTTTTGTTCCTTTTATAGTTTCCATTCAAGCCCCAGGCTTTCAGCTCCCCTTTGTCTTAGTCCTACTTTTCCCAAGCAGTTGACATGAGAATTAGTTCAGAAAGATGGTGGAGGTTCAACCAGGAGCGTTGCCCCATTTTAGTCCAGGGCTGTAGTTTTGGACTCTTTGGTGGAAATCTGGAAAACAGTGACATTTCCCATGCTTCTGCAGGGAAAATATTTAGTTTCAGATGACTTCTGTCTGAAAACATGTGACAACGGTGTGCAAAAATGCACAAAATCCTAATGTTGAGTTCTACACTGTGCTGCTTGAGACTGGGGAGGCACCTTAGAGGTTGAAGAAATTTGGGGGTGAGTTTTCACCTTTTCTCCCTTTTTTTGGCTCCTCATTTATTTGTTTAATGTGGCTGGTTGTTTTCTGTGGCCTGCTCTCTCTCCCTTACCAGGACCTTGGGCATCTTAGGGTTGGTCAATTGAAGCACACCAGATAGGAACCCAGAAGAGATATTCCCTCCCTTGCATGGATGTCTCTGCTTGGCACCTCCAGAGCACTGTCACTTATCCAGCTCACTTTTGGCTATGTCTCTGTGCTCTGAGCCCAACTCATTATATCTAAACTTTATATACATTCAAGAGCAAATTATGTACACGGCTTGTGAATAATTTGATTGCCAGCGTGAGAAATGCACACACTGCTGATCCTGAGAAATGGAGCTGTCGTTTGCTGATTTAACAAGTAAATAATGAGTTATTCTGAAATACTGTAGGGATACTATGCCAGTGGTTCTCTTTGGGTCTTTATGCACATTTTAACTCCAGTTGGTTTTTTGTTGTGTGTGCGTGTGGTTTTTTAAAAATCTGAAGTTTATTTTTGCAGTGGTGCTTGGAAAGCTGTAAATGATCCACAAGGAATTAACAGACAAAAGTCCCTGGCTCTGCTCCACCCCATTGAAGTTGATGGCAAAACTCCCATTGAATTCAGTGGAAGTAACAACTAGGCCCTGTGAGAGTAAACAATAAATCAGTTTTATAATCACAATATTTCTCTACGTCCTGTTCTTAGTGCTTTATGTGGTGGAGGTGTTAGGTGCTTGTATGATGATGAAAGGCACAGATGAATCACAAAGATCTCAGGTGAAATACAGGCTTGTGAAGGTGAAATTCTAAATTTGAAAGCCTTGGGTAGGCTTCACCTTTCAGGCAGTATTTTGGAAACCTGCACTCCAATTCTGTTAACAAGAATCCATTGTGAGAGGTTGAACTGCCTCTCCATCCATCACGTAGCCAGCAGGTGTAGGAGAACATTTTCCCTTCCCAGTTCGTAAAAAGTGCAGTTTTTAGAGACATGGGGCTGTAGGAATCAGCAAATTGAATCTCCTGCCTGGACAAGTGGACATGTCACAAATCCCATTCACAAAACTGAACAGGAGGAGATGGATCATCTCCTGTCAGATATCCTGCAAATGTGGTGCCTGTGGTTAGAAGTTTGCAGAAGCTTTTATCCCTATGTCTGCCCTGGTACATCTCAGAGTTAAAATTATTCTGTTAAATAATAGGAAGGTATAAATAGCTCAGAGGTTTAGTTCTTATTCAGCCTGTTCTGTCAGTGGCCTCCAAATTATTTGATTAAGGAAACAAATATCAGTATCTTATATTTTACACAGGGGAACGCACGAATTCATGGCACGGCCAGATACTCAAGGATAGAGTTTAGTCTTTTCCTAACTCCTAGTCTAGCATCTTATCCCCTGCCTTTTAAAGGCTTTATCCCTAAAACGTGTCTTGAGCTAAGGGCTCTGTATTGTAAAGTTTTCCTATTGATTCCTTCCCTGGAGTTTGTGCCTTTTGGGGGAGATGGGGCATTGCTAATTTCTTCAGCTGTTCTTGACTGTTACAGGGCACTTCAGCAGAGCTGTGTAGCCTGAGTGCTTGTGCTTTGTAAAACAACCCTTTGGCCTTGCAGAATGGGAGGATTTACAGGTTTAGCCTTCTTGATCTGTTTGGAATTATTTTGTATGAGCTATTCATGAAGGGCACAACAGAGCTGAAGGTAAGGCAAGGTTGTCACTAGACTATCCAAAGATGAGAGCCACAGAAATAAAGTGCTATTGTTGCTCTTCAAGCAATGACACTGAATGAAATAAAAGACATCTGGTTAGGAAATAGCAGCCTGCTTCCAGGGAGCATCCAGGGTGTACCTCAGCTTGCCATGAATGCTAGCCCTGCTAGGCAACCAGGAAAGGGATCTGCAGGCAGCCATGCACCAGGCCAAAGAGAGAAAAAGAAAAAAAGCCTTACTCTGAGAAAAAGGGGTGCATTCTTCCCAATTGTGCTTTGGAATGGAAGTCCTTTTATTCTTGTCTTTTGTTGCATTTTTCCTCTTCCTTTTCACGCCCCAGCAGCAGCCTGTGGGTCTCAGTGCTAGAAAGTGTTGGGTGGCCGTATCCCACCCTTCCTGCTCTGCCTGGCCTCCAGGTGGGTTTGGGGCTCGTTGTAGGAGAACTGCAGCACCTCTGCATGTTCATCTCACAATGAGTGCCCTGGGAGCTGGGTCAGACTGCAGTGTTGGCCGTGACCCTTGGGAAGGGAGGGTGAAACCTGCCTGAATCTGCTGAAGACCAGAGTCCGGCTGTGGTTGACGGCAGAATTGCAGTTTTGCCTAAGGATAAACATCCAGCCAAAACTGACAGGATTTTTTGAAGTGGCTGGTGGCTAACATCAAGTTCAAAGTGTTTTGAGCCTTTAATAGACATATCTGAGCAGTACTTTGAAGAAGGCAGTGGTGGACAGGAAGACGTGTGAAATAGGATGCCCAGGGTTAGGCAAGAAGTCAGTGGCAGAGAGAATTGAATGTGACTCTCCCCTGCCCAGGCTGTCACTCTCACTTCCAGGCCATCTTTTCTCTCAGCAGTTTGTGTAAGTAGACTAAACCTCACTCAAAAATCAAAGTGTGAAGGACAACAGAAAGGGGAGGTTTCTCAGGAGAGAGAGAAATATCTTTGGGCAAGAATTGAGAGGAGCTGGGACAGCACAGGACAGCAGGGCAAGAGCGGTGGCAGCACCAGTGAAAAATGCTCTGAGGTCGGAAGGAAGCAGGATCAGGAGCTGTATGGGTGAGGACAGAAGTTCCCCATGGTGATGGTCTCACCTCTCACACATGTTTCTTGTTGTCTGTTTTGTCTTTGATGTTTCCCTGTTCTCCCTTTATTATTAGATGTGCACTGGCAGCAAATAGGTTCTCAAACATTTATCAAAATTCTTGATTTGATTAATCAGAATTTATTGTATATGCCTCCCGTCCTTAAACACTGAAGCTGTGATACCTTCTGGATATCCGGAGGTGCTGGAAGTAACCTGAGGCGTCCCCTCCCTTTCAGCACAGGCTCAGGGTTGAAATGCAGGGAAGGCTGCTGGCAGGGCCAGCTGTAGCTCAGGCAGCAGCCTCAAGAGGGAGAGGAGGCTTTCTCACAGGCTTTTATGACCAATGTTCAAAGGGAAATGCCTTTAGAGAAGAAAAGGCTGGGCTTTCTGACTGTACAAGACTCAGCCCTGCAAATCTGTTCTGTGGCTTTGTTTTCCCTGATGCTCCTCTTCTACCTAATCCTTCCCTTTGCCCCTGACTGCTTTTCTCAGCCTGGGGACTTTAAAGCTTAGCCTGGGATCAGGAGTCTCACCTAAACAGATTCAAGTCTGCACCTTTTCTCCTCGGTCAGAGATGCATCATCCCCGTGTATGACAGGACAAATAGCCTGGACAGGAGGGGAACGAACTGATTATTTCCCTTGAACTGAGGGATGCCCTGGCACTGTGTGGTTGATCACTGGACAAGAGCAGCACAATTGGACAAATGACCAATATAATAGCTAACAAATGGAAAACACCACTGCCAGCAAAGGAGCTGGCTATTTAAAGGCAGCAAGAGGTTTGCAGCACCAGCCCTAGCAACAGGGACAAAAGTTATTCCAAACACGAGGCAGAACCACCATGAACGCACTGTAGCATGCTATTAATAGGAAGGGGGCCTTCATTAATTTCTTAAAGGGTGATGCCAAAACATCAGAAGAAATTTGTGGTGCGCATAAAGAAGCAGCACGTTGTGCTGTATCTAACTGCCAGAGTAATTATTTTCTGCTATGCAAATTACCGGGAGCAAATCCACTGCAGTACATCTATGTGTATTTAATTATCATCAAGAGCCAGAGTTGAGGGACTAGATTTAATATGTTCATAATGAAATAGCCAGAATTTGTGTGCGCATTTGCAGAGAACTCGTTATTTTACCACAGCTGGATTTGTTTATTTTAAATAAATCATTATGGCAGATACGGTTTCTGCATGCTTGCCCATTTGCCGATTTATCACAAGAATTGTGGTTTCGCTTATATGGGTGGTTTCTATCAAACACACATCACCCCTCTCAATTGCAAGTTGCATGTTTCTGTAGGATTTAAGGAGTAGCCCAATGCAAAGAAAAGCCATTTTGTCCATGGATAAACCAAGACTGGAGGAATAGAAGGAATTAGGACGACCTGGGTGGTTCAGGATTTTGTAAGGTTTTGGGTCTTCATACTTACAAGCTTGTGGTTTAAAACCAGGACAAAGATGAAAACTGGAATTCTAGCCACTTGTAAGCCAAACCTCTTATTGTACAATGTCTATTTGATGGTGTGCATGAGGCAAGTTAATGCTTTTGGTTTCTAGGGAATATTTTATATTTTCTCATCATAGCAAGAAACAGTAGAAGTGTACACAGGATGCAGGATTACCATTCTGAACCTGACATGTTCTTCCCCTCTTAAGCTTCAGACTTTCTGGGCCAGAGCTTTACTAAAGATATTGGGATATCATTTCAAGGCTCAAATTATAAGAAAAATATTAAAACTGGGAAGAAATACTTTTGCCACTTTGTCATGTTTTGGTGGTTTTCTGTTAATGGAGCTCTTGGAAAAAAGAGATCTGAAAGCCAGCAGCGTAGGTGGCTGTTCAGCCAAGAAAAATCATGTTGTGTAGTCCCTGGGAGCGGTGTGTGTGACCTGATCCTGTTAAAAACTTGGAATCTGCAGCTCTAGAGGAGATGCTCCATATCAGTCCAAGCTCCAGTCAGGAAAAGTGATCGGTAAGGGGAGATTTATTTCCTGTGTCTCCTGCCTTGTAGCTTTGCTCACCTTGATCTGGCAGCAGCAACCTGGATGCAGTTGGCTTCTGCTTGACACCCAATTGTTTGTTGTGGTCACTGTTTCAAAAAGTGGGAGGGAGGCTCCAGGCTGTCCCGTTCCTGACGTGCCAGGGGAGTGCCAGGTGAAAACGCGGTTGCAATGCAATTAGAACCACAGACCATTGCCAAGCCTTTGTGTTCCTTTGTTTCCTCTTGCGGATACCAACTCCAGTTACAAAACACAATAAGCCAGGGGTAACAAAGGGTCACGAAGGTACCGTGCTGTGTCACGGGTGGTGGGTTGGGGCCAGCTTCTGGTGACATTTCCGTGAAGGTGCCCACAGGACCCTTTTTCACAGCATCCCTGAGCTGGTTTGTGCATAATTGATGGGTACCCTGAGGTTCTGCCTCCCCCTCCTCCCCAGGACATCCTTTTCTGTGTTAGTTTATTTTTTAAATAATTAACAGACTTTGTGACTGCCTGTCTATCTGTCCCACTGGAATTCCTCTCCAGCTGCTCCCATCCCTTTCCACAGCCCCTCCCTTTCCTCCCCAACACGCTTTTCCTTTCACTGTGTCTTAAAGGGGTGTCTCATATTTTTGCTTTGTATGATGGAACCGCTGAGCACTTCTTGAATGAGATGCCCTTTGCTGCTTGATGGTGTCCTGAAGTCTTTCCTGCCCAGATTCCCTCTCTCCTTCCCATTGAAAGAGAGGGTAACTCTTGCCTGGTGGGCACCTTCTCTCCCTCCGAACCACAGTTATAAATTTCTTGTCCCTGCAGCGTGATGGGGTGGGCACAGCTGGAGATGGACAGAGGACCCCGTTCCCACCCTGTTTGTCCCCTCCTGTGGCCGGTGGTGGCTGCTGTGGTCTGACCCATGCGTGAGTTGGTGTGGCTGGTGTGGATATGAAGTTATTCAAGCAACACTCCCTGCACCTTCTGAAGGTGTTGGGAGCAAGGACAAGAGCCTGTTCCGTCTCTCTTCCCGGAGCATCCATTTCACTGTGGTGCCAAGCAGCAGAGAAGCTGTGGCACATCCTAAGCCACTGGGAAAATCAGCTCTTGAAGGTGTTGGCTTCCCTTCTGCTGCCATGATTGCCTCTGTTCCCAGAGGGAAGTCCTCCTAGCAGAAGAAGAGAAGCCTGAAAGCACAGTGGAGCTGCTGGAGATATTTGCTCTCTGTTTTGGGCTTTGTAAAAATGGTCTGCAGCAAGGGTGGGTGATGTGGCCCCGGTAGAAATTGTGATTTTTGTGTAAAAGCCTGAGATCCCAGGGCAATGCCGGTTTCTGGGCATGTATTTGGGAGTGAGAAATGGTAAGACTAGGCTTGTAGAACTTGAACTTCTTTTCACTGTCAACAGAAGACTTTGTCAGGTTGTTCCTCTTGACCTCGTATGATGACCATCTACCCATTTTTAATCGCTTCGTAAATAAACTTGCTGCCCATCTCTGCTTGCCTGGGCTTGCTGCTCTCTGAAACGCAGCTCGTGGCAGGGCTGGGGGCTGTGCCAATAGCACACATATTCCAGGCATGGGAGGCAGATAGGCCCCCTCCCTCCGACACCATCATTCCAAGCAAACATCACACAAGCATCCGGCTTTGATGTGGGTCCTGGGCTTGCAGCCTCAAAAGAGGAATCCTTGGAGCCCTGTTTGCGCTGTTCCTCGTGCCAGAAATTGCAGCAATGTCGTAACAGCCAAGCAACTGGGTGCTCAGCATGGCGGAGGGAATATTTTGCAGCTCCTCAGCAGACACGGTTGTGCTGGAGAATAATCAAGAGCAGCCTGAGCTCGGCAGGGATTTGGGCCGTGAAAATAATAGTAATAATCAGGGATGGGGAATGGGTGATAGGGCTGTTGTTGGACCATCTGAGGCACTTGTCAGAGGACATTAGCCCTGCAATTAGGAGAAGCTGGGGAGGAGGGAAGGGAAGACAGCAAGAGCAGTGCTGCATCAGGGAGGGCTTTGTGTCAGCATACAAAGCTTTTTTCTCAGCGGGGTTGCTGGGATTTGCTCAGGTCTCCTCCCAGATAAATTAACTCAGTACAACACCTGCTCCTTTAATATGGCCAGGCTAACTCCACTGAAGACCTGGCCTTCCTTTCTCTCTCTCTTTTTAAAAAATTTTTTTTCTTTCTTTCTTTTTTTTTTTTTTTTTTTAATGACAGTGAAGCAGCCTGTGAAGTCCCTTCTCCTGTTTTCTTCCACCCCTAAACCACCCTTTCTCATGAAGGGTGAGAATGTTTCCCCCCATAACAAGGACTGGGAAAAAAAACCCAACAAAAAACAGTTGAAAGATTTAGAACAAAACCCCACCAGAAAAAAAAAAAAAGAAAAAAGCCCAAGCTGGCAAGAGGTGAAGGGTATGTAATTGCTATTCCTTCTGCAGCCCACTAAAGCTGCATGTTTTAACCATCTGAGGACAGCAGGGAATTTTCTCTTCCAGGAGAGTCAAACGTGGGGTTTGCATTTTCTTTCTTTTCAGGAGGGGTGTGGGGCGAAAGAGGTGGGCTTCATTTTCCTTGGGATTAGCTAAAGCTCCTTCCACTTTTATGTTGGCAACATGAGGCTTCATCAGCCCTCTGATCCTGCCCTGAATAAAAATATAGCATTACTGTCAAACTGCAGAGCAGAGGGCTTGAACTTAACTGGATTAAAGCACATCTGAGGCAGTGTTCTTGGCTTCATGGAGGGAGGTGTGGGGGCTCCTGTGCTCCCAAATTCAGCTTGAGCATAGGGGAGTTCAATTTGTGCTGCTGGCTGAAGAACCTCAGAATTTTCTTGCAGGATGTTTGACTTGATGCTCAGCTCTCCCTTCACTGCAGTTCCATGTGTTTATCTTGACAATTCCCCGTTGGCAGCAGGCTCCCTCGTTGGTGGGGTGCACTTCATATTCATGGAGATGTATGCACGAGTTTAATTGCAAATAAACGCCACATTTGCTTATAGCTTGGTGTTTGCCTTTCCCATATGAATAAACATCCCTGGCTGCTCCTCTCTGTCCCGCACACACCCTTGAGAACACTTTCACAGCCTGTTTGCTGCCCTTGGCTCTTGGTTTGCTCTTTGGGCACTTTTCTTGCCAGATTTTTGTAGGTTTTTCCTGACCTCTGCTGATGGTCCAAGGTGTTGTGGTTTAATGGTGTGTTTTACAAGCAAGCAGAAGCCTCAGAACATCTACTCCTGCCTTGTTGTGTGTCGTGCCTCCCATCTTGGTGAGCGCCTGCAAGCTTGGATGTATCCCCATATGTCCAGTAATGAGCATGGGCTAATTGCCTAGGCAGATAGAAAAATAGATAGGTAATTTGTAGCTATTTAATTTTACATTAGGTGGAGGGATGTAGGGGCAGAGGCTAATGTTGTTGGCATTTCTTTTCAGGGTTGTTAACCAGATATGCTGCCTCTGGGGCATAACAATGCCTCCCTCAGTAGAGCTCTAATACTTTTATTACATTCTTATTAATTTAGCAATGGCCTAAAGTCTGTGAGGCACCTTCCAAGGCATGATCCCTGCCCTGAGGACCTTACAGACTAATTCCAAAGCATGATACAACCGGGGATTACTCAGTGAGGGCAGGGGCCTAATGGAGTAAGAAATGGTTTGTATTAGATAAATGGATAAGGATGAATCAGTGCAAGAGTTAATCACGTTGTTCCTTACAGGCACGAGGGGATAAAGCAGCTCCTTGGGAGTTCTGTGGTGTCTTTCAAGCAGGGACCACAGCTGAAGGTGTCTCCTGTCTCCCAGATCCGTATGGATGGCTGCTCTGGGAAGCAACGTGCTCCACGTGCAGGAAGCTCTGTGAGTAAATGGTCTGTCAACAAAAACCTTGGCTGTAACCTCCAAAACTGGCCATGTCCTGTCCCCCAGAAACACCAACAGCACTCACACCATCACCCCTCTCAGCCCTTTTGGGGGCAGAGGGCTGGGGGAGTTTTCTTATTTGGAGTGAAATTGTAAAGCTGTGCCTTTTTGCCACAGATTTCAGTTCTTGGGAAGCCACAAACTGAGGGTCCCAAACAAAAGAGCTGTGCAGGAGGTCAGGAAAAGGGCCGGAGGGGAGCGGGGGCTGGAAAAGGGCTTATGCTCGGGGGTGGCCAAAGGGTTCCCCTGCTCCCCCCAGCACCTGTCCTCCCTGTCTGAAGCCTGTAAGCTGCCCAGCACAGCCAGAGGCTCGTGGGACAGATGGGTCTGCAACAGCTGAGGGAGCTCGGGGCAGACGGGATGAAAGAGAGACGAGGAGCCCTCCCCTCAGAGCCTCGGCAGCGCGGGCTGGTGTGAGCCAGTGGGGAACATTTGGTGTCCATGTGGCATCTGGCAGCAGAGTTTGCTTCTCTGGCATTTCCTCTGGTGAAAGGAAGAGCAAAGCAATTCCTTTCCAAGCAGCTGCTCCACTCCACTGGGAGGGAACAGCATCCTCCTCCTCCTCCCTGCCCTGGCCCTTCGGCAGGGTGCTGCATCCCAGCCCCCTAAATTACCACCCCAGCCCCAGGTAAACATCCTTTACCCTCATTTACTCTCTCATATTTTTTCCTACTGAGAAAAGAAACCCTCTCTGCATCACTTACTTTAAGAACAAGTTGCTGTGGCAACTGGACGCTGCACTTGAAGTGCTCGGCTCTGTCTTCTTGACATCATTGTTTGACTTCCAGTTGCTGGAGCAACAGATCTCTGGGAAGAACCAGTGAGGCTGAGGTTTCTCTTTCTTTCTTCCTCCACATTGCTTTTCTTTGGGGCCTGAGAGCACCAGCAATGGTTTGCTTTTCACTGAAGACACACACACACTGTTAACATATGATGGGAAGATGTCAGGCAGTGTTAGAAGAAATGGGAGTAAGGTCAAGGGCTCGTTACAATGGGGGAATTCTGAAAAAAACTGAAAAAAACAAGGAGAGAATGAATGAGCCGTTATGTGTCCCAGGATCAGAGGGTTAGAGAAGTGCCTCCAGCACACTCAGTGTCAGGCATTTACCACGTAATGTTTTTCTGCTGGTGGTTCTGAGCCCCAGGTTTTCCCAAAGCAGACACGTAGCTGGGGTGACAAGCAGAGAATGTGAAATGCCATCAGATATAAATGTATAAGTCAATACCACAATGTAGCTCCTTCATTTCCTCTTAATGAAATATTAGACTTACTGCTTCCTTCCAAAAACTTTTTCTTGCTGTGTTGTCTCTGGCCAAAGAGCAGCTGTGTAACCCATCCCAGATAACTTTCTTCTGCACTGGGGTGCAGGAGGGCATATGGGACAGCTGCTTACTTAATTATTGCTCTCTAAAAGCTGCCTGTCCTCCATGGCAATTGTTGGGGGCTCTGGCTGTAGGCACACGGGGTGGTTGGGGGTGCTGCCCACTGGGTGCACCAGCATCACCCTGTGCCAGCAGCGCAGAGGGACCATGTCCCCATTGGCACAGGGGTATCTTGGTGATGCACTGGGACTTCAAGAACCAGAATAATGTCCTTTGTTGAAATGCTTACAGCCAGGAATGCTCAACTTCATTTTCCCAGAGTGGAACTCTCCGCTGGGTTTATGCACTGTGGTGGCTGGCAGCATCCAGGTCCTACCTCAGCGTTTTGGGTGAACAGACACCATGGTCCTGCACAGAGCTCTTGGTGAAATGTGGCTGGTTTTCACAGAGTCCTAGACTCCTAGAATGGTCTGAGCTGGAAAGGACCTTTAAGATCATCTAGTTCCACCTGCCCCTGCCATGGGGTGGGGTTTTCTCTGGGATTAGTGTTTGCAGAGCTTGAGGTGGCAACAGCTACTGACTCGTAGCCTGATGCTGAATTCACAGTTCTCTAGGTGTGAGTTTTGAATTTCTCCCTGGCAGGAGGCTGACCAGGTGTGGTTTAAAAGCCAGAGCAAGAGGGAGGCTGGAGGTGGGATGATGGATGCACTGGAATAAACTCTTGGCATTATGCATTAAATTAGTAATAAGTGAAATGTCAAAGTGGGGATTGTATTTTGGCAAACATTTTAACCTTAAAACATTATTGATACATTACTGCACTTTTAGCAGGCTAAACCTTTCCTTGATTACCTGATAACACAACCATAGGATTTCACTTTGTATCAGTGAATTAGGAGAGGCCTTAAGTGATGCTGTTGGATGGGCTAGGATCCGTGAAATTTAAAGTGCAGTTTTTAATTGAAAGGGATTTGAAGTTAAATGATAATTTTGAAAACAAAATTTGAGAAGTAGTAATAAAAAACGTTAAATCTGTTGGTGTCAAGATAAAGGTAAGGGTGACTGTCATTAAAAGGTACTTAGGCTCACAGAATTGTTAAGGTTGGAAAAGACCTCTAGGGTCATCAAGTCCCACTGTTAACCCAGCACTGCCAAGTCCACCACTAAACCATGTCCCTCAGTGCCACAAAATGACTTAAAAACCTGAGATTTTCTTGTTCTGAGAATTCCTGCTAATCTGGCTGTCCAGCTCATGCTGGATTTCTGTGTATATACAAAAGCACAAACTTTTTCACAATGAAGTTATGGTTTCAGTATTACACCCTCAATGCCCACAAAATACACAGAATTCAAATTAACAAATATACATGCCTCAAAGTCTACACAATGTCAGCCACAAATATGCAGGCAAGAATGCCGCTTGCTAGAGCTTGGAGTTGGCTATTAGTGAACATTTGTATGGTGCTCAGATAATTTGTTCTTAAATGCCACACATGTACCACATGGTTCAGATGTGGTTTGAGGAGCTATAAAACGGGATTTCAGACTGGTTCTGTCCCTGCTCTTAAAGCCATGGCTCAATTAGGGCTCAGATGCATCTCAGCTATAGGGCTGGCATCCTGAGTGAGGGATTTGTGACTGGCTGGGGTTTGTGGGAGCTGAAAGGCATGGATGCAGCTGCTTATTAGTGAATTTGTGCACGTGCCAGTCTGCAGTGAAATGTACTTGAAATAACCTATCCTAGATGCCTCTGCAAGGATGATGGCCCTGATGATTTAGCTATTTCGGTTCCAGCTTGAATTATTCATGTATTTGAAAACACTCATGAATTATTTGTGTTTTCGCTAAATATATAATTTAAAACCCCAAATCCTTCCGACAAAATATAATATTTATTTATTTCTCGCTGCTCTGATGTGGTGCCCCTACCCTGAGACAGCCCTTCAGGCAGAGGCTCGTAGGGAGATACGGAGTCAGGGCACAGTGAAGGCATCAGTATCCCTGCCTTAACCTGTGCCGACAGGGAACCAGCCCCTGTTGCAGCAAGAAAAAGGAAGACTCATATAAAACTTAGATCTAGCCTCAACTTGTTTTCTTTAATTCTGGGCACTGGGTTTTGGGGAATGGTGACCATCTTGCACACATGGGTTTTGGATTTAGGGGCTGCTTTCACATGTTGACACACCTGGATTTAAGGTGCCCAGCAGTGGATCAAAGTTGATCCCTGTGATGGGAACTCCTGATCTGGTACAAATTCACCACCTGGTTCAAATGCATTCAACGGCTTTGTGACATACCTTGATCCTGGGAATCTTCATGCCAAGTGCAGAGCTGTGTGTCAGCTTCGCACTGACATAACGTGGCCAGCTAACTCCGAGCTGGAGCACACCACATCACGTGCTCAGGCTAATTCAGCAAAAATGTGTTTGTGCTTGATCCAGATCGAATCTGTCCTGCCACGAAACCTCAGAGTACAGCAGATGTGATATTAATAGATGTGGAACCACAGCCTGAGCCTCTCCCCCTCCCCAAACATCTGCAGAGAGGGGGGACGGCAGTGCTGGGAGGAGGCATCCTGCAGGGACTGCACTTCTGCTCTCGGTTAACTGTGTGAACTTCCCAGAGCTTACATTAATTTTAAAGAAAGCACTTTGGCATAACTGACAAAAAACCTCGTCCCTTCACCTCAGGGGATTTGTTTCTTCCAGGGAAAGTTTGAGTACCTGCTCTCTAATGAAGCATCTTAATACACCATGTCATTTTTCTCTTTCTTCTTTTCCCTCACAGCTCTTTCACTGCAGTAAAACTGCTTTATCTAGCCACAGTATCAGAAGTTTTTTAACCTCTCTGGGGTTCACATTATTTTAAAGATCTTGATTTCACCTGGACATGTATCGCCCTGAACTGCCCAGCGCCACTGCTGAACCCTTGAAAAATGTCCTTTCCATTTGGTCGCTTCTGAGAGACCAAGATCTGTGTTTTTCCCTAGTTAAAAAAACCCCAAAGAACCGCCTCAAAGCCTCATAGTTTTCCATGAGATTCCCTGGTCTTTTTTTCTCTTGCATTGACTGTACATTCCACCAGAAATCTTTCATTTTTGTGGCTTCTGTCATAAGAATTTAGATTTCCCCCCCTCCCTATTAGCTGATTAATGTGCTTTCATTTTGTCTAAAGTGTGTGTGTGAGTGTGTGTGCGTGTCCTCAACAAAAGCCTTTTCTCTCTTCATCTCTGTGTTCTGGGACTGAGGCCAAGTTGTGATTGTAATAATGTAATCTCTCCTGAATACTTGAAGTGATGGGAAAAAATGAGATTTTGAAAATGAAATAGATTAATCTATACAGCTAGAGGGGGGAAATCATGCATTTTAATTAGCTCTTGAGAGTAATTTTCCTTAAAGTAGTACAAGCCAGGTGTGCAAAAGTATTCTCCTGCCTTAAGAGTCTTGTTTCTCCTTCTGGAGTCCTTGGAAAAGATGGTGACAAGTGACAAGTTCATTTGGAATGCTACTGGTGAAGGGATTGAACATAAGGTAACTTGATGGGACCTGATTTTTTAGAGGTTGCACTTAAGGATCTCTCTGAAAATCAAGCTCCTCTCCCCCTAAGAATGCCTCAAACCCTGAAGCAGCTGCTCACTTCAGCTTGCAGGAAGACTCTGGTTTTCTGTGTGCTTGTGCACACAGGGGAACGGTGATTTATCAAGTTGTTTTATTTAACTTTTGTTCAGGATGAGATCATTCCCTAAAAGGTGTTCACAGTTTATTCCCTTGCTGGCTGGGGCTGCTGGCTGTTCTGCAGGC
This sequence comes from Oriolus oriolus, assembly GCA_013400235.1. Classification (NCBI taxonomy): domain Eukaryota; kingdom Metazoa; phylum Chordata; class Aves; order Passeriformes; family Corvidae; genus Oriolus; species Oriolus oriolus. Next base: position 106,803 of record VXBT01008596.1, read on the forward strand.
AGGAGGGCAGGGAAAAGGGGGTGTTTTTCATGAGGCAGGGGCTTGGAGCTGTATTGGAAGAGAAAAGCTGAGCCGCTGTCACTCACTGTGTACCTGCTCCTGCTCTGCCTGCTTGGGAAATGAAAATCTCTTGTCCATGGTGTGGTGGCTGTGCCCATCCTCACACCTTCTATACAGCCAGCATACTCCAGTGACTTTTGATTGTCAGCCAATGCTCTTCATGACCCTGCGTTGTGAAGCCGCCTTGAATATTCACCCTAATTTCCTTTTGTGTCAATGGTGAAGGAGCAGTTTTCTAACGGTACAGCAAACAAAGTGTCGTGACTGAGGCTGGAGAAGCGTTTGATTCATTGATGGAGATGTTTATTCATAGAATCATTGAATGATTTGGTTTGGAAGAGACTTTAAAGATCATCCAGTTCCAACCCCACTGCCACGAGCAGGGCCGACTTCCACTAGACCAGGTTGCTCAAAGCCACATCCAAGCTGGCCTTGAACATTTCCAGGGATGAGACAGTTTGGGCAATTTTTGACTGATTGAGTCTGGTCTTTTCCCAGAACCACCCCCACTTCTCCTGTTCCAGCTGCATAACAAAAATCTCCCATCCTGGAGTGCTAACAAGCTCCTCAATCTCCTCTTTCAGCCTTGGTCTACAACCAGCTGCAAAGGACACATGATTTTGGAGAATGTGCTGTTTTACCTCAGTCTGAGTTTTATATCCCAGCCAGGCATACTGAAATTTTTCAAACTTCCTTTTCAATCAGTCACTTTGGCATAGTAATGGCTTGGGTTGCTCTTTTCTTAAATCTGTTTTAATTCTTTACCTTTGTATTTTAGCAGCAAGTTGCCTTGAATTTACAGTTCCTGTTGAATTCCTCTATGAATAGCACCTAGGTTTCCTACTCTGCAGCTGCAAACAAGGTTTAAAAGCTTTTGGGATTTCTTGGCAGCTAATAACTCCCAGACTCCAGCACAGTTCATTTTCAAAATGTTTCTCATGCTTCAATCTGGACAGCGTTATGCAGGTCAGGGAATCCTGTCAGACTGGGGGCCAGGGGAGGATGTTCCATCAAAAGCTTTTTTGGCAAATTAAAAAAAGAAAAAAAAAAGGACCTTTAGGAATACTGCTTAATATCCTTTCCATCCAAAATAGGAAAAGCACCTGTAACTGATGCCAAGCACAGGAAAAAAATAAATAAAAAAAAATCCCCAAGCAAAGACCTCCAACTGGAAATATTTCCTGAATGATCTCACTGAGAATCCCGTAAGTGGCTGGATCAGTTTTCGGGAAAAGGGAACATGGGCTTGAGCTCCATACTGAAAGACAAGAAAAAGCTTCAGGAAAAAAAAAAAAAGAGCCAAACCCAGATGCAAGCTGTCAGAGGTGCTGGGATTTTTTTCATTCCTGGTTGGGACCTTTTGACATTTGCATGGAAAATGTCACAGGAACACAGCAAGACTTGAGGTGAGGAAACAGGTCTAAAAATTGGCAAAATGATGCTTGTAGCTTTCAGCTAGTGCCCACCCTTGTACAGAGGCAGAGCTGAGCAGGGACAGAGCTCGGAGGGTGAATATTGTCTTTACAGACCTGTGTCAGGGCGTGAGGGATGTGGCAGGCGATGGGTTGAGCAGCAGAGGACTTGTTTAGTGTCACCTCGGACTTGAGCAGTTCACTCAGCTGTGCTGTGTGGTAAATGTGGATAGCTCTGGTGACAGAACACTTCTAGGCTCATGCCCTCAGCTAAATTTCAGGCTGGCACTTTTACCAAGAACATCAAGCTCATCACCAAGTTGGGGTTTGCCCTTAACTCTGAGTGGATCTTTGCTTGCGTCTGACCTAGAGTCAGATACAGTCTCTCCTTTTTAATGATGTGTCTGCAATTAGTATTTATTTTAGATTTAATCAGTCAGTGCCTGTCAGCTAAAACCTCAATAATTATGATCTTGCTGTCAGGGAGAAAGGAAATTAAACCTCAGGAGGTCACATCAAGACTGTGACTCTGCTCTCAGTGTATTGGGGATCCTGGGCAGGACTGAATGTATTTAGGGGCATGACCCAGAGGAAAATGCACAAGGTTTTTTTCTGTGGTTTTGGGCCAAACTGAGGCATGAAGACACATTTGGATGGGTATTTTCACTTAGCAAAAGCACCTGCTCAGAGCTGGATTTCACTCTTTGGAATTTTTGTGACTCATGCTCTGCTTTGCTTCTGCTCTTCTTCATTTATCCTTCCAAAGAAGTTAAACTGGATGTATCCTGAGACACAAAGTCCACCAGTCTTTGCTTCCAGCTGCACTGGAAATGTTGCAAGGCATTTTCTTTTAGAGCTTAAGAAATATAAGATGACTGGATCATACAGATCAGATTTTTCAACCTGTAAATTGCAAACGAATAGGAGAGGCCTCCCTCCTGTTTTAACTGCCAGGAAAAAGAATCCTGAAATCTTTATTTTCCATTGCAACATAGACTCATGAGATAGAAGAGACTGAGACCTGCCAAAGTAAATCCTCATTGAGAGCCTGCTTGGAGCTTTAGAACAGATTTGAAGAACTTATCTGAGTTGAATTATTTTGCCTAATCCTGGTGGTAATTTGGCTGGAGGTGTTCACTCCCCTTAGATACGCTGCAGGCTGCATGCTGTAGTACTTAGGCACAGATTTAACAAGGACAGAGAATCTCAAGGAACTTCCACACCACCATGTGAACACCTCCAGCTCGCCAGACTGATGCACTTCATCAAAGTGGACTTTTCTGTCACAGTATGATTGCTGGATGTGAGGTACAAGCCTGCAACTGCAGGTCTGCTTAGAAGGAGAAGTAATGCATGTGCCATATGGTAGAAATTGATGTCTGGTAATAGATGTTTCATATATTCCAAGAACAACATTTGCTCCAAATGAAAATTCATACTCTTTAACTCTTTTTTAACCTACAACTTGTTTTTTAAGTTGAGCTTTCTGCTCAACTTAAGGTTCTGCTTTCTCTGAGACTCCACAGCATCTGAAAGGAGTACTACACCATTCCTCCACAAATACTCTCTGTGGGCTCAGCTTCACATGTCCCTTCATCCCTGGTGCCCTGCTGGGAGGGCTGCACAGTGCTGACAGCTTTTAATGAGCTGCAGAAACCCAGGGCAGAGAGGGCTGCTTTCCACGGGGAAGGGCAAGCTTATCTCTTAATTTCCAATCTCAAAAATACTCTGGGGGTCCTGGGAGATGAAGGGCCTGTGTGTGTCAATGTAAAAGATAATTACAGCAGTGTTTCTGGCAAGTGGAGATGATGGAAATGCCGTGACAGAACCATCCCTTGGCAAAGGTCTGGTTGGAGAGGGCATTTCTGTCGCAGGCTCAGTGTGCTCCAGGACTGTGCCCATCTCGTTGGATGCTTGCTTAGGAGAAACAGAGGGAAGAGGCTCCAGCATTATTGAATAGCTTAGTATTTTAGTGCATTTGGGGTTTTCATGGTCAGATACCTCATTTTAAAAAAACCCAAACAAACAACTTTTTAAAATATCGCTTACAGTATTTAGCTGTAAAACAGTAAGTTACTTATTGGAGAAATTAAAGGAAACAGAAAGAAAAATTACTAAACAATTTGTAAGCCTCAGAGTAAGGCTGACTCTTATTTTCAGGAGATATGTGATCCTTAGGTACTTCATAATAATGACCCTGATAAGTTCTCTCTGCATGATTTAAACCTGACTTGGTTCAGCAATAGCAATGCTTCACTCTTTTTGGGTATCTTCCGTGAAAATCACCTCTAGATCATCCTTTAGGAACACATGTGGAAGTGCAGTAATGTCTGAGGCGGAGGATGAACAGTGTTCAAACAATGCTGGCACTGCTCAGCACTGAACTTCCCTGGATTGGAAATTAACAAAAATACCATATTTCTCTGAAGCTTTTAGGGGCATGCAAGGTACCAGAGTATGCTCAGTGGGTTTAGGAATTACCCTGACTGTAGGACTGCCTGGGGTCTCCTCAGAGCTTCATACAGTGATTTATCAAGGGGCAGGTGTTCCCCACTGCTCCCTGACCTCTCCAAGCTTGTCCAGGAGAAAAGGGCATCTACCAAACCCTCATCCTAGGATCTGCAGGATACACACAGATGTGGATATCGTCAAAAACAGCTGGGCTCTGGGTATATGAGAGGCAAGCAGAGGTCTTCACCAAGGCACAATAGTCCTTCAGCTGCTCCACACATGATATTAAACACGTCGAATATAACATATAAAATACAAAACAATTATATATATAGTTTGTATATGTCCTGGACACAGTTACACTTTTCTCCCTGGCACGTTTCCTTTTCTTCCTCCCCATATACGACTCTGATCAAGCTGTGCAACTTGAAGTGCATTCGTGTGGGTCTTGTGAGGCCTTTTAATTCCAGTGGGGCGAAGGGCCATGTGGTTCAGAGTCCCCTCAAACAGAGAGGCAGAAGTTGTATCTGGTGAAGTCCAGGGGGTCACATCATCGGTTCAAAACGAGGGAACAAAAACAGAGCAGAGAACTGCAGCCAATGTGCTGGGAGAGACTCCAAGGAAAGAGCAAAGCTGCCTTTTTGTGTGGACAAGGCGTGTTAACTGGACAACGGAGTGAAGAAACACCAGGAAACAGAGACCTTCCTTTGCAGAGCCAGATTTTATCCAGCGTTGTCTCCTTTCTGCTGGACTGGCACCTGTCTGTTTTGGCTGGTGCCAAGAGAAGGTGCAGGGCACGTGCTGGGCTTCTGTCACAACCTTGAAGACTGTAGCTGTCTGTACTTTGTGATACACAGATCACATATGGCAACAGAGGGAGGTTTTCAAGTCTCCTTTTCCACCATTTAATGGGACTCTGGCTGCAGCGAAGAGAGCAGAGTCCTGGGCCTCTTCCCATGTCTGGATGTTTTGCTGGAACAGTATCTGTGATGCAGAGACCCAGTTTTTTCCCCAGGTAGGAGGGGGAAGAGAAACTTAAGGAGAGATGAGACTGCTGGTAGGAAGGAGAAAGCCTGCACATATTTTGCTTCATGATCATTTAAGCAGCCCACACTTATACAGGTTATAGGTGTTGGCTTCTCAATTTTAATACGATGAAAAGGTGCCTAGAACGATGGATGACCTCCTTTAGTGGAAGAATGCTTTGTGTAACTGGTAGTCATAAATTCATATCTAAATCTCCAACAAACTCAAAGGCACTTTCATCTGCCTGAGGAAGATGGTGTTGGTTTAAGTATTTTTTTTTCTGACCGTACTGTTCCCTATCAGTATAAAATCTCTGCAGAGAAGGAGGCTGTGAAGAGAATTGCTTGTGCTGAAATACAGTTCTGTGGGAGATATTTCGTGTTCTCCTGAAGCTAGACAGGACTACCATCCAGAAGCGAGGCAGCTGCTGCACAATACCCACTCCTCAAAGCACCAGTTGGTGTGTGCTTCTGCAATCACTCTGATTTCTACATTGACTTAACCAGTCAGTCCAGTCAGGGCTGGCAGGCTGCATTTTCCTGTCACTTTTCTCAGCCCTGGGACGAGATGAGTATCTGCCTGACAGTGGCACAGGGAAGAGGAGGTTCCAGGACTCACAGCCTGCAGATGCACAGATAAAGATGAGAGGACATCTGGTCTCACCCGCGCTCTGTGAGGCAGGCTCTTGGCAGAGGTTTCTGAAGTGGCTTGAAGTGGGGAGGAGGGAGGGGCTGCTGGGGATCACACGCCCTGCCCTTCTTCTTTTGAAAGCGCAGGAGGGTCCTGGGGAGAGGGCTGGGTGGGAGAAGCTGCCAGATGTGAAGGGATGCTCAGCCAAGGGAAAACTTCCAAAGGCTGAACCTGATTTTCAGGCGTGCAGGGGTGTTCCCATGCAAAGCTTTTTAGACTGGTCTCTCTCCTCAACAGTGCTCCCAATCAGAATTACTTTCAGGCTAGTGGTACACTGCCCCACCCTCAGCCCCCACAGCTCGCAAGTATCAACCCAAAATACACAACTTTTGGCCTTTTTTCAGGTTCTTGTTATTTACAGAAAGAATAATCTCAAATAAACACAATCTGTGATCAACCTGTAAAGACACTTCAAGGTCGTGGTGTCTGATAAGCACAAATAGAGATTGTCGATCTAAAATTCATATATCCCCCTGAAGCCCCCCGACTCAGAAGTACAAATATCTCCCACACACAGAATCACCTAGGGTCAAATTCTCTGCTGGTGTAAACTGGCAGAAATCCATTGACTTCTCCCATAAATCAATTTAATTAAAAGTGTCTTCTGATGTGTCTTTGTTTAGCAATAATGTTAATTTGAGAAGGTGTGATGGCAAGAAAACAAATCCCTTTACATTCCCTCCCTCCAACTCTCTAGCTCAATTTTGTTTGTAAAGAAAATATTTATTTTTTAAAACTGGAACAATAAATGTATTGTTCACAAGGAGTCTTTTGTTCTGCCAATACATCCACTCAGAAGAAGCTTATCTGAGGTTGTGTATTGGAGAGGGAGGAGAGAAAGGGCCAATTCACAGGTATAAATTGCCCATATACTTAGGGACAATGAGTTCACCTGATAAAATCAGACCACCCTCCCTGCAAAACTATACCTGAAGCATAAAAAAATTAGTACTTTTTGAACTTCTGAAATGCTGTGATTTATTTAAGAACTTTTTTCTTTTATCTTTCCTATAAATCTGACTATTCCATCGGGACTATCCCATTAGGCTCAATTCAGCAAAATGCTCCCGAGTTTAAATTCACCAGCAAATCACTTAAACACATGCTTAACTTTAAGCAAAAGCTTAAGTCTCAGGCATTCAAACCATTCATGTGTGATTTATTCCTGTCCTTTTGGAGAGCAGAAGGAATGTAACTTGGCCAATCCGCAGCCGATAAGGAGGCAAAACCAAAGTGACAGACCGAGGTGTTGGGAAATATTTGCTTGGCTCTGAACTTGTGTATTGGCTGGAACGAGTTCAGATGTTTCCTTGAACTCTGTAGGGAATCCTCATGGGTTTTTTCCTGCTTTTCACATGGGCTTTAGACAACACGAGGGCTCCTAAGCCCCAGGTGCTCTTGCTCAGCACTTGACAGCATGTAACACTTCAGGACTGCTATGGGGAAGAAATTGGGACAGATGGCCAGGCTGCTGGATTGCTACGGCTGTCAAGGGTCAGCTCTCAAGTAGGTCTCTCTCAGCCTTCAGTGCATCTGTGATTTTAGATTACTTAAACTATATGGAATATGTGTCATGAGCATTTTCTCACATTTATGTCCCGTGGGCTCTCCCAAAACGCTGAAATGTCAGGTGTCACTATGCCAGTCTTATTTGTCATGCACCGAGACAGTCCCAAAACCAGGCCGTGCTGGGGACTGTCCCTACAGTCATTCTTTTAGGCACCCACTTGATGGTTTCATTTCCCCTGGTGAAGGAGCCGTCCAAGCTGTGCCCTCGGGTGCCAGGTTAAAGCACTCGTGCCTCTGCAGCCAAATGACACAGGATGTTTGCACTGCTCTTTTTTCTGGTTTTAGCCCACCTCATCACTCTCACCGGGGAGGAGCTGTCTCTCAGCCTTCCTTTCTCTGCAGAGCATCCCACAGGTTCCCAGCCCATCATGCGGGCAGGTGCTGCAACCAACGGGATCATCCAGTAGTTTCCAGCAAGAAAGTCCTGGAGCCCTGGGGACTAAAGGAGAAACTCGGGGAAAAATGAGGACGTTGAATACACACTTTGTTCAGGAGACTAAAGATGTAGTGAGCTAATGCGAGGGTTTTCTTGGAAGTGCAGGAGGCTTCAGCTCCCCTGAGGCCGACTCTGGTGATGGGCTCCGGTCCCAGCTCACAGCTCATCACCTCGTGTCTCTGCTCCCGAGGAGATAAGGGCTACGTACTCCTTGATCTCCACTTCTGCATCCTCCCTGAATAGGAGGGTGCAGTTCTTCCATGCACGAAAAAGAAGCCTCTGTCAGTGTTGCTACAGTGAAACCATCCACTGGAACCGTATTTGCTTTATTAAATCCGTTTTTCTCTGAGGTTTCCCCACATTTTGCTGGATGTGTTGAGCTCATGAGACCTGTTCACTCCCTGAGATGTTTATAGGCTTTAATAAAGAATCTGATGGGCACTCTTGTCCTTTGAGGGCACGGATTTAAATTTTAGCCTGTATTAACTGAGGAGATATTGTAGGATAAACTAGTATTTCTTAAGTAGAAGTCTTATTTAATTTGATCCAAAGCACCTTATTTTACAGAGTTAAACATTACTGCTGGAAATAACTTCAAATTTGCACAACATTAAATCTTAAGAATAGTTCTGAATTGAGCTTAAAACTTGTGTGTCCTTTTGGGGACTGAAAGAGGGAAAAGAATCAGAAAGGGATAAAAGAGAAAAGACTGCAGGAGCTAAAATAAAGAAAGACAATCCCTTCATCACCTGAATAAAACCCACTAAGTGTTGAAATGAGGTCGAAAGATATTCGTTAGGACTGTGAAGTAGAAAGGCAGCAATTATTTCTTTGGAAAGTCTCTCTTAAGGACTTAAGCAGAAGCCTGGAGGGGGCTGCCTCCAGCTAGAAGGAATTGCCCCTGGCTTTACCAGGAGAGAGGGAAAGAAAGGAAGCAATTACCCACCGAACAATGGCACATTAAGACGCTCCTTTCTGTTTTCAAAGCCAAGCTCCCTCCCCAGTGTGGTTTCCAGCTGGGAGAGAGGAGGAGAGGGCCCCGTGGGAGGCAGCAGCTGCAGGCGGGGAGCCCCTCTCTGCTGGCTGGGACAGCCCCGATGGCCAGGCAGGAGGTGGAAGGGAGATGGAAATCCCGTGTGACCTCTGAGGATGCTCATTCCTTCAGGGATGGGCAGCTGGAATAGGGTTATCCTGTGGACCCGCTTTTGGAAAGCTTTTCTTCATTCATCAGGCTGTACCAGGGGAGGTTTAGATCAGAAATTAGGAAAAAGTTATTCACAGGAAGGGCTGTCAGACCCTAGAACAGCATGCCCAGGGAAGTAGGGGAGTCACCATCCCAGCAAGGATTTAAAAGATGTCTAGATGTGGCACTTGGGGACATGGTTTAGTGGTGGGCTTGGCTGTGCAGGGTTTGTGGTTGGATTTGATGCTCTTAGAGGTTTTTTCCAACCTAAATGATTCTCTAATTCCTGTTTCTCTCTGCACTGTCTCCTCTGCACCCGCTGACTACTTCAGCTGTCCTCCATAGCAAAACTCATCCCTCTGCTCCTCTGGAAGTTAGAAGGAGTTGGGGAGGGTTAGTCAAACACACATAAAGTGGAAATCCTGAGCCCACTTAGAAAAAACACCACTTTTTAAACTAGAACCCAGATCAAACCATTGCAGTCCCCCTCTCAAACCTGCCTTGCCATCAGAGCACATTGCAGAGCATCTTGCATGCAGCAGAAAGTTTCTGGGGTTTAAGGCATTGCTGCAGCGAGATCCCTGGCAGGGTGAAACAAATCAGCAGCACACATGGCCCAGTGTGAAGGGCAGAGAGAGGACTTAGGGACAGGAGGTGCTTCCAGCCTCCACCACCCTTCCAGGGCAGGGGGTGGAAGGAGGGACTGCTGTGTTCACCGCCCATCTGGGAGCACTGAGGGGGTTTCAGCACACACAGACACAGACAGACAGACAGACAGACACACGTTGTCTTGGTGGCTGTGCTGCACCTTGGCCTTCAGGACCAGGGGGTTCACCCATCTGCATTGTTCCCCAGTGCTTGGCTGTGCAGGAACAGCCCACGGCACTCGTGTGTCAGGCTGAGTACAGGGAACAGCTGGAGCCTGCTCTGTTTTATGAAGTCTGTAAAACTCTTGTAGGTGCTGGCAGCCTCTCTGCCCCTCCTCTCCCACTCCAGCCACATGTCCCCCTCCTCCCACAGCCAGGCACCCAACCTTGGCCTCTGGCCCCAGGGCTGTGCACAGCTGGACAATATTTTTGGGCTGCTTGAAACAGCCGATTCCCACTGCCTTTCTCAGCCAGCCTCATTGCTCTCTATGTATGACCTTAAACCCTTCTTCCTCTTCTTCCTCTTGCTGCCTTTTTCTTACACTTTGCCTTCCCTGACCTGTTCCTGCACTTTTCCTCTCCCCATCCTTTTGCAATTAGGTGAGAGGGATGCTTTCCCATCTCTAGGACACTCATTTCTAGCTGGCATCTCTGGGTAGTGTTCTGCCTCTTTCCTCACGATTCTATTCCCAGATCCATGTTTCTGTCAAGGCTGCATGAAGGCATTTCTGCAGCCACAGGTTGGCCTGGATGGGTTTGCTTATCTGGGTGGAAACCACCCCGATGTCTTGGTGGTCTGTGTGCACCCTCCACTCCTGCCAGGCTGCTGGAAGCTGCTGCCTCCTTCATGTGTGTGCTGCCTCACATGTGTTGGAGGGTGTTTTTCCCCTTTCATTCTTCTCTGGATACAGCCGACTTCAAAGAGATTTTGTTCTTCATATCTGCAGGTCAAAACACTTGAGAAAATGACGCGAGCAGGGCTGATCCCTGCAATGTGTGTGGGTCAGGAGGTCAGCAAGGAGACTGGTTTTGTTCCCTGGTCAAAGGGAACTGGTTGCAGTCCCTCTTGGGGTGGTCTCTGCAGGAAGAGTGATAATGGGAAAACCAGCCAAGGCAAGGCTGCAGTGCCCCCAAGGGACTTCAGTGTCCATCCAAGCTAGAAGAACCTGATGGATGAAATGTGGATTTTAAGCTCATCTAACAAAGTGACCTTGATGCTCTAGTGGGAAGTGTCCCTGCCCATGGCAGAGGGGTTGAAATGAGATGATCTTTAGGGTCACTTTCAGCCAAAACCCTTCTGTGATTCCATGATTCTAGGCAACAACCTGGATATTGGCATGGATGCAGCCACTGCTGGGCATCAGTGTTGCAGATCCCTGATGTTTTCATGCCCTTTATAGCACAAGTCTATTCACCCCTGTGGAACAATGGGCCAGACCTGCTCTTGAGTCCCATGAGCATATTTCTCCTCCATTCATGCTGTGAAGCCTGAAGTTTGCACTATTTGTCACCTGAGCCCTGCTTTGGGGTTTACTGGTGGAGAGGATCTGAAGACAGTGAGGAGTTTGGGTAGGTCTGGGGAGGGTGAGAGCAGGTCACAGGTGAACCTACCCACAGGTAGCTCCTCTCTGCTATCTGTTGGGAAGGGTGATTGGAAATTATTAAAGTCACAGAGCCCAGGTGTTGACGCCCTGCTCAGGGAGTACAAATACCCACCCAGCCGTCGGGAGGGCTGGTTTGTCTGCTGAGCGGTGGGACCTGCAAATTGTGGTTCATCCTCCATCACTTCACCAAGGTAGGCTTGTGCTATGGTCTTGCTGATAGGTCTTTTTTGCTCACTTGAGGACAGGACTGCTTCTCTGTTCTCACCCCTGTCCTGCTCTTAGCTGGGAAGGATCAGTAGAGCTTGTGTGCAGCCGTGCGTGGCTCCCCTCTGCAAGCTCCTCTGCCTGGCAATCCATAATCCTGATAAAGCACCATCTGGGCTGGAAGTGTGTGAATATCCAACATGACAGCACCTCAAATTCCTTCTTTATGCTTATTAATAACAAGCTGTAAAAATAGCAGTCAGACAAGATGAGATCATAAGGCTGATCGTGGGATGCCATATGCTGTCTGTTTTACTGAGGGAGACACACAGAGGAGACCTGTGCTCTCTTGCCAGAGCAGGGTGGGGCTGGGGGCAGCAAGGGGTGTGTGGCCTCTATCCTTTTTAGGATAAACCATGGGAACAGAGAGGCACTGCTGAAAATTGCTGAAAATCTCTGAGTCTGAGGAGCAGCAGGTCTGTGGACTGGACAACTATTCCTTGGGTTTGTGGTGGCTTTATCTGGTCGTGACTCTAGCTGCTCTGTTCTGACCACACATCTCTATTTCTTTGAGGCAATGTTACCTTAACAGAAACAAAAGGTTTTTCTTTCTTTTGTTATTTTTTTTTTAAATTCTGTTTACTGTGAACTTAAGATTTGAAAAAATGCAGGCAGAAAATGCAGGGCCCATTTATGTTTGTACATGCTTCAAAAAGATGATGTAGATCTTGGCCAGCTGTGGGGATAGCAACATTTTCTGTGCTTAAAGGAATGATATTTCCAGCACCTAGCAATGTCCTATTTGTCTTTCATAATCCTCTGGCTGAGAAGTGTTGGTGTAGATTAGGGCTCTTCAAACTTTGATAGCTCATGGGCAACAATGCTGTGTTTGTGAAGTGTGAAGGGCAAGAACCTGCTCCCTGCTGACCCAGGCCAGAGTGCTGAGATTTCTTTTGCCCAGGGGATTTGCCTGTGCTACACCTGGGCTGTGGTTCATGGCAAACTGCAGAAACAAACTTTCTGAATCTTTCCTCTGTTTAAGGAATTAATTTTCTAGCTCAGGGTGTTGCTCCCTTGGTAATGCCCCAGGCTGTGGAGCTGCATGTTCTGCAGGCCCCTGTGCTGGTGCATCGCTGCCTTGCCAGAGGGGCTGTTTTTGGGGGGGTGACTCTAATACCCAAACCAGCCCCTTGCTCCTCAGGCCTCAGCGAGGCTCGGGTGCCAATTAAACCTTGCACAACCAAGAGCAAGCGGGACCTTTGGCAATATCCCTTCCCAAGGCCGCAGCTTCTGCTGTCCCAGGATGCGTGCATGAGTCACTGTCTGGAAATCCAGGTGGCCAGATGTCCGCCAGATACCGCAGGGCTCCTCCAGAAGGGGCCGAGGAGCCGAGGCTGCTCCTTCCCTCGCTCGCTCCCCGCGGAGGTGCGGCGCAGGTGAGGAGCTCGCACATCCCCGCGGCGCTGGGGCAGGCAGCCAGCGCTTGTGGGGCCGGCCCCGGGGGAGGCATCTGCGGCAGCTGGGTCCATCTCTGCCCCCCACCCTGCCGGGAGGGGGCTGTTGTCACAGCTGCCCCGCAGCACTCGCTCTCCAGCTGCTTTTGGCTGCCGTGCTGGTGGCTTGCAGGGAGCAGAACCAGGGACCCCTGCAGGCCCCTGCTCCAGACAGCTGGGGAAAGGCTCCTTTGGGTTTTCCCGGTGCCAAAGGCCTTTATTTCTTAGCACGGCATTAATCTGAGGGCTCTGCCCCTCCCTGTTCCCCTCTGGCCCATGGGCTGCAGGCTGTGTGCAAAGCACAAGCGGACAATGTCACTCCAGAGTTTGTGTCTGGAGTTTCTGGAGGGAGGCAGAGTCCTGCCTCGGGCTCTGGGTTGTGTTGGCTTTGCAAACAAGATGGTATTCTTTAACTGAAAAACAAAAAAGGTTCATTTTTTTTGGTGGTTTTTCAAATTATTGAGAAGCCTGGTGGCAATACAAAATGAGGACATTAAATTGCTTTTAGATGGTGACACATGAGCTTTTGATGAAAAATCAATAAAATAACTAGCGTTGAACTTAATAAACTCTTTAAAAAGCTGTGAAACACCAGGGAGTCCTCTTTTGAGGAAGATCATTGTCTTTCCAGAAGGAAAAACAGATTTCTGAGGAATAAGTGTAACTAGATCTAGCTGGTAACTTGTTGGCCGTGAGTAGTGGTCTCCCTCCTTGCCTCAGATCCACCTCCAGCCTTCCCCATAGCCCTGGGCTGAGCTGTGCCTTTGGTGTGCAGCTACATTCCATCAGCCTTCATAGGTCAGGCAATTCTCTTCCTTCTTGAAGAGGTAAAATCAGCCAAAGCCCTCGAATTCTGTTGTTGTGAGGAACAGGGCACTGCAAGAAGCAGCTTTGCTTTAGGGCAGCTCCTCATCAGTGCAGTTATTCTGCGGGCACTTTGTTCCCATCTGTGCCCACCTTGGGGGATGTATGGATTAGGGCTCCATAAAGCACTGCCATGCTCCAGGAGCAGGGCAGAAAACCCCTTTTTTGTATCTGTCCCTGAAGCAATCTTGCTGGAAGGTGAATCAGGGCAGTGGCTCTGCAGGAGCCTGTTGTAATTGCCAGATTTAGGATGTTGGGCTCTGAATAAATCTTAGCTTTTACTTTACTGGGCTAATTCAGGCTTGAAAACTGAAGTGACAGTTTATAGCCAGGCTTTTCAGTTTGGCTTGTCCAAGATTGTGCATGTGTGTTATGTGGCTGAATGCAAATAAGCTGCTCCCAGAAAACACAGTTGCAAGTGCTAAACTTATTATCCGCATGGGCTGATGGTGTGAGCGACTGGAGAGCGCATAAATTACCTTTTTTCTGCTCAGAGTGAAAGTGATACTGGTGCTGTAGTCCCTGACAGTAAGGAATGACTCTTTCTGGTTGGACAGGTTTGATTGGCCGCTAATTTACTCTCCCTCCTCTCATAATTCAGCACAGCTCTCTTGATGCGCTCTGCCAGCTCTCCCCAATTTGCTGCTAGGAGGATTTTCATGCAAGTGAATTGTGGATTCCAGTTACAACATGTACAGAGCACGCTCCTGCTTGATGGCTCTGTGCTTAGATGTCGCAGGAAGAGACAGTGTTTTGTATAACTGCAAGAAAAATACCATGTTCTAATTAGTGTAATTTATAGTCCCTTGCAGGCTAAAACAACAGCTGATGAGTCAGGGAAGTTCCTTCTTCTGACACTTGCTGAAAGAAATGTTATTTTAGCTCCCATGATTTTTGGGGAGGGGGGAGGAACAGAGTGTGGAGGATCTGAAATGCCTCACCCCCCCTCCAGCACCTACATCCTGCAAAGTGTTTCCTGTTTGAAGCTTTCTGGGGTGGTTGCTGTGCAGTGAGGGAACACCGATTATGGCCATGTCTAATTATCAGTCATAGTGGATCCCAGTTTGGGTGTCTGTGTCTGAACTGGAGCTCCTGAGGTTGCTGGGACAGGAGGTTTCAGTAGCTGCAGTAGTGTCAGTGTTGAATTTATAGCTGAGCAGGCAGAAGGATGAGCACTCATGTCCCTTGTGCTCTACCTGGGCACTGGCGTGCTGTGAACATGCTCATAGGTGAGAGCTGAGTGAAAGGTGAGACTTTCAGTTCCATTTCCAAAGATGGTCTTGCTACTGAGCTTCAACCTTGTCCTACCCCTCTAGCCCAAGCCTTTGTTCAGACTGGTCTCTGCAAAGGTGAGTCACTTGGATAAAAGCAAAGTTTCACTCCAGGTCGGTTATTCCACCCCAAACTTGTCACTGATGATTGGGTGAACTGAGACAAACAGCTCAGGACCTGCCTGTGAGCTGCAGGAGTGACAGGCCCAGGGGTGGGGGGACCCTCCCACCTTGTCCTGGGGACTGTCCCTGGCCATGTAAGTCTGGCTCCGACCATGAGAGGTCAGCAATGGACCTGCCCAGCAGCCAGCTGCCCTCCTTGGAGCAGGCACTGCAAAGCCCCCTCCACTCAGGGGCAGGGGATGCCACGTGGATATTTTGCTCAGCATGTGCTGCCCATGCATGTGGTAGGAGTGGTTAGTGACAGAAAATAAGCTCCCTAAAGGTGTCTATAGCAAGCTGTGTCAAGGCTTTTGCCCACAGCAAAGCTAAAGATTTCTTCACCGAACGTTTCTTTTTCATCCTGGTGGCTTTTTTTTTGGCCACCATGAGATACTGGCATTCTTTGGCTTTTGCTGTTGGAAGACAGGCTATTCTCCGAGAATAGGTAAATTGTGACTATCTTGCACACTTGTCTATGAACTTCAAGGACTTATGGAGGCTTTTGGAGGAAAAAAGGATTCTGCAAATCTGAATCTTTGGGTGAAAAGGAAGTTGCAGAGAGTTCACCCAATGACATGTCAGTTATGAAGGGTCCTTAGACAGCAAATGAAGTGACCATGGCCTGGCTCTGTCGAAAATGTGCCAGCAACTGTGTTGGACCACAAACCTCTTGCTCCTAGAAGTGTCACTTCAAGTTCTGGCTTAGTCCATGATTTTTGAGAATTTCTTCTCAAAAGAAAAGAAAAGAAAAAAATCCTTTTTTTGAGAATTCTCTGTGCTCGTGGCAGAAAAATCATTGCTGTTTTGGCCCTGACAGACAGTGGGAGTGTGCACCTGGGAGTGGAGAGTCAGTGCTGAGGAAACAGAGGCAGAGATGGCTCTGTGAAAGTGGTCAGGACTGAGTCTGGTGGTATGTGAGAATGAGAAAAATGAGAATCCTCAAGGAAAAGGAACCTTATAGGGGTAAGAGGGGGCCACAAAAAACCCACCCCGAGCAACTTGCTAGAACTTTGTCGGGTTTTTGGTGATCTCTGTGTAACTTGGTGCATCTGGAGCAATGTGTGACCTTTGCTATGCAGGTTTATCAAGGTCCATAATAACAAAAAAAAGGCAGGAAGAATACTGCTTTGTGTCCATATCCAAATGCTCTGCGCTTGTGTAAAAACCCAGAGTAACTCCTGAGGCAAGTGATGATCTCAGCTGAGTGGTGCCAGATAACAGGATTTCTGGCAGACAGACACAATTCTAAGGTGCTTTTTCCTGCTATTTTTATGACTGTTCATGAGATGGTATTTAATCTGTTACTGATATTTGCAGCATGACTTTAGAAAAACAGTGGAGGACTAAATAATTTCCAGAGGAGCTAATTTCTCAGGAGGAAAATTTCTTTCTTAGGGACTGTGCTTAACCTGAAAACTTCAAATCCCCAGGTAAATTTATCAAGCTACTGGTTTTAAAAATATATTGGTTCAAACAGATTTTGGGTGAAAGGATCTCTCAAGTGAGTAGCACTCAATTAAACTTTATCTGAATCTCCTCTTTCCTGATGTATTCAGTCTTAGTTTATCTCTTTTCTTCTGTCTTTGTAGCAAGAGGCCTAAAATCCTATTTTCAGGTATTTGTGCTGAAGTTTTAAGGATTGTGACAAAACCAGATGCATTTTAAAGCAACATCTTCCAATTTTTTTTTGTTTTTCGTGGGGAGAGACACTACTTTTATATATAATTGAGAGTTTGCCGGTGACTTCTAGCTCTTCCTTTCTTGGTCTTATTCCACCCTTCAGCCTCTTCTTTTCTTCCTCTTGTCAGTCACTGATGTGTGAATTGTCTCAGCCCCTCCAGAACACCAAACTGGCATCTGAATAGTCCCAGAGAGAACAACTGATTTTGTTGTTCTGTTGTCTGATTTTTTGTTGTCTCTGCTTGATTTTCTCAGAAAAATGGGAAGGTAAGCAGAGACTGCTGAGACAACAGTGAAGGAGTTAATAGCTGCTTATCAATAGGGTTTTTTTTTCCTCTGGGCCTGTATCTAACAGCTGGGGTGACTTTCTACAGCTGAGTGTGGCAAAAACTTGCCATTGTGAATGGGGATATTTTTCCTTCTGCCTGTTAGGAATTAAGGATGGGCTTCATGAAAAGCCTTAAAAGGCCTCCATGTGTGGTAATGAAATGTTGTTGCACCATGTAGCTTTGCTGGAACAGCCCCTGGATTTCACAGGACAGGGAGGTGGCTGTGAGCTGCTGGTCTTCTGTTTGTGGCTTCCTTCCCAGAGCTGGCACTGGCCTGAGGAGTTGCCCACTGCATCTCTCCTCCCACTTACGTATCAAATGACTTATCTTCCTTCTGCAGAGCTTGTTCTTTGCTGGCACCATGTATGAGGCTCAGCCACAAGGATGGTTGGTGCCCAGCAGGCTCCGCAGCTTGGCTGTCCAGGAAGATTCTGGGCTAGGCTAACCCAGCTCTAGGAGAAATGGAGCTAATTAATGTTCTAGTGCTGAAATTTGTTTTCCAACATGTTATCTCCAGAGATGTCTTCTGAAAGCGTCCAAGCCTGGGCTTGGATGTCCGAGGGGTTGGCCTGGACATGTCAGTGACTGTTTATCCCTCCTATCACACACCCAGAGATGGGAGAAGTCAGTCAGTGCCTTGGACAGATAGTAGAAATATGGATGGTATTTCTGCCTCTGAGGCAATTCCTTTGTGATCCTACAGGCCACTCTTGGCATCCCCAAGTGCTTTGACAGGATTTAAGCCCTTTATTTTAGGGAGCAATATTTCAAGTTGGTCTTTCATATCCTGTGCCTTTGTTTCTCTGAGTTAGTGGTACTCAGCTGTTGCAGGGCACCATTCATGGTGCCAAGCTCTGAGCCCCAGATCTTCTGGTGGAACTTGCTATCCAATTGCAAAGATAAAATTCCTCAGAGAGCTTTAAAGCTCAAACTCACAGAGCATTCCTGAAATAGCTGTGAAATGATATTAAGTAAATACCTAAGGCAATGTTTAGATGTGGCAAGCAAAGATGCCCTGAAGCTGTTGAGGCTTGCCAGTTGCCTCTTAAGTGTATTCTGGAGCATCTAAGAAGGACTTTGCTTTTGACATAAGTGACCGTGCAGGGCATGTGAAATGCCCAGGTAAGGTGGCAATCTGCTGCTTGAGTTGGAACCTGGCAAATGAGCTCCCACTGGGCAGGCACTGCAGCTCTGAAGTGAGAACCTGGGCAAAAACATACCTGATGCTCTTAGAAGGGACTTTTTACCACCTGCCATATATCATAATTGGTGTGACGGGGGAGGAAAGGGGGGAATGTCTCCTTTGCTCTGCTCCTTTGTGTTAAAAGAAAAGCTCATCCGAAAAGCTTTAAATCTTTCCAGGAAGATAGCTCTCCATCAGAAAAGCTGAAATAAGTCTGGGCTTTACACATATAACAAGTGCAAGTCACTTTAAAATCCTCCATTAATAAATTGTCATGCTTACAGATGGTCTTGTTCTGCTAAGTGTAATTTATAGAGGTGCTCCAGTGGCTAAACACAGCACAGGGCACAGGGAGGGATAAGTTCAGCAACTTGTAAACACAGCTTGTGTTCCCCTCTCAGGACGTTTGAAGGCATAACAAGAAAAAATTCATTGCCTAGACCATAATTTATTGAGGAGTGTCAAGATCCTGGTCGGGACAGTCAGGTTGGTGGAGCAGCTGATCAAGAATCTGAGCAAAGCCTGGATTTTAGGGATGAATCCAAGCAAGGTGTATCTTTCTCTGAAG
Source organism: Oriolus oriolus (assembly GCA_013400235.1). Classification (NCBI taxonomy): domain Eukaryota; kingdom Metazoa; phylum Chordata; class Aves; order Passeriformes; family Corvidae; genus Oriolus; species Oriolus oriolus. The sequence continues at coordinate 125,635 of VXBT01008596.1, forward strand.
TGTTGACAGAGTCTTGCTGGCAACTGCATTTTCCAAGTCTTATCTCTAGAGCTCCCTCAAACCTGATTGAGGAGCTCTGATTCTGTTGGGTTTTTTGTTTTGTTTTGTTTTCCTGTAAGCCATCAAAGCTCTCCTTCCAGTTCAGGAAAAACTGGGTTTAGCTTTAGTAAAGAGGGACAATATGGGCAAGCAAAATGTGTGTCTTGACCTTCATGCAGCTGGGGAAAAACTCATCAATCAAGGCAGAGGCTGCCATGCTTCGTCAGGCAGTTCTGAGCTGGTGTTCCTGTGGTTTAGCAGTCAAATCTATTGTGCTCAATTATGCAGAGAATTGAAAGTTGTTGCACATGTTCTTATACTCCAACAGTGCATCTGAGCACAGGGCAAAACTTGACTATGTGCTGACCTTGTTAAATTGCCAGCCAGCGTCCTGGGATAGAGTGGAGAAGCCCTGGGATTTGGACTGTCAGGCAGAAAAGGGGTGGCATAGGACAGGTTGAGTTCACCCTCCCAACTGTGGCCAGAAAAAGGCAGGGACAAAAGGGAAGAGAAGATCTCAAGGGAAAGGATGTGGTTACTTGTGGAACTGATTGCAGGAAGCTGTGAGCTGGGAATGGGGAAGAAAGCTGCTGGATTTTCTAGGAAAGACAGTGTGACAGTAGAAGATGGGCTGCTTTTAATAATCTGTTCAGAGCTATTTCTGCAAGAACAATGAGTCTCTGTGCCTCAGTCATTCCCCATCTGTTTTCAGAACTCATCTGAAAACTCATCTTTCCTTCCTTTCCTCTCCCCTTCCGCTCTCTCCGCTGCCATTTTTATTTTAATTTTGCCTCTCTGCTCTCCAGAGTTTTTGTGGGGATGGAGTTTGAATGAGGCAATAGACAAGGTAACATACGTTAACCACCGAGGCAAGAGCTGATTTATTTTTATTGCACCCATTTATTTTCTTCACACCCCAAACATCTTCATAAAGGAAATGATTTAACCTTTCCAGTACGAAGTATATGCCAAGGAGTTCTGGGTTTGTGTTGTAAAGTATTGTGAAATGTAAATTGAGAGAGGAAAGGCGTGAATCCCTCCCCAGTTTGATGCAGCTTTTGTGAGGTGCTCCAGGTGATATTGTTTGCTGTGGGAAGGGTTCCTCCCTTCACTCCCTTTGTAAATATGAAAAGTAGCCTTTGTATTTATATACGGATATAAAAAGGATCAAGGAAAGGAAAGACTTTTTTACCTCGAAGACTGTGTTCCTCCCCTCTTCCTTAGGTCGTGGTGGAATTCAGGTGCTTTGGGAGAGGCAGAACATGAGTGAAATGGGGATGTGAGGGGTTAAAGGGCTGAAATCTTTTAATGCATTAAACATAGGCTTAGACATTCTCTCATTATGCTTTTCTAGTTCCCCCCACCCAAACTGCTCTCTAGGGCATGCTTCCCCTGGGTTAGAGTGATCATCTCTCTGGTCTTCTGTCAGAGAGCTCCTGCTCAGCGAGTCTTTCCAATTTCTCGTTTGGATAATTTTACTGTATACATTTTGGTTTTTTTCCCTCCTGCCAGAACACCCAGCCATATGCTATTATTTTCATCGTGTAAACTGCCACCACTCCCCTTTCCTGAGCCGGTGGACACAGGGAGAAGCCTGACAGCCTCCTGTCCTGATAAATGCTGGAATCCTGAAGGACAGTGTCTCCAGCCAGACCCTGCTCCGGCCGAGCGTGTGCGCCTTGGCAGAGGGAACTCGGGAGTTCTCCTTGCTGAGGGAAGTTTGCACTAAAGGTCACAAGGAGATTCATTGTGCATAATGTTTGGGGTTTTTTTTCTGCAACAACAGTGCTGAAAAGAGCTGCGTGCCAGGAGTGGATACTGGTGGTAATAAGGAATAGCAGTTTGCCTGAGCCTGTAAAGGGATTTCACTTACAGAGGTGTGAAATCCTTGCTGGGGAAATGACCAGAGGTCTGAAACATGTCAGCTTAAAATCAAGTCAAAGAAGAGTGGTGGTTTTTTGTTGGTGTGGTTTTTTTTGTTTTTTTTTTTTTAAATAATTACATTGAAAGTTTTCTCTGGACTGCAATCCCTTTGATTTTTCTATTTTTTTTTAAAGACCAGCCTCCCTGCTGTGTCTGCCAGGAGTGGGCACTGTTAGTGCTGCAGTTCTTTCTCCCACTGTCCGTCTGAAACCCTCAGATATTTGGGGCTCTGTTGGGTGCTGGGGCATTTGGGGCAGGGAGAGCTGTCTCATGAGAGCTTGAAGGGTTGTGCTGTTGAGCTGAGAAGCAGGAGCTGATCAGTCTTTGAGCTCAGTGGAACAAAGCCTGTGTTTGTTGTGTTGCACAGCTGTGGTTGTGTCTCCCTTTAAAGCTTGTGAAGTTCTTCTGTGAGCCCTGATGCTGAGGAACAAATTCTACCTCCTCTCTCTTCTTCCCCTGTAATGGCTCCCTGCACCTCATCCCCAAATAAAATGAATTTTTAGAGAAAATTCTAAGCACTTAGCTACGGATCAGCTCGAATAACTCTGACTGAACCTGGCTATGGAGTAACACTGACAAGGAGTTTAAAAAAAAAAAAAGGCATTTAAACATAAAATAAAAGGCTGGGAACCCAAAAATCCACTAGGAAAAAGAAAGCAGACTTTTCAGACCTCATAGTTTCTAAATAAATTCACTGTTAGCAGCAGCATTGCTATGGCTCATGCTATTTCCCTGCTGTAGTTAGCTTGAAATATTTTATCCTCCCTTTCTTAGAGATCTCCTGACTGCTTTGAAAATGAGACCTTGTGTTTTTCCCTTCAGCATCCACTTTATTATCTGCTTGTGTTCACAGACCTTAGGATGCAGTGCATGGCAAGGAGGAAAAATAGAGTTAATTTGCTGGTATCTGTTCTGAACATGATTGCTGTTAATTGTCAAGCTTGTCCTCTCCTGACTGCAGAAATAAGCTGATTGAAAATAATCCACTGAGTGCTTCTGTATTTTGCTGACAACCTGCCAGCTACCAACTAGGGGTGTGATAAATGCCCAAATGGCTAAAATTTCCAACCAGCTTTCCACTCTCCTGCTTTCTGAGCTGTGCTTTTAGTTTCAGGTTTGTCATCCATGTGCCTGTTGCCTCCTGCACACAAAAATATTCAACAATATCTCTAGATCAGCTGGAATTTCAGACTTTGGCCAGCCTGTGCAGCCCCTGAACCTGGGCCCACTGATATGTGGTGATGCCAACTACTTCTTTTCTAGCCATGTCTTAGGAAAATCCTCCTGAGCAAGTCCATGCTGCTGCTGAGCCAGTTACAAGCAGGTTTACATTTTTGGGTTTACATTTGTGGGGAGGGATGGGGTGTGTGTGTGTGTTTAAAGCTGTTAGACTTGAGAAATCATACTAAAACACCGTGTTCCTTGCCTGACTGGAATGATGCAGTGGAGGATTTCTGCCCACCTTGCACAGCCAGAGAAGCAGTTGTGCCTGGCAATTCAGGACCTGGCAGTGCTGTGCACAGCCCAGCTGATAAAGGTCCTCAGGTTTTGTAAGTCTGGGTCTGACCTTCTTTTAAGGTGTAATAGACCTCAGGACCTGGCTTTGTGGAGATGGGGAGAGGCCTGCACAGTGACTAAACTGATGCTGGCTGTAAATATTCCCTCTCTGTTGCGTTGCTGCCATGAACACACTGTGCTGTCAGTGCCTTGCTTGAAGACCACAGTTGGTGCTTTTGCTCCCCTTCAGGCTTTAAAATGATTGACCACTTATTGTCTGGGAAGTGAGTAGCCTTGTCTCGTGTCTCTTTGGGAAGGGATGGACAAATATTGAGGCTGTGCACTTAATAACTTTCACTTGTGTCATTTTCCCTGGAGATCCATAAGCAATATATTTCTTGACTCCAAGATAACTCTTCAAATGAAACTTTGATGCCCTGAGAAATACCTGCAAAAAAGACAGAGCAAGGATCTACTCACCTTAGCCCAGAGCTCTTGTTTGAGCCTGAGAAATAAAATACAGATGGGAATCTGATGTGTCTTTGAACCCAGATGCAGCTGAAATTAAAGATGTAATTCATAAAAGCTGAAAACATCTTGGCTGTCAGTTTGAGCTTGGTGGTTTTCTACCTGCTGAAGCAGAGAAAACAAGTGAAGGCAGCACAGGCAGATAATGTGGATTTTTTTTTTAATTATGGTTTTTTATTGTTTATTTCTTGTCAAAGTGAAGTTTGTAGTAGAGTTTAATTGTGCTCAGAGGAAAGAGTGAGAAGAATATAGCTGTGGTGGTTCAAAATAATAAAATGAAGGATAATAGGGCAAAGGGAAAAGCTAATTATGAGTATTTCAAAGGGAAAGCATGAACTGGGTCAGTTCTCTGCCCTCTGAGGTTTTTCTAATCCTGCTTGCTTTAATACCTCATGCAGTTTGATTTAAAATGTTTGTAGTAATGGGAACTCCACTGTTCCATAAACAAGGAGACCTCCCCATCCTGACCTCTGGCCCAATCCTCAGACTAACACGTCACCACCTTTATTTCATCCCTGTGGTCTCATTTCTTCACCCCCTGTGATGCTGGGACACATTCTATCTCATTTCTAACAAAGAAAATTATCCTTAAAGAAAAGATCTGCAGCCTTTGTAGATCAGATTTCTACACTATCTTGGAAATGGATCCATGGCGGGATGGTACAACCTTCTCTCACTTCAGATTAGGGTTTGATGGAAATGCTGAGTTTCTGACCTATGTAATAATCCCAGTACTGGATACTTTACAGAATTTTATTTTGAACCAGGACCATCAATATTTCTGAAAGTTCCTCATTGTGTGGATTTCAAGGCAGGTCAGCCTACCCTTTCAAAACAAAACAACCTTTGTGTATCAGCGTGGTACAGGGCAGAAGTTGATCACACGATAATACAAATAACAGGACAGACTCGTGGATTAACATGAGAAATAAAGCTGACACAAGGACTCGAAGATAAACGAAACTAAGAATGAAATTCATGCCATGAGAGCAAAATGTCACAGCTGGAGAATATCAGGGCTCCAAGTATCCAACAATGGTGCTGCTTTAGACATATGGGTGAATGCATTCTCCTTTTTTAATGGGAAGAAAAAGCAGATTAACAGACCAGAAGGGAACCATAGTGTGGACTGGTTAGACCTCTGACAAACAGCGCAGGGGCTGTCTTTTTATTTTAATGATTTGAGCATTTGATGTGGTATTTCTGAAAGCACATTGGGACCTTTATCTGAACAACCATTCCTGAATCACTGGGTGGAGAAAGAGGACCAGAAGGCAAAAGGACACGACTGAGGTCACAAAGAGCCTGGAAAGAAAAGCTTCCTGCTTTCCAGGCTTGTTCCATCTGGGTGACTGAGGAGGATTGAAGAATTCTCCTAGAGCCCTTGCTACCATTCACCACCTGCCTTTGAAAAAAGGAATGTTTCCTTGCAGTGTCGTGGTTGTTTACACAGTGAAGTGTTGGTTGTTTTTTTGGGTTTTTTTGGCACTTGATGGTGAAAGGATGTTCTACACAAGTTTATTTCTGTGGGGAAATGGGGCAGGGTGACTCAGTGGGTTAATCTCGACTTTTTTTCCATTGTAGCTGCTTTTCCAATTAAAACTGCTGGCTGGCAGCTTGCATTATCAGGAGAGCACTGGGAGCTGGGCTGTGCTGAGGGGTTGCCGGCAGGATTTCTGCGGGGCTCTGGGAGAAGCCATGCAGCACAGTGTAAAAGCCACTGGAAACTCTATCGTGGCCTGGCAGGTGGATGGAAATGTTCAGCCATTTCCCAGCCAGTGTGAGCAAACTGATAGCAGTTCCCACGAGCTGGATCCTAATTACATTTCTCTGCTTTGGGATCATTTGAACCTTTAATGAGAGGTTGGTAAGGAGAGAGGGGAGAGGTAGTTTTTTATTACAGTTGAGGAGAGGGGAAGGCTTTGCTGCCAGGGAATGTGAGCTCCTTCCAGTGCCATACTGAAGGAGATATCTTTCCCACTCACCATAGAAACAGTAGCTGCTTCCTTTTGGTCGAGGGAGTGGGCAGGTTTGGCTCATTTAGTGGTTCATTTTACCCACATGTTGCTTTCTGGTAGCAGGCTTCCACTTTGCAGAGATGGATTTGACATATCATCCCCAATTCTAAAATTTGGTGGCATTTCTTTCACTTTTTGGGAGACAGGATGGAGGGGAAAAGATATTTTATTGACTATTATTTCCGGTTTGGTAATGTCAGAGGTGGATGCACTGGTGTACAGAGGTAGGCCAGAAGAGATTGCTTTCTACTTCCCACTGACTTCTGGCCACTATCTCTGGCTGATGGCTCCAAGTCAGACAATTGATGTACAGACATTAATTTGCAGGGACAGAACTGAGGGCTGCCACAGAAGCTTTACTAGGATTAGCTCAGAGGTTGCTCCCCCAGTTTTCTTTAGCCACTACCCCTTGACACTGAAGACTGTTCAAAGGATTTTTGGTGCAAAGTCATGCGATGGCTTTTCGGAGTCCACCATGTCCCTATAAACTTCAGAATCACGTGATCTGGGAACTGAGCCAGTATCAGACAGTCTAAATCAACCAGACAGAGAAAAATGCTTGAATAAACTGTTACAGGAATGACAGGAGGGAGTTCTGGGATGTCCCTGACAAAACAGCTTAAAAAGTCTATAGTGGTTTTATTGAAGTCTCTTCAGCTTGAAGAATAACAAATTGTAAGACCTAGCCCACTCTGCTTTTAAGTCCTGGTGTAGCTGGAAGCCTTTTGATGCTCACTTTTTCTGATTACTTAAAAAACCTAATTCAGTTCTATTGCTGCTATCAGCATTTTGAGACTTTGACCATCTAAGATTTGTCAATATTGTTCTTGCCATTCTGCACTAATTTATTGTAGTTTACCTTTTGCTAGTTGTGGGTTTTGTAGATAGAAGGTTTTGTAGCTTCAGCGAGCAAATGCTGACCACAGCATATGAGCAGAAATAAACTCAGCTGTGAACAGGAAAAAAGTAATTCGAGGATTTCTTTTGTATCCCATCTTTTGTGATGCTAAATAAGTGGCTGAGGACCAATGTGAGAAACCTATGGATAGTACAGACTGCTCCTAAAATGAGGAGTCACTTTGTTCTTACGGTATCATGAAAAATTTTACTAAGAATATCACTGGATTTTTCACAGGGGGCCAATGTGAAAGTTACTGCCTCTGCTTCCTCTTGGAGGTGTTTATAGTCTAAATGTCTTAGCTGTGTGGTGCCACCATAGGAATGAAGACACTAAATCCTCAGCAGCCCCCTGGGAACCCTCTGTACAATATCACTCTGTTTTTCCGGACTTTGGCACCAGGAAATGTTTTACTGTACCACTGGGTTAGTAGTGAGGATGGTGTCGTTTAAGCTGCTCATCTTCCACTGCTCTCTTTGTTCTCATCTTTACCTTCTTTCATAAGCTTCCCACCTGAGCAGCTTTTTAAATAACATCAGCAGGCTTGAGAAGGGTAATTTCATAAGTAACTTCTCTCTGAATGGATACTAAAAGGAGTAGGCAGGGATGTTTTCTTCAAGGTCCCTTGTGCAATAACTCTGGGTGTTGGAGGAATCTTCTGAGGAAGGGATCACACAGGCTTCATCTTCTGTGGTTGCTGCTGGAGAAATGACATTGCACTACATGAACCACTGATCTAACAGGGACTTCTCAGGCCCTTCAAGCAGTCATATCTGCCCTTTTCTGAGTATAAATTGGAGTCCTGGAAAGCAATCATCACTCTGAAAGGGCTGGATGTGTCCTGTGTGTATATCTGGCTCACTAACACAACTGAATTTCCAGCTGAGACCCTGGCAGAGCTTGCAGCCAGGTGCAACACTAGCTGAGCTAAAAAAAAGCCTCTCAAGTCAATCCAGCTGGCATCCTGCTGAGTGTCTCACCTTTTGGCATCATCTCCTCATTTACTCATGCTCCTTATTGTGACAGAGCTCTTGCTGTTGCCACAGTTCCTTTAGCTATCACAATTCACACTGATACCTGGCCCCCAAATGGTTAAATGCATTTGGCTTTGCTGTCCTGCTCAGTCCCTGTAGATTGTGTTGGAAGAATTGAATGAAATTGATAGAGCTAGCATTACAGTTAGCAAAACCCCCTGAAGAAAGAGTAGATGGGTGGATAGAGAGAATGACCCCAAAGAAAACAGCTGTCAAGGGCAGCTATTGGTTTATCTTTCATTGAAAGAGAGACGTAATGAATTCTAAATTAAGAGAAGCTAGAAGCAAGGCTGTTTATCAGCTCTCTGCTGCAGCATAAACAGGCACTTTAGAGGTATCGACTGCAGCCTTGCTTAATGTACCAGTAGGTGCATTTCCTCAGTGCCTGAGAACACCACGAACCTCAGGTTGGACTAAAGCTCTGATATTTGAAATATGCCAGGTCAGGGCAAGAACTGTTTTGCATCTTGGTCTCCTTTCAGAGGGTCTTTGGACACGGTTTTCTTCTGTTTGTCAGCTAAAAGAGCAGCATGAGCATGTGCAGCCCAAATGGCCTTTTGCTCAAGGAAGCCACAAGGTACAAATGTAGGTGAAATCCCCAGGGACAGCACTGTGTAAGGACCTCCTTGAAATCACTGGAGATTCTGAGAGCAAAACAGCTCCTCAGTGAATCCTCTGAGAGATTTCAAAGAAAATGTTATCCCACCTTGTTATCTGTTCCCATTGTGAGAATAATTACCTCTTTGTAACCCCACTGTGCAGACCCTGGCTGAGTATTTATCAACTGACCATTCAAGGGTGGCAAGCAATCTGACAGCTGACTCCAAATAATGCAATAAAGCTGACTGATGAGTTGTTCTTGCCATTCTTGACTGGTTTTTTTTTCTCTCCACAGCCTGTCTCTGAGATACAGGATAGGAAAGTTGTGTCTGCCCAGAGGTGGGTTTGTGCCATGGGCGTAGATTCTCTTAGACTCCTAATTCAAAGGAATTCTTGATGCTGGAAAACATCATCACCTAGACAGGATCCTCAGAAACATATATTTCACAGAACATATTTCAGATATTGTCCACAGAAATCCTATGTGAAGCTTGCCTTTGAAAGAGATTCATATTCTCAGCATCCAGTTCACAGCAGAGGGACTGACATCTGAGCTTGTGTTTGTGAACAGTGTTCCCAGTAGCAAGCTTTTAAGAGATGATATAATATATCCAATTGCCTTGTTCGATATTTCAAAGTATATCTCTTCAGAACTAGAGAGCATTTAGTAAAACATTACTTTTTGCTTAGATTTGATGGAAATTTTAATTCTTCCATGCCTCGAGCTCTGGTGTTTTTGTTTTTTTTTTTTTGGACAGATGACAGCAGGAGTTTTCTGCAGCCCGCCCAATAACTTGCTGGTTCTCTGGCTTTTGCATATCTTCATTACTGAGCTGTAGGTCTTTGAGGGGTTTGAGTATAAATGGCTGAGCCACAGAGCCCAAGATGCTGGAAGTGGGTCCTCCATTCCTTCATCAACACCGCTTTCCCTTAGCTGAAGTGTTGAAGATGAATTTGTCTCAATGTGTCGGCTTAATAAGGTCAAAATCCAGATGCCGAGGATGAATATGGCTCGTTACATTATCTCCTTGTGAAAACAATCCTCACCATCCTCTGCGGTGCTTTGACTCTTGTCCCTAGTTGGCCACATGCTCTTTTGTCATTTTTGCACATTTTCATGTCTTTAATTAAAAGAAAAGGCCTTCCCCGTGGAAGATTAATTAGGATAAGTGTGCCACCATTAATATCTGCCATGTTTGGAAAGAGATGATTCACCCTGTGATTAAAGCCAAACGGAATCTGGAATCTGAGGAGTAATTAGCCCTCAGCGGCTCGTAAGTCTGAAGGAAGCACTATTTATCAGTGGCAGTGCTAATGCAATTACTTCTCCACTGCAGCCTCCTGGACTGATAAATCATGGCTTGAGCATTGGGAGAAGCTATCAATTCAGGATTATACTTCTCTGAGCCTACAAAGAGGAAAAAAGGAGGAAACATAAAGACAAGCAGCTTCTCAACAGCTTTGGTATCAAAACTATGGAGGCCTATGGAATCTGAGGGTTTTTCTAAATCCATTTCCTGATGTATAAAGCTGTGAAACTTTTCAAAAATCATTGCAACTGGTTGAGATTATGATTTTTGGTTTTTTTTTTTTTTTTTTTTTTTTTAATGGGAGGGGGAGAGAACTGAATCCAAGAAAAGCTTGTGTTCAAACTGTGAAATCTGGGCAGAACATCTTATCTCTGCTGAAGCTGAACTTGTGATGCATCTTTCCTTAGAACATTTTTGCATGTTTTTCCTATGATGGATCCATTTAGGAGTGGATGGTGAGCAGTGGGTGTTAAGATCCTTTATTCTCTGCTGCTGGGGGGTTTTTGGGACTATTTTGCAAAAATATGAAGCATCTTTCTTGTGGGATTTAAAAGATTATGAATACATTAATCAACAACAACAAAATATTCTCTTCTTTCATGTGTATATCCACTCAGTCTCTGAGTTGAGGCAGAAAGTGATGAAATGCTCTCTGGGCCCCTTCAAGAAGCCAGGTGCATCTTCGATGATGCTTTCCTCACTTGGAGAGAAATGTGTGCCCCTTTCCATGAAGGATTGTCTTTGTGACCTCCAATTCTCCCTCCCTAAGAAAAAAGCGCCTAAAATGGTTTGTCTTGTAGAGTGAGTAACCCCTGTCTCTTCATCCTGGTGTTTCACAGGTGCCATTTCCCAAATCTGAATCACACAGCAGTTCACCACATTGAAAGTAAGCTCGGAGAACCTGGGCTGTTCCTGGAGTCTTTCCAATGAATTCCACAAAACTGTGCCATGTGCCTTTCATTTACATTGCATTTCTCAATCCCTTCCATTTCCTGTAATTCCTAAGATGGAACCAACCTGCCAATAAAATACCTGGAGGTAATGGAAGAGGATATAATGTGGTAGGAACTGATTGCTGGCCTGGACCATGGGGAAATAGCTTGGTCCTTTGCATTATGGTTGTATAGAAATGCTCTGGATTTAAACTTGACTTCTTATCTCTGACTGGTGCCCAGATAAACAAGCGCAGCTGAGAGAAGTCTAGTGGGGTTCAGCCTGGATGAAATCTTCCTTCTCACAGCTGCAACCTGCTGATAGAGTTGTTCTGGGATCATTCTATCTCCTCTGACACAGAGGAGTTTGGGCCAGGACCAAGCTGTTTCTTGCCCTAGTTGAAATGGTGACCCTGTCTGAGGTGTACAGGAGCAGCCTTGTTGGAGCTGAAGTTGTGCAGGGTGGAAGACCTGTCCAGTGGCTTTTTTTGACCACTTGTATAAGGACTTTCCATAGTATTTCAGATCTGCTGCTTAAACCAGAGAAGGGAATAGGGTTAATTGTGGAGCAGCAGTGCAAAGATGGAGCTTGTCCTTCAAATCCCAGGCAGGTCTTCCTTCAGGAACATGGAAAATGAACAATGTTGGGATGCTCTTGTGGTAGGTGTTAATTTCGTTGGGTTTTTTTTTTTTTCAGCAGATGGGCAAACAAAATCAGACTGAGATTTCTTGAAGGAAAAGATAACGCAAAATTACATTAGCAGCTGCTGTGTTGCATTTGTTGGCATGTTGGCTGAGTGTGGTACATGTCACAGTGAAATAGCTCCAGCACCAGTGAAAGAACACTGATTTTTTTTTTTTTTTCTTTTTTTAGGAGCTAAAGGAAAAAAAATCTGATGTCCCCTTTGACTGCTGGAAAAAAGAAGCCTTAATTACCTATTGGTCCTCTTATAGAAAAGATCTGGCATGAGATAAACATTTTTCTGAGATGATTTTCTTTAACAAGTGTGTCCTTGACCTTGCTAGTGAATTATAGATGCTGTTTGTCTTGTATCAAACACTTTGATCTTTTTTATTTTCACAGTGTAAATAGAAGGTAGTTTTGAGCACAGGAGAGTGGTTTGCCTTTCTAGGTCCTGTTCGCTCATGTCAAATTTTTGGGCTGGTATGTTGTTCCACAGGCAGCTTGTTAGGTATGATGATGGCCCACAGACCCTTATGAAGATCAAAGGGATTAAGTTCAAAATTCAGGGAAAATATGGAGAAAAGGTAAGGGCTGCTTTTTTGAGGCTGAAGAAAAGAAACAGAATTTAGACTAGTGGCTCTGCCTTAATGTCATGATAGCAACCAGTTAAAATCTTTTGGCACTTTGACTGGAGCTTGGAGCCACATGGTGAAATAAGGCATGGGCTCATATAGTGGACATGGTAATACTAAACATGTGTGTACCTATTTTTATATGTATTCCCTACCAGAACCCTTGGCTTGGGTGAAGAAAGGTGGTATTAAGAAATTCCCAGTACCTGTTGATACTGTGTGATATAAAATTAACTCCAGAAAAGAAATGCAGGCCAAGAAGAGATGGGTTGAAATGACCTATTGCCTTCTCTGTTCTGCACTTCCTCAGGTAAAGTCAAGGACATCCATTTTCAGCCTAGAAGGTCAGTAGTGGGAGCTATTGGGTTACCAAGGAGGTGGATTTCAAGAGACTCCAGAAATGTGACTGCTTGACTGGTTCTAGTTAGCCACAAAGTCAAGTTTGTGAAAAGGCTGCAATGGGGAAAAAGTAGCCAAGGTGAGTGAAAAATGACTAAATTTAAAACAAAAAAGTAATTTTTTTTTTTTCGCTTTTGAGAACAAGGAGCCTTTGGTTCCTGATGCTCAGTGGGCTGAATGAAGAGATTAGCAGGGACAAGGTGGCAGGATTGTTCCCTGTTATGGGTTCTTGTTGCATAAATCCAAATTCTGCACTCCATCCCAAGCATTTCTTTTCCCTGGTTATAGGAGCTCTGGACAGAGAGAGGTGCTGGGGATGGAAAGGGAAGTACTCCACCCAGCCCTTAAGATGATCTGCTAGTTGCTTATTTATAGTCTGTGGTTTGGGCTGGTGTTAAAGCCATTGCTGAGTTTGCAGTGGTAAATAATACTGGAGAGTTGGATTGTTGATACCTCATAAAGCTGGGGATGGTTCGGTAATGCATGATGGGAAGTGAGGTGAGACTGGCTTCAGATGTAATTTGAACACTTAAACTCCTTTCATAAAGGCTGATTTTATTTCTTTTTCTCCCTCAACCTCTTTTGTTATTTGGGATGGCTGAATAGATTGAAATAGAGACATCAAGTGTCTCATTTATTCTTCATTCCCAGCTGGAAAGGCTTCCTAAGAAGGAGTAGGCTCCCATTTTAACTGGAGTCAGTTGTTTCCCACATATTTGGTTAAACACTCCAAGACTCCTACCCAAAGTGAGTTTTGAAGAGGTGCTGAAGCAAAAGTCTGTTCCTGAGAGTGGCTTAGACATGTGGCTGCAGAAACTCTGTTGATAACCTTCAGGTTCCTCAGTAATGGGCTGCTCCTGCTGGCCTTAGGGTCAATGACCTCACCTGTGACCATTCCCAGCACAGTAATCTCAGAATATCCACATCACCCCTGGCTGGAATAAGCATTTTAAGAATATTCTAGGTCTTGAGTTGTTTAATTCTTTACTAGTGGTGATTAATTGTACTTCTTTCAGGAAGTAGGAATTGGGGCTTTTTGCTCATTTCTGGTTTTGTTCTTGAGGTCTCTGAAAGCTCAGTCAGTGCGTTGATTTTTTTTTTTTTCCCCCCTCCCCCTCCTCTTTGTTTCTTAATGCCTCAAATACTGCCTGTTTTGTTAAATTCTGGCTGTGGTTGGACTTGGAAGTATTAAAACAGCATTTAACAGAACTACCTGAGAAGTCTGAAAAAGCTGGGGAGAGAACTTCCTCTTAGGAGATTTGAAGCCCTTTCCTGGAGCTGCAGGAAAGTTTTCATCACAGTAGAAAGTTCCTTTTGCTTTCCTCTGTATCAGCCTGGGGTTTATTCACCTCCCAGTGTTTTTTCTGTGTTATGTTTTCTTCACACCTGCAAAACCGATCAAAATTCACCACTATTTTTCCAAACTTGCTTGTTTTCCTAGTTTCTTCAGAGGAACTTGAAATGTTAACAATCCAGTTCCTTAAGGTTCTGTGCCAAAAGCCTTATGTGTGCAAATGTGGGTGTGCAGTTTGGAAGCAATCTGTGGAGCTGCTGGCTGCAGGCAACCTCCCTGCTCAGTTGCAATTGCTGTGTGTTTGTCCAGTGTGCAATTAATTTTGTGTGAGCTGCTGAGCTGCACGAGTGTAAAGAGAGGGGAAAAACCCCCTCAGAACTGGTCCTGTGTTCTTACAACTGGCTAGCAATGGTTCTGTCATCCTGAGATGTCCTGAAGAGTCACTGTTTCCTTCTCTTCTTGCACACTGTATAGTAATTTCTCTTTGGAAATGACTTTGTATGGGAATGTCGTGTGTTGGTTGGGTGTCAGTCACATCAGTCTCATGCCAGTAGCCCCTGTGACCAGAGGGACTGGGTAATTGGCTAAAGTGGAAATTATATTTCATGTTCTCAGCCTTGAAGTTACTTCTGGGCTTCCCGGGAGCCTGCTGCAGTTCGGTTTTGTTGACAACCAGAGGTACCCATTGATCCTGCCCTTCTTTACTGTCCTGTTTGGGGTTTCATTCCTTTATATTAACACATCAAAATGCTGAACTAAATGTATTGTATGAGGAAATGTTATGCAGGAGCTTGAAGCCATGCAGAAGATGAATGGTATTGCTTGGCACCTGCTGTCCCAAGAGCTCATGGCAGCTGCAGGCACTAGTGGGTTCCTCGCACCTCTCCAAAACATGTGGTGTCATCCAGACTTTACAAGTAGCTGGAGGCACAGGAAGATGTGCCTGAAGCGTCAGGCAACAGCCTCCTGCTCTCTTCCTTCCCTCCTTTCCCTGGGTACCCTCAGCTCAGCAGGAGCTTTCCGCACCCAGCAGCCACCCTGGGAGGCTGCAGCAGGGACAAACTGTGTGCACAGCTCAGCCTGACAGGAGCCCCTGCAGGGTCCTCTGCTCGCTCGTTAGCAGCAGACACCCGTGATGATGCCTGGCTCCCGTTCAGGAGGCAGCCAGCCATCCCCACTCAGCAGCTCTGTAAGCACAGCCAGCCCTGCAGATGCCTTCCAGCAGCATCCAGCGTGCCACAGAGGGGCTTCGAGTCCAAAAGCCCTTTGCTGTTTTCTCTCGGAGCAGGTCTGGTTGCCTTCATTGTCAGCCCTGCATAAATAGATTAGCAACTGCCCTTTCAGCTGGAGGGAACAGGGCAGACAGTTCAGGAGGAATGTGATCTGAGTGGGCTACAAAGCTCAGACCTGAAGCATCACTGCAAATATCAGAATTCTCTACTGGTCAAATGACAGGTCTGGGTAGTATTTCACCTCTGGGTCTGTTTAATCTTTTTCCTGTGCCATTGGAAAATGGAGAACTGTGAATTTCCTGCTCAGTACTTCATTCTTTGTGCAGATGGAATCAGAAAAATGTCTTTTAGGACCTAATATTATCCATCATTGTTTTTAAATTTGGTATATTTGCAGGTGTAACAAGCCTGAGGGAAAAAGACGATATTTTTACCATCTGTGCTACTCCAGTGTTTCTGCAGCCAGTGGAATTAATTATTATTCATTATTATTACACTTAGTGATAAATGTTCTGCATTAGTGAGGAATGGAGGAGGAGTTAACATTGCTGGCTTGCACGTTACTTGGAGTTGAATGGACCTGCTCTTGTCCTTATCAGAGATCATCTGTGGTGATCTCTGGCCCTTCAGTACATGCATCTATTTCTTCCCATGAAGGAAGTGGTGGAGGGATTACGCCCAAGTATTTTTGTGAATCATCACAGGATTTCCCAGGTCCACATTGAGAGCTTGAGATGTAGACTGAGAGTGTAGAAGACAAGGATGAGAAGGCCAGAGGCAATGCACATTATTCTTTTCCTGGCTGAAGGAAGCTGCCTCAGCTGCTGTTGCAGGATTTTGGCTACCTCTGTCCCATCTCGGGCTGGCCAGATTGAACACATCCCAAAAAGTGCACACCGATCACTTGGCAGGTGTGGGCAAAGGGATTTATCAGAATGAATCCATTGGGAAATGACGAGCACACCAGTGATGTCAGGGACTTGTGCTGCTCCATCTTCCATTTTTATCCTATTTTTGTTTTGTATGGCTGTGTATGCTCCTTGCCATTTCCTGTTACCCTCCTAAATGAACCTTTCTAACAGAAATCTCCTAACACCGTATTTGCTGGTGATGAACTCCTTTTTCTCTACCCATTTGCATTAAAGTCTATTAAGGTAATTACACTTGCTCTGAGAGACAAATCATTTCAAGAATCTGTCCTGCAGCTGCAGAGAAGTGAAATTCTGTTGTGCCAGCAATGCCAAAATATCTGCTGACATTTGTGTCCAACACAGCAGGGGAAATAAATTTTGACCTTAGACTGTGTGAATCAAAGTGAGCATTGAGGGCTCTGATCTTGTTGCCCCACCTTGTCTCCTGGCCCACGGATTTTGTTAGTAATTCCAGCTTGCTCTGGTGGCTTTGCCTGAGGCTTGGGATATGAAAGCTTTCTCTCTCCATATGGCTCCAGTAGAAACAGGAGTTTATTAATTTCCACACCTCACTGGAAAATAACAGAGATGAGGCATCTTGAGGAGTTTACATTTAAATGTTTGGCTGGTTTTAGTCTGGCTGGGAGACTCAGAGCTAAAATCACAAGTGGAAATAATGCAGGTTAGGGGAATTTTGAAACTTGGAAAACTGCTCTTGCTGACTGTTTGCCAACCTTCCCCCACATAGATACATAATGAAAATACCTATAGCATCTCTCTGCTCAAGGATCTGTAGATAGTAGTATTGCAGTGAAGAGATAGATAGCATTTACATTAGCCTAAAATATGTGGGTTTATTATGCTATAAGACTATAGTCAATAATCTAAATATTTATCACAGCATTTGGAACTGTTTGTAAGTCCTTTATCCGCTTAGTGATTTTCCCTTGTGTGTTATGCTTTTATGGCATGGCTCAAGAGTTAAATACAGTCAGTTCACCAAGGAGGTACCAGTGGGAGTGGATACTCTTAAATTTATGCCCCTCACTGCACCAACAGACTGTGATTCAGATAAGATACTTTGATGACAATTGCTTTCTTTTATTCCAGTTTGCTTGGATTGCAAATTCTGTGCATCAGGAGAAGTCAATATTTTTTCCTGTATCTGTATTATAGCATGTAAATTCCTGGGGTGAGCAGGGCTGCTTGGCTTTCTCGTGATACAGGGAAGAAGCATTGAGAATTTAACTAAGTTTTCTGTCCCTGGGAATTTGAAGATGGTTCAATTACAGGTCAAAAGCAATTCTGTGCAAACTTCTAATTTGAAAAATGTTACAAGAAGGAAATATACATCATTAACTCATTTCTGTTACAGGGATAACTATTTTTCCTCTTCATCTTTCTTTCAGCAGTAGTTTGGGGAGTCTGTCCGTATAATTAATGATATCTGATTTATGTTAATCACTTATGATGTCCTTCTTGCCATGAAAAATGACTGTATTAAGCACACATGTACCTACCTTTCATATAAAACCTCCAAAACACGCTCACTAGAGCAAGACAAAAGAGTGCTGCACTTTAATGCCTGTGCTTGACAAACAGCAGATACGCTCAGGAAGGAGCTGGAAATTGAAAAGTCAGTTCCTCCAGCCTCTTGGGGATGAGAGGATGGGAAGAATGGAAGATAGCAGAGGCAAGACAAAGAGAGGTTACAAGGGAGGCTAAAAGGGCATTTCTGCTGTCCTTGCCCGTTAATGGACACTCTGGCCATTGGCTTCTGTATGATGTCCAAGGACTGCGTTAAATGGATCTTCTCATTGTTTGTAACAATGTGGTTTGTTGGGTAGGCTTGAAGCAGGCCAGGAAGGAGGTAAGAATTTAATGACTACGAGCTCTTTCATTGCCCGTGCCAAATCTTTCCCGGAGGCTGCCAGCCCAGAATATTTCAGTGGAGATAAATACATTTCAATTACTGCTATTTTTAATTAAAAATAGATGTCACAACTCATTTGGCACTTTGCTCTGACTTGTGCCTTGTTTAATCTACAATTATTTAGAAGAGTGCTTAAGACAGGCTACTGAGATGGGGAGTCTTTGCAAATTGCAGCATGAATCTAATTTCAAATGACATTCTGGCAACCCCAGTAAGCATTTGTTTGGAATTCTGCTTCATCTTCCATCCACATAGAAGAGTTCAAGCTTCGAACACCAAGCAGAGACAATGCCATGCCATGGATTGAAACCATGGGATGGGTGCTTTGATGAGTTAGGGCCAGGGGCAGGGAGCTCTACTCACCCCGCTGTGCTGGCAGGTGTTACCTGTGTCTATGAGGAAATTTTGTCACTCATATGTGGCTGTAGCATCTGTGTTGGGCGTGTGAGATAAGCAAGAGAATGTGAAATAAAGAGAAAAGGAGAAACCTCCTTGAACCTGAGCTCTTGTTCAACAGCTATGTCTTATCAGCTGTATTCTTCTTGAGTGAAGGCTTTGCCTTCTTGGCGTACCTTAAAACTGCTGTCCTATCTAACATGCATGGGTAGCTGCTTATTAAGAATCTCAGTGAAAATGTAGCATCTGTTTTTTTTTTCAGTGGGATTCATATTTCTCACTCAGTTTTCCAGCTTATAATATGAAGGGGTGAACTGTTTTGCTGAAGGCCACACAGCCAGTGGCTGTGCCAGGAGGAATATCCTGCATAGTTTTTTTTTTTATTCCTCTAAGTGTCCTTTGTAATGATGATATTGTGCCACCGCTGAGGCAGGTGTTCAGCGGTAAAAAGTATCAGCAACTCCTACAGGTTTAAAGAAGCAGGGTGGGAGGAGAAATGGTCTTTCAGATGTGGCTTGTCACATATTAAAAAAAAAAAAAGAGGTTTATTTCTTCATTGAAAGTAAATGCTTCTTACAACTCAGAAAATAAAAATCAGTGAGAGGTGGCTGGAACTGGTCTTTGGCTGATGTGGCTGAGAGGTGCCGGCAGTGGGCTCATTCATCCCCCTCTCTGTCCCTTTCTCCCACCGTGCTGTCGCCTGCTTCCCAGGCTGTGACGCATCTCACAGTGCTGGCCTCATCTTTGGCCAGGTCTGGTCCTCTGGAAACTTCTTCCAGGCCACTGGGTAGATTTTGCAGTGGTCAGTCCTGTTGTGTCTTTGCAGCCTATATGGAGTGGTAGAGAATTTGGCCAACTGACCGGAGCCTACACAATGTATCTCAAACTTTCAGCTATAATCCTGCACCTCCTTTTTGGCAGGACTTTTTATAAGACTTTTGCATTCCCCAGTCTTGTTCCTCCTGAAAACCTCCTTCCCCCACTAACACCTTAGGCTGGCTGGGATCCTGGAGTTTCTCCTTTCTAAATGAAGGGTCTGGCAGGAGGAGGGATTGTCCCCCAGAGTCAGCTTGGTGGTGGTTTCAGCCATTAGGAGAGCCCTAAATTAAGAAATTTTGCTTGGTGTTAAGGCCAGGATTTCATAATTTTCTGCTTTTATTAGTTTGTTTGTACTTCCTTAGCCCCTGGATGATAGATTTTAAACCACAGGCCTTGCTGCAATCCATCTCTGCTCTTTCTTAACTGTGCTGTTTGGCTCAGTCTGATCCCACTAGACATTCAGCAGAATGTCTAAAAAGCTGCAAAAGCTAGGGGGAAAAAAAACGCAGAGAGGAAAAAGAGGGAAGAAAACCTTCTTTTCCCCCTTTCACCTTCCAGAAATTTTGGCTTAGCCATGCATGGCCCAGAAACGAGAACTTTCCAAGACAAACGGGCTGCATTATCACACCAGACTCCCCTGGCAAGGAATGAATTTTGACAGCCTAAAAACATATTTTTTCTGCGGACGGGGGAACAAATAGTTGCAAAGCAAACACTGAGCGTGTTTGCAGGTGCTGTGCTCCATTGTGTTTGCCAACCAGATGTTCTGTGCTGGGACGTTGCCCTGGCCTTTTCTGGGATGAAATGTCACTCTGGATGAAATAGAGCAAGACTCTGCACAGTCTCTTAGAATGAGCTGAGCTTTTAATTTGTCAGCCGTTAATATAGCTGTGTCTTTGTATTGCGCAGGGCACCCAGCAAAATAAACATGTAAAATTTGACCTTTAGGAAATTAACTGCCATTGGGCCATGGAAATCTGCCTTGCTACAGCAAGCTGTGGTGTGCTTAGGTCCTGTGGCAGTGCTTTAAAATCTCTTGCCATATGTCACTGTGGGGCTGGAATGATTTCAAGGAGTTTTCTCTGCATCAAGTGCCTTGACCTGCTCCAGCTCTGAGCGCTACCATGTGCACCTTGTGGTGTTCTAGGGAAAGGTGGCAAAATGTGGACTTCCATAAGGCAAACGTTAAGGATGTCTGTGAGTAACTCTCCTAGAGCTGTGTTTTCTCTATTGCTCCTGCAACAGGTTGGATTTGGGAGAAAATATTTCAAAATGTTGGGATAGGGGTTCTGGCTCTTGTAGCCGGTGATCCAAGAGGGAATTGTGTGACAAACAACAGGATTTGAGCAGCTAAGCTTTGCTAACACAGAGACAATTTTTGCTATAAAGGTGGGTCCTTTCTGTGCTGGAATGACTGAATACAGCTATTAACTGCTGCTTTGGATCAGTGAATCCACTGTTGCTTCCACCCTTGCTTGAGTGATGTCCAGTATGCGTTCCTTTCCCTTTCTAGTTCTGTTCTTACTGGAGAACAGCAGCAAAATTTGTCATGAAAATGAAGCAGATCACATTTAGCTTTTAGTAAAGGGCTCTAAGGAAGAGACTGGGATATTGATTCCCAAGTTGTTTTTCCCTCTCAAGGCCGATGGATGCTTTCCTCAGTCACTTGGTTCATCCAGCAAAATCCTGACTCATTGGCTTTCCCTGAATGAGTAGAAACATGTTTTCCCTGGGAGGAAACTGCTACGGTGTCAACTTCTCCCCCACCTCAAGAATTAACTTTCTTCTTCCTTCTCCCCATTGCCCAATATGAGGCCCCCTTTTTTGTTGTTGTCATATCTATCATGAGGGCCACAAGAGTGGCTTCTTTGTTTTTCTTGGGTTTTTTTGGCCTTGTTTCACACACACACAAAGCACTCCCCTTGTGCTTGAAGCAGTGCTGCTAATTGACAGGGATTTGGAGGAAGCATACCCATGTCAGCTACTGTCTGCTCTGGGATATTTGGAGAATATTAATCATTGGAATCACAGAATTGTTTAGGTTGGAAAAGACCTTTAAGATCCTGGAGTCCAACTGTTAACCCAGCACCGCCAAGTCCACTGCTAAACTATGTCCCCAAGCATGAAGGAACTCTTCTCTTTCATCCTGGCAGCTCCCTTTTGTTAAAATACCACAGGCCATGTTGTCATGTACACAAAAGCCACGTTTCACCTCTCCAGCAATGCATGGCATCCTAGAGTAGATGTGAATAAAAATGGCCTTCAGAGTTCCCTTTGTGCTCCCACAGAGCAATGTAAAACAGCCCAAAAGGAGAAATCAGGGCTGTGTGAGAAGGAGGATGCTCAGATTGTTAATGAAGCGCTGTCCCCAAAGACTTGAGCACTGTTGATTCCTTTCCAGTTAATAAGCCATTTATACGTGGCCTGCTTTTAGCGTGGAACCAAATGCCTTTTTCACTCAAGCTGTGATGTATAATTATATAGCTGACATCAAACATGAGCAGATACCAAGTCAAAGGAATGAATTTGGTCCTGTTCCTGTAACTCCATTTCCATGTTAACAATTTTTCTCCCCCTCTTTAAATTATATTTTTATTGAAAGCTTCAAAGGTCAGCTTAGACATTCAGAGAAAATTTGTAACTTGAATTGTTTAGTATTCTCTCATATAGCACAGCCCTCCATTATCCTGTGTCAGCAAATTGAGGAAATGAAAGTTGTGGCCAAGGATTACAATAGTGCTGGTGCTAACCTTTTACAGCACATGGCACACTATCAATTTTAGCCACGGGAGAAATGTGCTGTTCACATACAGCAAGTGGGTGTTGAAGTTTTTAATCTAAAAATGAAATCTTGCCTCTAGGAGAGACAAGCAGAGCCCATAGATCTTCCTTGCTGCTGGATAAACCTCTTGAGCAGCTGAGATCTTTTCAGCCACGTGTTTTTCCTTTATCCATTTTTCCTTCCTTTCTTCCTCACTTGGAGACAGAGTGACATCTGTTCTACTTGACTGGAAGGGCAGTGCTGTAGCACAGAGATGCGTGGGTGCCCATATATTCACAAGATGGAGGGCAAAGGGAGATGGATGGGTAACCTACAGAGTTTTTCCTAGCTGCAAAACCCTCACAAGGTCTAGCAACACACATTCACCCAGCATCAATCTTCTGTGTAGTCCTAGGGAGGTTAATGGGATTGCTCAGCTGTTTAAGTACCTTGCTGAATGAAGGTGATAATTAATCAGGCTGCAAATTATTCGGGAGAACCGAATTTTAATGTGAGGTTTGCTTTACTCAATAGTTACTATAAAGTTGTTCAGGGCACACTTAATTTAGCTGGGCCAAGAAAAAACTGATAGGCCAGTTTCACTTAATTGCTATTCAGTGTTGGGTTTTGATTTCCCTGGGAGTGTTTCTTTTCCCTTTCAGACAAGGGATTTTTGACCTGATTTTCTCTGTCTTCACTCCAAATCACAGCAGCCTATACCCTGTAGCCTTGGAAGGGCTTCAGTTTGGTCTCTGAACTTAAAAGGCTAAAGGCAATACATAGATGGTTCTAAACTGTTGTCAGAAATAAACTTCCCTGGAGTGCAGTGTAATAGGGTCAGAGTTTATTGGGTAATGCTTAGTTAGTAGATGGCCCAGAGATTAGGAGTTATTTTAGCTGGGGCATGAATAATTGAGTTGAAGGCAAACTAAAGTCAATGATCCCGCTTATCAGGTTCTGTCACTGAGGGATATGATCATTCAGTCTTTCACATTCCCCAGAACTGGTGTTAAGTTCAAAGTGATGTTGCCAGCTGAGCAGGTGGGGAGCAGCCAAGGAGCCCATTCACGCTGAAATGCCTTGATGCCCGAGCTGGGTAGCCTGTAAACGCTCTTTTGGAGAGAGAGGTGGTCCCTCAGGCAGGATTTCACAGACCCTGATTTCATCTCCTGCTTTTATTTGGATTTAGAGGGGGTTGCCTGTGGCTTGTCTTGCTTGCACAGCATCACCCCAGCAGTGGGTGGGAGAATTAGCTTGTTGCTGGGCCAGGTTTAACATCCCTTGCCGGTCTTGGAGACAGATGTGTTTTGAGGGTAGTGAGAGCATGCCCTTTCCTACCCATTCTTTAAATGGATCTTGCTGTGAGGGTGGACTGGTGGGAGCAGAGGTTGTCTTGGGAGGCTGTGATGACATGGAAAAGATCCCATGCAAGCAGACGGGTGGAACTGGGAGATGAATCGTGCTCCAAGACCCCCACAAAACTACCCATTCTCTACATTTGTTTTCTGCTGGAGTCTGTGAGCTGAAGAGGTGTCTGTCCCCTGCTGCTTTCCATGGAGCCCCTTGTGGGGCTGTTCCTGATTTTAACTCACTTTATTAAAGATGATACAGTTTGCTCAAACTCTTATGAGCTCATTTTGACAGGAAAGACTCTGTAACAAAGGGGCTAATAATATCCTAGAGAAGGAGAATTGGAATGTAGTGAGGATCATAAACTTGTCATCTCACGTAACTGCAGCCAAAAGAAAATGGAGACTCATAAGAAGGAGGTTGAGTTAGCCTTGAAAAACAGGTTTACTTTTAGATTTAGCAATTATAAAATCTGTAAATAGAAGGTGTGTTGTTTTCTGGTAAAAAAAATGCTGAAAGAAATGGAGTTAATGTATTTTAACTATTTTATGATCTCTTCAGATATGTATAGAAGGACCTAATCCTATTATTTCATGTGTAAGGGATAGTAATATTTCACACGAACCATTTTCAAAACTGTTGCGTTCAGCAGAAAATGGATAGAATTTCCCCTGGGCTGATAAAATGGCAGCCATTAATTTGGGAGTCCATCAACCAGTACTGGACTCATAGATCTTGAAATAACTGGAAAATGAGCAGGCAAGGAACTGTACTGCTGCTAGAGACCATTTCAGAGGTGGATTAATGGGACAGCGATTCAGAAATGGATCCCTGATGCCTGGATAACCAACCTGTTCCACCAGGCTCAGCCCCAAACAGCAGTTGGGGTGTTGAGGGGTGCATCAGATGACATCTGTCTCGCACACAGAGCCCGACACAGTCAAAGTTAAACAAAACCCACAACTGCCAAGGCTGGGGGCATGGAAGTTGTGTGTCAAGCCAGACCTTTGAGATGTTATTCTCCCTCAAACACAATGTGAAGGTCTGGCCTGTTCTTTTCAGCATTACTTTCCTTTTAACTGGGAGAAGTAAGGCTTGTTTGCGTAAGAAATACAGCAACTTTATGCTGGACAGGAATGGCAGAAGTGAAGCTGACAGGAGGCAGCCGGACTACAAATTAAAATTGAAGCAGACCAGTCTTTTCTCATTCCACCAGCTCAGGAAAATATTGAAAGTAAACCACTGGCAAGTCGGCAGTGAAAAGCAAATTAGATTTGGGACCAGATGGTGTAGATCAGTATAATACAAGTTGATGTCAATAAAGCAGTGTGATTAACGCTGCCAAGAATATCACTCATGATCTTTTCCAATTTCAGGTGTTTGCAGCACAGGTGAGGCGCACGCAGATGTGCGTACAGATCATTTTGGAAAGTGGGATTTAATTGAATCTCTGTTCCAAAAGAAAGTCTGTATCCAGATTTATCTGGCAGTGTGCAGGCACTAGAGGCTGTCCTGGAGAGGGGAATCTGGGGCTGAGAAGGAAAAGAGCAGCACGTAGGGTTGTCTGATCTATGTCTGACCACGAAGGTCAGTGCAGGACTTGATCCCGAGCACGGAAGGCTTATGTGTCTGTTAACTGGGCAGTGTGTATTAGGTTTATGGATGTGATTTCAGCACGCTTTGTATCATTCCAATAATTATAAATGTTGTTTTTTTCCCAGTAAATACAAGTATATCCAAGCGGAGTGTTACCTCATCAGTACTGGCTTATTCTTGTCAAACTCTTCAGTGTTGGTGGGTATTGTCTGACCATACTATATCCTTGAGACTCTTCATTTTCAGAATGCTCTGTGACTTAATTATTAAGAATATTTCATATAGTCAATAGTCTCAGTGTCATAGTTCATCTTCTGATGGCACACTGAAATTCTATGTGAATATCTGATAGAAGAATGAAGGTTTATGTGAAATAAAGGCCTCACTATTGGATTAGATACCAATCTGCAAAACAGAGTTGTAAAAGATGAATTTGACGAGAGAATGAAGAATAACTTTAAAAGTGAGTCACATTGTTTTGAGTGATGTAGTTGTTTTCCAGGAAAAATCTGTTGCCAAGGATCAGGGCATCCTTGGCAAGCTTAAATGTGCAATAACATCCCTACTCAGTGCTGAACTCTTTTCTTTGGAATGTTTTTTGGTGAGTAACTTGGTAGGAGACTTCAGCTTTTCTCAGGGGATGAGTATTGGTTGAAACTGACTTTTTGCCACCTTTGCCCCGAGGCAGACATGAAATAGGCCATCTCTGAGGGTATATAGACATTTATTCTTATATCCTATACATTGCCATAGGGATTTAGACATTCAGATAGAAAATCTGACCTTTATGGAAGAATATTTTGTTCTCTGGCTCTTGTCTTTTGGAATATATCTTTCATGACTTGATGTGCAAGTTCTTCATTCTCTGGATGTGCCTTTTTCAGCGTTTCTTGTGCTCATTAATCACATTAGCCATTCCTAGTCTTTGTAGCACACTGGGAGTTAATATATTCACTCCCTTTTGTGTGTGTTTATAAGCATGTGTCTTCCCTTTGGTTTGTATTGACTCTGAGGGCTGAAGTGAGGATCAGTGGCTCAGATTATTTCCTTGCTGTCAGCTATTGACTTTCTCTCAGCCTGATATCAGAGCTCCTTTCCCAGGGTGATGCTAGCAGTGTAGGAATAGGAGGGGGAGCTGAGCAAATGCTTCACAGATATCTTGCAGTTTATCTCAAGGCATCTTTACCTGAATGCACATGAAGATGAGAGAGAAATTGCCAGACACCTGCAAATTAGGGTGGAAGATTAGAGAAGCTGAAATTCTCTATCAACGATGCCAAAACTGGGATAGCTTTTGCCCCAAGAGGTTTATTTGTTTATATGATGATTGTTGTTCTGCTCAGATGGTGCTGAAGCTGAAAGTGGTTTCTTTAGCTAAACTGCTGTGCAGGTTGGGCAGTGTGGATTCCCTTCACTGCAGCAGAAATAATCAAGACCAGTATGTGTGGACACAAAAATCCTCCAGTTTCTGGAAGAAGGCTTTTCCTCCATTCATCTACTATACTGTGGGTTCTTGATTCATAATTCTCTGCTATATCTGTAATTATCTACATCACAGTACAGTAGTCACAATTTAATTCCTAATTAGAACAGCAGCATTTTACCTTTTCTGCCAAAGATGATACTCAAGTGTCAAAATAGAGAAAAAGGGTAGATACTTTCAAGGGAAAGTGAATTTGTTGGAATATTAATAGCTTCATCTTCTACTGTAACAATAATCTGTCTTCCAGAGTTCCCAGTTTTTTACAGGGAAGTAAACATTTTTATCTGGAATTCTTTAGGCTTTGATTTACAAATTATAAACTTTTAGGTGATGGTATAGATGTGGAGAAGAAAATGATGGAATAATAGGGAAAGAAAAGCTGGGCATGACTGAGCCTCTGAAGTACTGGCAGCTGATTCTGGAAGAAGACAAGGTCCTATGCTGGTCAGCATCTCTCCAGCTTGGCTTCTTTTCCCACCTCCACCCCTGAGGACTGGGAGCCTCCTTCAAGCCAAAAGGAAAATTTCCACTGACCTCAGTGGACTGGAGTTCTTGGCATTGCTCCAGAGCTGGAAGGCAGTGGGAGAATGTGTGTGGCAGCCCCAACCTGAAGTCTGGGTGCCAGGGTGGGAAGCTGGAGAGGCAGGTGGGATGTCTTGTGTCCCTGAGCCACAGCATTGAGTGTGAGCTGGGATCCACTGCTCTGCTGGGTGCCCTTGGTGCTGTGGGCATGGGGGTCATGGGAAAAGGCTGGAGGAGGGAGGGATGAGTGTGTCCATGGGCTGAGAAACACCTTGGGTTTGGATCTGGCTCGGGTTAGGGTTAGACACCGAGTCTGGCTGATCTGCCAGTGTTGGAGCTGTAATTGGGCAGTTCAAGGTGTCAGGGGAATTTAAAATAAATGCATTGATCAAAGGCAGAGTATGGTTTAGGCAGCTGACCACAAAATTGGCACAATCTCTATTTTGCACAAGGGAGATCCTCATAGATCTTCCTGGGCTGGGATCCAATCCTCCCCTCCTCTCCCCATGCTTATTTTGTTGGTTGGCTCAACCCTGCATTTTCATCAACACAGCCCATCGTTAATGTGCATACCTAGCTATGTGTAAACACAAATACATAAACTAATTTCAGCTAGGATGGAAAGATAAATAAGTGCCTTTAGCACAATTTCCCCTCTTGGATCTGCCTGAAAGCAGACAGTGGAGTTGGTTGTTTAGCCCAATTTAGTTTTCATTTAACCAGACCAGAGAGTCTATATTACAAATGACATGTGGCCACCACAGTAGCAAAGTCGCTGTTTACTTAATCAAACATGATTAATGCATTGGTTTTACATTAGGATCTGCTTTTCTCCATTGTGGGAGTAGTCAAGGGATTCTCTTTGTCTGCTAGCAAGGAAGAACATGTTTTTTAGCCTATTCTGCTTATTGTGCAGTCATGTCAGCAGTAAAAAATGTCTTTTAACGTGCCTTCTTTTATCAGTAGGGAGATCAATACAGCAACTTTCTGAAAGCATTATTCAGTTACATGTGTTGTGGGAGACTAACGCGAACTCTCTCGGCGAGAATGCTTTCCAGATAGGCAGGGAAAGACATCGTGGACTTTATTTCAGAGCAGGGTAAGATTAAAGGGATTTCAAGTGTGCTTTGAAAATATCTTATAAAGGAGGATGGTTCAGGCTTGCAGAGGGATCTGTGTTCCAGAATGGAAATCAAGCATTGCTGCAGATAAGGTTTGCCTTTGCATCGGTGGTGGAGCCAACAAAAAAAATCTCTGCTGCTGAATTGAACCTGAACCTGAAAATGACAGTGGTGGATGGTGAGGACAGCAGGTAGATGGATGTGTTGGCTTCAGGAGAAAGCCACCACTGAAATGGAAAGGTTTCACCCAAGGAATAACTGTAAGGACTAAACTCTGCCCTGAGGTAAGCTGAGAGATTTTAAGGGGTTTTGAGAGGGGTTGGACAGGCATCTCCTCAGTGAACCTGCACTTGGTGAGTGAGGACTACTGAAGCCATTAAAGGAGGCACTGAGGTGCACTGTGACCTTTTCTGCTGTTTTATCTTGGGTAGGACATGCTGTTAAAAGAAATACAGCAACACTATTTGATGGCTTTTCCTGGAAGGAAAATGAGAAGCTGACCTGAGTTAGAAAGTGGGCAACCACTTAGAGTTTGGCTGCGGCATCACTACAAAGGGCTTGAAAAATATACATCAGGTGTGGTGTATAGGGTTTTGAATCACCACCTGTCATAGGTCTGGATTTTACTTTCCCATTTATGGAACACCAAGGAGGTTTTCTTCCTCCCTTGAAAATGCATGAGTCCTCCTTGACTCCAAGAAGTGCTGGGCCAGTACCTTCCCTTGATTGTCATTCACAGTCCTTAATAAACCAGTCAAGATAAATTTAATAACTTGCGACTACTTTTTTATAGCATGCTCACAAAATCTCATCCTGAATCAGGAGAGGCATCCACAAAAGCTACTGAAATACAGAATATTCATCTCACAAGTGACTATAACACATTTCTTCCTTTTTCCTGATGACTTTGCTGGCCTTAGCACATTGTCAGCCTGGTTAGACCTCACTACCTCTCTACAGGAATGTTTTAATTTTCAGACAGATTCCTGTACTTGTCATTAACATGTAAATACATCTCATAAAGCACAGAAATGAACTAATAGTTACAGTTTTTCCAGCCATTAACACATGTGATAGTTAAGCCTGATTATGAACTTCACCTCATTGGCAACATATTTCTGTGGGTCTCTGTATTTCTCTGCCTGCTCTGAGCTGGACTAACTTGGAAGTCCATAAAGCTAAAATCTAATTAATTAAATAGCAGCACTAGGGCTTGCACTAGGGTTAAATGTGCCAGGGAGCATTTTTTTCCAATTCTCAAATAAATCTGCTTATTGAAAATACCATCCTAGAAATAGGAGTCTCTGACTTTGAGAGATGCCCTGGAATTTAACAGCCCATTATTTTTATATGGGCAATTTATTGCAGTCAGAAGTGATACAGTTCATGGAAAGCGAGTGGATGGATGGCTGAATCATTCCATCACCTGTCATGACTCATTCCCATCATTTCCGTCTCCTCACGAAGGGTGCATAAACATGTCTGCAGACTTAACCATGGCCCAGAGCATCTCATTAAAGTATTGCCTCAGTTAGAGTCAGAAAAATGGTTATATAGCCCCATTACTAGATTGTAGAAGAGAGGAGGGACTGAGATCTTGACTGCTTCATTCAGAGAAGGGTGTCGAAACCAAAAGCACACCAAGGGGCTTCTGCCTGGGCTTTTTCTTTTCACCTTGGTGGGTAATTTCACAGCTATGATTCCTTCAGGAATTTTATAGAGTAGTTTGGTCTGGCTGCTCTGTTCCTTGAGTTCTGCCTGCTTTCAAGGGTCCTCTCATTCTCTGGAAGATATGGATATGGTGACCTTGGTGCTGGTAGTTCTGTGTCAAAATATGCTGATGTAGCCACTTCTCCAGATACAACCAGATGTTTTGGTGACAGTGAGCCAGATAACTCCTGTTGGAATGGTCAGACAGTGAAGTTAGCACACATTTCATGTATATTCTCTCCTCCTTCCTCAACAGACTCCCATAGGGTGAATGGTGCAAACCCTTTTGTGGCTTGGTTTAATCCACCTTCAGAGTGTGCTCGGAGGGTTTATCCAGCCTGTTCCTCACAGCAAGAGCTCTCTCGACCCAAGCTCTCAGCTGACCTGCTGTGAGCTGACCTGGCCAAATGCCACGTGGCCAGAGTTAACTCAAGCAGAATTTATTAGCTTGCAGAGGGCACTGCATAATCCAGTTACACAACTTCACTTTTGGAGCTGGCTTGCGTCTGACCAGGTTGGAAGATGGGTAAATGTCTCTGGAAAATTATTTATTATTATTTATTAACAATGAAATCTCATTATTTGCTTGCTGTAATGGCTAAGAAATCTAATCACTGATGAAGATTGCAGTAGGGTAGAGATACCTCAAATAAAGCAGCAAAAATACAGTGTGTCAAAAGGAATTTATAATCTGGCTGTCACACACCCTCAATAGCAAAGGGAACTTCAGGCTGAGCCCAGCAGTGAAAAGCTCATACATCTGTGTGCTTAGTGAAAGAAACACGGTGCCAGTGGGGAAACGAAGGCATTCTGTGGCTCACAGTGGGGCTGGGACACACAGTAGGTGCTCCCCAATGGATACAGGCTCTGGGACTGCATCCCTGGAGTGCAGCGAGGCGTGAGCAGGTTTGAGTTTGCCAGTCCTTGGCCTCTGGTGGAGCTCACAAAACATGAGCAATCTCTGTCCTGTGTCTTCCCCAGGTCTGTGCCCTGCAGACATCACCTCAGCAATTGTTGCTGGCTCTTCCTGAGCTGAATCCTTGGCTTCCTGAGCTTCATCCCTGGCTCTGCACGGTGATGTGATGTAATCGCGCGAGCGCGGCCCCTTTACTGCGCTGAGAGCATAATGCCCCATTATTCTCTAGACAAGGGTAGGGGGAAACAGCTGTTTTACTGATTAAGTAAATAAAAGCACAACTCTGCAGTCCTCCTCCCTCGTCCAGCACACGGAAATGTGCCCAGACTCTGCGCATCGTCACCATCCACTCAGCTCCTTGCCCCCGAGCGCCATGAAAGCCGGCAGTGCCTGGAAGGCTGCCCTCGCCTTGCTCGCTCTGCTCCAAGTGGTTTTGTGAGTCAGGCGCTTCGCTTGTGCACAGAAACCCGTATTCCATCCTGCCTTTCCATTTGCTCATGCCCCTCTGCTGCCAAAGTAACCATGGCAGGGCCGGCGTGGGGGGGTGGAGGGGAGGGGAGCGGCGTTGCCAATCTCTCGTTAATTTCTAGATGCAGAATGACGGGGGTGATGCATGCGAGAGTCTAATAATAATGACCTGAGGTCCCAGGCACGGCGAGCAAAGCAAACTTCTTTAACTAACAACTTAATTATAATAAATTTGAGTCTAAGAGCACCAGGCAAGTAAATCAATCAACCCTTGCAGGCGGGCTCATTAAAACTAGCAAAATACAGACCATAAAGGTCATCTTATTAAAAGGGATTAGCGTTTTCCAGTTAAATCCTTTGCTGCCCATAGGTGCTAGGAGAGAATGTGCATTCCGAGGTTCTCTGTTGTTGCACGGGTGAAGGGCTGGCCCTGCACAGCAGTAAATGCCTTCAGTCCCCACAGTCACGCTGCTGGCTGCCAGTGCCAGTGGGCAAGCCTGGATAAATGCTGGTGGACCTTTGCCAGCCTGGCCCAGCTGTGGGTTGCCAACTGTCCCGTGGAGCAAGCGAAACACATTCAGGGCTGAGGTCTTTCTTGCAAAATACGAGTCAGCTTGCTCTCCAGGCTTTTCTCTAGTCCTGTCCTACAGACTGAGACATCACCTCAGTAATTGTTGTTGGCTCTTCTTCCAATGACTCTTCTTTGGCTGTGTGGGATGTCTCTTCTCCTGTCAGGTCTTAATATATTGTAGCCCTCAAGCAGCATTTTCTATCTTTGCCTTTCTTTCCTGGCTGCATGGAACAGTACTTTGGGTTTTCTAGTGCTTTGAGAGGCAAATTTTCACAGACCCAATTATGATCTTGTTCCTTTAGGAGAGTATATTTACCTTGGAGGAAACATTAAACTGAGAACAGCTATCAAAACAGCTGGCATCCTTCTTCCTGTTTTCCTCTTCTGTCAGATACGGTGTTGATGGCAGGAGAGGCATTTTTTTCCTGTTTCAAACTTTCCTCTGCCCACACTTGCATTCCAGTGGTGACCCTCTGCCTGTGCAGCACCGCTCATTGCTATAGTGGAAACGTGGTATGAAAATTGCTGTTTTCCATGGATCCTGGAGCCTGCTGGAGGGATCCTGGTGGTGCTGGAGGGGTCTTTCCTGCTCCTGCATTGCATTTTGGATGGAAACTGATTTTTTTTTTGGAGGAAAAGAGAAGTGTATCACAACAGTGTCTGTCACTGGTTGAGCAAAATATCTGGAGTTAAGAGGATTTTTTCCACGGGGAGACAGCTGCAGGTAGGAGGGTGGGGAGGAGCAGGCTACAGAGACCCACCCTGTGCTGCACTCCCACAGCTCTGCCTCTCTAACCCCCTTCTTGATGAGAGTGTTCTCTACCATTAGATGGACACTGCCCAGTGCCAGCAGCTCGGCCAGCTGGTGAGGAGAGTGGACACATGGGCTCAGACTGAATGGAACAGGCACAGCTCATGGCACACTTCCCTCAGCTCCTGCTGTGCCCAGGCAGCACTTTAATTGCACAGCAGTTTACAAATAACTGTACTTCATAGGATGGAAGTTCCCCTGCACTATATTTGATCCTTTCCAAAGGTCTTTTTCTTTTAAGCCCTGGGAGGCCTCAGGGGCATGTAGGAAATTAAGCAGAGCCTTGCAGCAGTTCAGGAGTTCATTGAGAACGAGGAGTTATGTGTTGGAAAATACGGTGGGAGAGGTAAGGATGAGAAAAAGTGGAGCATCTCTTTTATCCCACTAGGCTTCCCTTTTGCATAGGAAGTACTTGAGGGTCTTTTCTGCTCTGCTTAACCCATCAGCAGAGCACCTTGCAGAGAGCTACAGGCTGCCTGGGGGAGAAAAAATAAAAAAGAAAGAAGAAAATACTTATTTTCTACTGTGTTTGCAGTCAGCCAGCGCTGTGCTGCTTGAAGATCCTGTGCTATCTCTCTGTAATAGCAGAAAACTGCTGAGCAGAAGGAATGGGTTTTGAGATTGTCCTTGATAAGGGGGTGCTGACAAGTGGCCACAGGTAGGTGTCTACAAGTCTGTGCTCCCTCATCAGCTCCAAGAGCTTGCTGGGGGAACTTTTGGATGTTGTCACTTAATTTTTCTGCACCAGGCTTGTGATTTGGAGTGTGTAGTACTTAACACTGTGCATATCATCTAAGATGCTTAGATGAAAGGCTCTCCTGACTACACAAATGTATTTCAGCTTAATTCAAGCACTCAGCCTTCCCTGTTGCAGGTGAGTGCAGAGTTTGGAGCCACTTTTATACCCTTGCCTTCAGGCACCTTCAGCTTCATGCATCCCTTGAACCTCTGAGTGGCACTAGCTTTGTGTGGTTTTGTCTTGATGAAGGAGTTTCCACAGAAGAGGAGGAACCCCTTGTGCTCCCCATCTCTAGCAATCTTTCTTACTTCCATGGGGGCAGGGGCAAATTCAGGACAGACCCAGTACCATCAGCACTGTGTGAGTTCTGCCTGCCAGTGTGATCAATGCAAGATTCAAAATAGTACAGTTTAATTGGAATACTGTAGAAAATATGTGTGTTTTTTTCTCTTGTTTCCTCATATTTTCCACTCACTGCCTCCCCTTCACACCCCTTTAGCCTCTGCCCAGAATTCACCTCAACCCACAGGCTTCTTCTATTTTTTCCTTTTTTTTTTCTGGGAGGTGAGGGGTTAAAACAATAAATATATTGGTTCCTGTTTTTCCTCTCTGCAGCTCCTGAGCTCCAGCTGGGTGCAGACATGGAATAGTAACAAGTCCATGGGAAAGGCTCATCTTCTCACAGCCCTTGCAGCAGCACTCTGAGCTCAGTGTGAACTTCCCAGAGCACAGAGGCAAAGCTGAAACCCTCACTGATGCTGCCAGGAACTTTCTGCAGGGATTAAAGCAATAGGGTGGAGATGAAGTGTGTGTGAACCCAAACTGGATTCCAGGTGTGCACGAGGAACAGTGTACTTGGTTTTCAGCTGAGTTTAAAACGTGTATATATATTTACATGATCTGTGGCCATTGGCAGTTAGCTCTTTATCATCCAGAGACACTCAGTATGGAACTTCCAGACCTTGAAGGAAAGCACACTTCTGGTGTAACAGACAAACACGAGGCAGCGAGATCCAGACACTTAATGATAATTTGGTTTTGCTTTTGTCCTTTCACAGCAGGTGCTCTGTTTCCATGAACTGTAGTTCTGCTAAACACTTTGTGTTCCTCAATAATTCCTGATGGGACAAAGGGAGTTCTGCATCCTTGCAGATGGATAGGTCTGCTTGGATTGGTCTCAGCCTGGAGAATGGCAAGAGGGGACAGACTGACCCCTGCACGAGGACTGGCATGGTGCAGACAGTCTGGGTGGTCTCAGCTGGGTGCAATCCCATTTCCATTTCCCTCTGGCTCTGTGTGTGCTCATGGAGAGTTGCTGTGGCTCAGTTGTCATTGCTGTTTCGTTATAATAACCTGACTGCTGTCTCAAAGCCCAGTTCCTAACCTGGCATTAGGGAGTGCCAGTTCCTGGGAGGTCTCCAGTGTGTTGTGCATCTCCTGGGGAAGCAGTGGAAGGGAACATCCAGGTGATGGTAAAGCTGTGGCAGGGGGCCTCACCAGGTTGGCACAGGTGTGTTGGCACTGCAAGGTGACGGGGTGACCTTATGTGGTAGAGCTGTTCAGCTTCTGTTGTGCTAAAAGATGCTAAAACTCAGAGTCAAAAGTACTGAGACTGGAGCAGGTAGAGATGAGAAAGCGCTGATGGATGTTTGTTGTGCCAACTTAACTGGGGTGGAAGTGCCAGGAAAGCAAGTGAAATGAAATGCCCCACAGTTGTGCCCAGCGTTACCTAACACTGCACTCTCTGCAGTCACTTTGATTAAACACAAGACATTTCTTTATTTTCATGTGTTCTTTGTGGAGAAAAATAGAGAGCAGTGAGACAGTCTGTACTTCCCCTACCCCTCGCCAAGCAGTAGAGAGCAGTGGGAAACAGTGAGCGAAGGTGTCAGATTTTCTCTAAGGGCAGTCACAAGGCTCTTGTGCCAAACACTATTTGACATTTAATTTAAGACCCATGTGAAGTAACAGCCAGGGCAGGCAGCAGGCAGGGCGTTCCAGTTGACAGACTGGCTCTATTTGCTTTAATTTCCTTAGTGCGATGGCCAAGTTTATCTGCGAGTGAGAAATACTCGGGGTATTATTTTTTTTGTTAGCCCATCATGGAAAGAGAGCACTGTGTTGTGTCAGACACCGTTTTGGTCTTCAGGTGGCCCTCATTAGGGAGCATAATGCAAGAGAGCTGTGTGTCAGCGCTGGAGGAGCCAAAGAAAGTTGTGCCTCTTTGATTAAATTCTGCTGAAGTCAAATGCTCTGTTCCTGGGCTGAACTGAGCCATTCAGCAGGTTTAAAGGTGCAGAGAGGGGGGTCTGTGTGTGTGGTAGTTTGCAGCCTCACAGCCAGGAGGTACAAGGAGAGCAGGGAGAGCTTCCTCCTCCCTTAAATGTGGGGTCAGGACCACTGGGTGCAGAGGGGTTTGTGTGAGGAGCTGTCCTGTGCACGTGTGGAGGGACCATCCACAGCACCTTGAGGGACCAACCTGGTCTAGCAGGAGGTGTCCCTGCCCATAGCAGGGGGTTGGAACGAGATGATCTCTAAGGTTCCTTCCAACCCCAGCTACGTTATCCTTGTGCTCTGTGTGGTTTGTGCTAGAAGCTCACAGATAGGGAAGGAAAGGTCAAGGGTGGTGAGGGGAAGATTGCAAAAGGGTTATTTGCATTCTAGTTTCTTTGGTTTTCTTGTTGGAGCTGAGAAAACTGATCTGGTGTGGTGCTGAGGAGGTGAGATGGCAATAAAACCTACCTGGAGTATGCAGAGGGAGTGCTGGGAGTTGGTCTGAGAAGGGAAGCAGTAGTGGAAGGTGTGCTGGCTGCGTAGCTAAGAGAGGTGCACGTAGGAGCGAGTCAGGAAATGTATTAGTTACTTGAATTTATTTTTTTTAAAGAAAATAAATGTGTTTAGTCAACAGCATGAAGTATGGTACCTCCAAAGATACCTGTTTGCTGATGGAGATACAGAATTATTATGTTAACCACACAGATACGGAGTATTGGGGGGGAAAGTCTGTGAAACAAGTAATTTGTCACATTGAAGACCAAAAGCAGCTGCAGAATATGAAGCAGTGGGAGGGAAGGGTTCCCCAGGCAGTGGGACAGAGACAGCAGCCTGCAGGCAGCACTGGCTGGGTGGAGGAGCACTTGGCTGCTTTTCCAAGGTCATTAGGAAGTCTAGACTTTCCCATTAAAGGGTCCCATTTGCTGGAGAATCCTTGGGCTAGCACTGCCCTGAGGGCTTCACAGAGAACTTAAAGGTATCCAGAATAGCCTGGCTAGACTGAGGCACTTTCCCTGGGTTTTTCTGTGTGTATGGACCGTGGAAGACAACTTTGGGGCAGCCTGGCAGGAATGATTTCCATAGAACCTGCAGCCTGCCCCACCAGAAGGTGGCTCTGGGGCTGGCCCACCTGGTGGCTGGGACACTGCTGTTCCAGACTGGCTGGGTTTAGCTTCTCTTCAGGTTCCTCACCCAGCAGACACAACAGAGGAGCCAAAACCAACTGCATTCCTCTCAGAGAGCCAGAAATTTAAAAACTGCTTCTGTGTGCTGATGGATTTGAGGAACTCTACATACGCAGTTATTCCCAAAACTCAGAAAGGAGACTTCCACCTTTGCTACAAACCTCTCTTGGTGCCTCATCACTGGATTGTTTTACCAATTTCTTGGTGCCATCCCATGGCTTTAAGCACTTTAAATACCAGCTGTCCTCCCTGTGTTAGAGAGCATCTCTGTCTAGCACAACACATCTGGAGAGAGCTTCCCCATAGCAGTGTTCAGAGTAAATCACAAGTCCAAACCCCTCTAAGATCACAGAGTGTGCTCTTGTTCCTGTTAACAGGGGCTGCCAGCTTATGCTGAAACTTACCTTGTTAGGAGAAACCAGAGGGAGATGCTAAAGGCAGGGAAAAAATGAGTGCAGGTTTCTAATTGAGTCAGGGGAAAAATGACTCGAAGGCATGTTCAAGAAAGTGTTTGAATGCCTGGAAGACTGGCAATTGTTGGATCCCATTCTCCTTGCAAGCCCAGCTACGTTATCCTTGTCTGAAGGCCCCCTTGAAGGTCAGTGTCAGGAAGACAGGCCAGGTGCACTGAGTCAGTATTTGTTGATGTGAATGGCCCCTGGGGACAGACAGTGGTGTCCCCCCCCCCCAAAAGAAACCACCCTGGGGGGCTGCAGGGGTGGATAAAGAGTGTGGTCAGGCTTCTGCCCAAGGGAAACAGTTTGTTGAATGTCAGAAACCTTCTGGCATCCGCACAAACTTAGATGATGTCGATTTAAGCCTTGAGGAGTTTGTTGTCTAACTGGGACCAGCAGTGTGATTTGGAGAACCATAACACAGCTGGGGATGATTCCATCCTGGGAAGGTGTGACTAACCTGGGGCCGTTGCAAAGTGGCTTCTGTGTGTATTTACTGCACGATTTTGTGGCAGGATTTCTTTTTCATAATTGGGTCTTCCTGAACAGCAGTTGGATGTTTCAGCAAAGAGAAGAATGTGTACTACAAATCAACCAACATACCACGAAGTGGGGAGGAATCCTGGATAGTGCTAGGGGAACTTCCAAAACTGGTGTTTACCTTTGCTTTGCTTTTAGCAATCCAATTTCTCTTTGTGAGCTGTGTGTGCAGAAGGGATAATCTAAACTGAGTTTATCACAGCAGCAGAGCTGGAGCAACTCCAAGTACATTGGTCTATATCCTGGAAATGGGAGACTGCTTATCCAATTATTTGCAGCTTGTTTTCAAGGGAAAAACGATTGACTTGAGTCCTGCACAGGGTAAAATCCTGTTAGAGCGTGTCATTTTGTCCTTTGGAGTGGGATGTAGTCCCAGGTTTCGTGAGATGCTGTTTTGCCTCCTGGGATTGTTGAAAAGCTGCTGGGTCAGACTGGGGATCCTTAGTCTTCAGATGGGAAAGTACCTCTCTGTTGGAGTGAGAGATGAGGCTTAAAATACATGTGATAAGCTTTATCTTCCTGTCCCAACCCTTTTCACCCACTGCCATGATTAAATTTGCAAGAAGAGTCACAGTAATATATAAACTATGTGTTACTGAGGGTAAAAACTCCCAGGAGGGAGGCATTGAGTGGTACAGAGATACAGGCACACTTAACAGTGAAACAAAGAGACAGACTTTGGCTGAACATCAGGAAAAACATACTGAGAGTGAAATAAATTTGGCTATAGGACAGTTCCCAACAACAGTAGTAGCAGTCCTGTTACCCAGACTAATTTTAAACACTCCTGTAGGCATCAGTCCCATATGGGCCTGGTAACAGAAGATGTCAGTCACACACATAGTTTGAAGATGTCACCTTTTCTTTGGCTCAAAGTTTTCCATGCAAATTTTTTTTTTTGATCAATGGAGATAATTTCTTTCCATTTGAGCCATTCTCTTCATTTTGTAGCAATTTAAAAAAGAAAAAATAATCACTTTGGTAAGGTGAGGACAAAGGAAATGTTCAGCTGTTTTAATGTGCTCTTCCTTTAAAGGAGTTTGGAATCAGCCATATTCAGACCAGATTTTTGCACTAGGTAGCAGAATCAAGATGAGTTGGAGGAATATTTTAAAAGATGATTTTCTCTTCAGTCCCTATCACAAACTTACATCTTCTGAGGTCATAAGTGGGTCTGCACAGACTGGTAGCATCTGATGCTCCTTGCCCTCATACAAACCAACCAGAAAGGAGTAAGGAGTCAGGAACAACGTTTGGCCAGTGATGTGGATACTCCACATCAGCCACAGTCTTCTCCAAATTCTTGCTTCTTCCTTCTGGTACTTTTTTTTCTCTTCCTATGGCCGAAGTGAGTCCAGTACGAAAGCCCTCTTACTTATTCACTGGGATTAAGCACTGAGGAGAAGAGGTGTGAGAGGTAAGGAAAAGATGGTGCAAATGACTCAAGCCCTCCTTGAGTGCCTGTGTGGGCAGCCTGAGGACATCCCAGGCTGTTGGTTGGGAGGGCATGGTGCTTCTCCCCAGGCTCCTGGCCATCTGGAGGGGCTGGATGGTGCTGGATAGTTTTGTGTTTGCTCCCTGGCTTAGTCTCTCATAACGTGGTTTGCAGCACATATTTTGTGATGTGAGAATGTGCTCTCTGTTCCCTTCTAATGCACCTGTTGGTTCCACAACCTAGCCTGCCAATTAAACACAGGAGTCAAATCCCACAAGGAGCTTGGTTGCCTATGCTGGAAGATGTATTTATGTATGTAATAAATGGTATTATGAGGTATACACCCAAGCCTATTTATGAGTTACCATATGAGAGAGAAAGCACGGTCAGAGTACTGAATAGGTTCAAATAACATATGGATTTATATGCTAGATCCACCTTCCAACCCTTTGTTTCATCTTGGGCAAGTTATTTAGCTTCTCTGGGCCTCAGATCCTCTACTGAGTACATCTGGGATGATAAAATTTTTTGTTTTTTCTGCCCTGAGTCTTCATGCTCAGAAAAAGAAATTTCTTCTCTGTATGCATACTTGATTTTGCCAGGATATTTACCAACACTCATGAGTTGCTGTTGCATTTCTGCCTGTACCCTTGCAGAGCAGAGATACTCCTTTGAGTCCCCTTTTATGTTTCATCGTTGGCAC
Source organism: Oriolus oriolus (assembly GCA_013400235.1). NCBI lineage: Eukaryota > Metazoa > Chordata > Aves > Passeriformes > Corvidae > Oriolus > Oriolus oriolus. Next base: position 165,354 of record VXBT01008596.1, read on the forward strand.
CTCCTCTCACAAGTAAGTGAGCCGTATTTTAGTCATCAGATAGAAACTAAACTTTGGTTTCCATGGAAGTCAGGTACCTCTGCATTCGGCAAAGTCCCGTTATTACTCACCAGGAGAAGGGCAGCCAACATTGTACCTCAGCTGTAGCTGACAGGCAATTTATATGGGACGAATCCCTTAACAGTGGACTTCAGCCTTTCCTGAAATCTTATCCCTTGCCTCTCCATGTGAGCGGGGCCACTGGCTTCGTGGAGCAGCTCATTCCAGACAGATGCTGACAACTGGAGCTGAGTGGTGCTGAGGGAACGTGACACAAAGCTGCAGCAAATGTATTAATTGCATTGCTTGGGGAGAGCTGGATTCCTTCCCCTGCCCCTCCTTTCTCTCTGCCAAAGCTTTGTGTGTGCTGGGAGCCTTGCTGGGTTTTTCTCGTGTATGGCAATTAACGAACACAGCCTGGAGTTCTGGGCATCTGCTTCGCGTCCCGGGAAGGTGCGTTATTAACCCGAAAGGATTTGATACCCTCCTGCTGTGTCCCATTTTCTCTGCTCTTGCCTGGTCCTTCTATTTGATTCATCCTCTCAGGTCCATTAAGATCTTCACAGTTGCCCATGCACAAACCTGACAGGCTCATGGGGAGATTCTAAAATGATGCTGGTTCAATTAGCAGGATATAATTTGCCCTTTGGTGAAACGCTGGGCTCCCCTGCCAGGCTAAGCACTTGCTGCCAGGGCACTTAGCACAAGGAGGAGCATTCCCATCACATCTTTCTCAATGGCAGGTCACAGAAACCTTGAACCCAAGTAGCTGCAGTAAGAAAGGAATTGTATTTTTATCACAATTTTATTTTTCCTCATGAAATGAGTTTTAGAGAAACCAGAAAGCTTAGTTCAGATATTTGATGTGAATAAAGCAGCTGGCAGCTGTAGTTTTTATTTTAGCCTGGGAATCCTGCTGCTTGTTTTTTTTTCCTTCCTTCCCCATGAGCCCCTCTTGCAATTTGAGTTGTTGTGCCCTATAGGTCACAGACCAGTTTGCTATACAATTTTCTGTCTCTGTGTTGATCAAATGCTTTTCTGAATGATTTGCTGTTTGCTGTGGTTGTTAACCTCCTGAGTACTCAGTCTTGCTTCTCCCTCTCACCTCTGAGACGTGCTGAAATACCTGAAGAGGTACCAATATCAGATCATGCATATTCATGGTGGTTATTCCCCATTCAGCTGCACAGACAACAATTTTCTCATGCTCACCAAAAGCAGATATGAGTCAAACCTCGAGTGAAAGTGATATTCAGGATGGGGGGGAGGGAAGGAGGGTCCAAATATAATTTGATTTTTTTTTCTCAGCCTTCAGCTGCTTTGGACAGTAGCTGTTCCCATGAGATCTTTTGTATATTAGCAAAGGGATGGATTTGTGTGCTTTGATGGTGGAGCTTCTCACACTGGAGGAGGTCTTCTCCTGGAGAGATGATGTGGAAAAGGCTGGTGGCATCTGCCCCTGCTGGGGCAGGGAGGAAGTTTGGCCTGAACTGCTCTGAGAGTAGTGCCAGAGTTTGGTCTGGTTGCGCTGCGTCTCTCACCCGGTGGGAAAAACCTGCCCTTAACTCTAGTCTGGAGGAATGCTTTTTTTTTTTATTTGTTACTTCTCTTTCCCAGGAGACTTCCTTGGGTTTATAAATGACTGCATTTCCCTTCGGCGTGACAGCTGCAGCTTCACCTCTTCTCGTGTGAACCTGGAGTCAGGTCAGGCTAAAATGCTGAATCTTTCCTTTCTCCTTCCCGTGGTTCTCTGGCCCCCTCCTTCCTTCCCCATATCAACTGCCTGTATTGCCATAACTTTGGGATTAGCTTTTCCCTGCAGGACTGAGCTGAAATGCAAGTGCTTTACTGAGCAAAACAAATCTCTTCAATATTAGCAAGGCAAAGCAAAATGCTTGAGCACATGTGGTTTTTGTTAGCTGACTTCTCCCCCAGCCTCATGTTTGGTCCCAGTGTCAAATTCCCTCTTAAATATGCTTAGGAGGTCACAGAAAGCAGGTGAATAGTCATACAATAAAAATCACATCACACCTCTTAAAAAAATTTAAAAAAAAAAATACATCCCCTCTTTCAGTCTTCCCCCCACTCCACCCATCCCTATACACAGCGGAGGCAAAGACCTGATTATGCACTTAGTGGGAATGAACTAAAAATGAGTTTTCCCAGCAGGTTGGAGCACAGGGATGTAGTTAACAGATTGGGTTGTTGCAAAGGAAGACACAGAGTAATAGGCTGCCCAAAGTTAAGCAGGTAAATAGAGGTCAGGCTCTCAGCCGATACAAGTTGTCTTCCCTGGAGTGGTTCCACACTGCGGCAGGGTCTGGCCTCCAAAGGAATGTGCTGGTGCCAGCTGGGTACTTTTGGGAAATGTATATTGAGTAAGATGCTGAGGAGATGGCAAAGGTATGTGTGCAGAACACACCTCGGAGTGCTCGGTGCAGGTGTGAGCAGTAAAGCTTTTGGATGGGGTTTTTGAAACCATGACTCAGTTCCTTTAGGAAGATCAGATACTGGGTTTCTGTTGTGCTAGCAAGGGGAGCAGAGCCAGGGCCCCAACACCCCCCAGCACTGCTTAACGGGTGGAAACTCATATGAATCTCTGATTGATTTGACCTTATGAAAGAAATTCTAATAAAACCTTGAGGTCCTGGTAATGAATTTTATGAGTCCCCCCAGCAAAGGCAATACCTGTGCATTGGCAGATTTGTGAACTAACTCACAGAAAGCTGGCTTGAGCAGTAGAGACGGCGTGAGAAAGGTTTGTGAGTTTAGTCTCTCAATGAACCCAGCAGCACTGCCTGAAGAATACCCATGGATTTTACACTTACAATGCCAAAGAAGCTGGGGATGCCTCATCCCTGGAGGTGTTCAAGGCCAGGTTGGATGGGGCTTGGAGTGACCTGGTGTGGTGGAATCCATGGCAGGGGGTTTGGAAATAGAGGTTTGCACCTGTGGGTTTTATTCAGGTTGGTTTGTGTGTGTACACTGATTTTAATGGCCAAAAGGTGACAGAGTGAAAACTGGAAATATTGAGGAAACATCATTGTATTCAACTCTGTACTTGGGGTATTTACTTCTCTCAGCAGGGCACTAACGTGTGAAAGGGTTTTCAACAAAAGATTGTCATAACTCAAGGCCAAGACCTGCCTCTTGTTTTACTGAGGAGTGTGTTTGACTCATGTTTGAGGTACCGTTTGAAAAAGAAGCTGCCGTGGTATGTGCAGGTGTGTAAGCCATGAACCTTTGTATAAACCAGTGAATTTATTTGAGTTGAGATTTGATCTCGGAAGTTAGTCTTTGAGCTGTGAAAACAATTCTCCCTGGCAATAAATATCCTGGTTTTTATCTTGATTACTTTTTCTTTTTTGTTCTCACAGCCCTGCACTCTGCTCCTGAGTCTTTGGTGCTCTGTAATTTCCAGTTTTTCCGGATGTAAAATAGAGGAGGAAGAGAGCAACTGAAACAATTGCAGTAGAGACGGTCTTCAACCTCTGCCTGCACTTGCTGGCGTACTGTGAGCCTTAAATAACATGTTTATAAAGTGGTCTGATATGTGACGTTCAGATGAATGCAAGTGTCGTTCAGAAGTGCAGAGCCCTGCAATTTATATAGTAAATACACCTTTCACGTTCAGTAAATTCAAAGTCAATCACCCTAGTCTCAGGGTGACAGTATCTTAAGCCATAGCTGTGCGATTCTACTAATTAAAAAGTTGGGAGGCAGAAAGGGCACAATAATTCAGCCTGTATCTCTCTGAGATTGTTTTGCCTATGAAAAAAGAAAGAAGCAAAATTTTGCTGCAGAAAGGGTTCGACCTTCAATATTTTTTATTCTTTCATTAGTTATAAAATCCATGTAATTACTTCCAGGGACTCTTGGTGATTGTGATCATAGTGTTTAGAAGCAATTAATCTGGAGCTTTAGTCTCATAAATAGTAGATGGCAGTTACTCCAGCACTTGCTAAACAGCGAGAGAAGCAGCCCTGGACCACTGGATGCTTTCAGGGTGTTCAGCTGAGATTGGAAAACAAGAGGTCTTTGTGGTGGGTGAGAGGGTAGATGTGCTTGCATGATATGTAAGCAAAGAGGTATTGGAAATGTTTTTTGCTTCTGGAACATGTAGATAAGGTGCTTTCCTCCTCTTTAAAGGAAGTTGTAGCAGTAAAAAAATGAAGTGACAGGAATGAGTCTTAGAATTTCATCCCCTAGTGAGAAATCTGAGATTATTACTAACATAAACTTTTGAAGAAAATCAGCAATCCAGAGCTATTTATTTGAAAGCATACCAGAAGACTATTGGGGGGAAAAACCCCGAAAGATTAACAGGTAGCAGCTGAAAAGCGTGGTTTTAAAAAACCGTTATTATTTTTGCAATTTTTTACCAATGGTCGAAGTTTGCTATTAGAGCAAATTGGTTTTGGTGGTGATATCCTTGCAGGGAAACATTGCTTATATCCCATAAGTTTGTTTTTCCTAGGAATCTAATTTTCTGTTTCAACCAGGAGCAGAGTGCAGAGATGTGCATAACTTTATGGCAGCAAGTGCTACCCATGAGGTCATAGTGAAACACCCACAGCAGCCACCTCATGCTTTTAAGATCTGAGAGGATGAAGCACAGCTCAGTTGCCTGCTGTAACAAGAAGCACAATAAATAAATGAAGATAGATAGATAGATAAATTACCAAGATGAAGTAATATGCTCCCCACACACCAGGAGTAAAAATATAATGGTGTCCTGTCCCTTCTGAGGCGCCTCAGAAGGAGAATTAGGGAAGAGTAAGTTGTGCACTTTGGCAAATTCTGCCCTTTGCAGTGCAGGATCTGCCAGACCCACTCCAGCTCAGGTCCTCTGAGGGCCTGGGACACTCACCAGTGATGGGGACAGTCAACATGGTGAAATGTACCATCATGCTGGAGCAGGAAACTGGTTGTGGAAGTGTTGATGGCTTCGATCCGCTTGGGACCAGTCACACAGGATGCCCACGTGTTGTTTATTGCTTGCAGGACAGGAGCTTGGCAGCAGCAGTTGAGTGCAGGATGTACTGAGGTGGAGAGGCTGGGGATGATGAAAGATGCATCTGCCCACTCAGCTTGGGAGGATGGGGTTGCTCTGGGAGACAGTCCTGTTTCTCTTAGCACAGCTGCTCAGTTTTGATACTCTACTGCTTATTTTTATAATGAGGTTTTGGATTTGGACCTTTCTGTCTCATTGTCACACGTCTTTCGCTTGTCTTCGTGTCTTGGGAACTCGGTGAGTGGAGCTGGGTTTGGAGAAGGACCTGCTGTGATGATAAATAAGGTGCAGCCAAAACCTTGGGCCCCAGATAATAGATGTTCCATTCTGCAGGACGCACCCGTTTGAGCAGTTTAATTTCTAACTAGTTAAAGATCCTTCTTGTGAAAAATGACTTCCCATTCCCAACCTTATAATGAAAGTAAAACAGTGGAAAGACAGATGAGTTAGCGCTCCTAGAAATCTGTTATGTAGCTGGGTGAGAAATAAAACAATTTGTCTCCCCCTTGACTGACTTTTCTTACACCAAATAACTGTGTAATTGTCTTAAACCCCGAATAGAGAGCACAGTCTGGAGGGGAGAGGTTCTTATATTTCAGCTGGCTCCCAGCTGTTCATCTGGGGAGAACAAGGTTGCGTGTGTGAAGGGAATGTGCTGGGAACCCATTTCTCAGAGCTGTGACCCTTTTCCTGTTTGTCAGATGCACTGATTATCTGGAATATGTTTTCTTGCTAAGTATTGTGTGAAATTCTGGCAATACAGCTGCCTCTGAGCCCAGAAGGAGTCCTCAGCTGGCTGAGGCTTGGGTGGACAGCATGGGATTGTGCACTCCATGAACAGCAAGAGGAGCTGGCTGGAGCCACGGAGCTCAGAGCTGCACCTTGGATGTGCAGTGATGGGGGCAAATGCACTCAGGAGCCAACAAGATATAACAACCCAAGTACTTATTAATATTTTAAATAATTTCAGTATTAAAAGTTTTACTATCTTTTTAAATTGTTGAAACAATGCAAAGGAATTTTGTGGGAGTGAGACTACTTTTTTCTGGGTTTACTGTAGCTGGATATGTTGTTGTTCCTTCCTTACATCACATTTTGAAGTGCTGATTCTGAATGCTCTCTGTGTAGATTCAGAACCCTTTTTTACCATGCATTACATAGGCTCAGTTTTCAAGCTAAACATGGCAATGGCTTCCCCTTAATGGGAGAGATGGATATCTCTTCTGATGGTTCTGGAACCAATGGAGGTTGGATCAGAAAGGGGAAGAGACTTCAGGAAGTATCAAGAAGCCAGCTTTTCAGCACGTGGCTTGAATCTTACCCTCTGTGTCTGTATCTTTGTAAATTATTTTCTAAAAAATGACCAGTTTTATTTGAAAAAGTGTATTTTTTTTCTCAGTATGTGGCATGTGAAATTCAGACCATTAGGTCTCAAAGTTTTATCCAAGGGCTAGCAGTGCTATACCTTTCAACTCAAGCTTTCAGTAGTTTATTGTGTTAGGACAGATTTCTTCTCTTCTGAGAGCAGATTCTGTGTTTTAATAGCAATCATGATTGTAATCTTTTTTAAAGTTTGAAATTGTGGTTTGGAGAAATTCAGAGCTCTCAGCACAGTGCAAACTTCTGTAGTTAAATCAATGAGCTCCCCTGCCGAGAAGTGAATGACCGAAGGCTCTGTATCATCTCTGCCCCCTTTACGTAATCCCAGTGGTGTGGAAAGTGGAGTTGCTTCCCAGAAATTAGCAAACAATTCAAAACAATGGAGGCACAATGAAACACACTGAACACAGCCAGGGAGGAAGTTCAGGTTTGTATAATTTGAAAGGAGAGGAGGCAAGTCAGGAAGAAACACACCCTTGAAAAACCCAGGGGTGTGAAGGGGATTTCTGTGCTTTTCTTTCTGCTGCAGGGGAGAGTTGATGGCCAAGAGCAGGCATTGTCCTGCTGTGGCTGTTATGTGTGCGTGGAACCCGCCTGACTCCTTTTGGGACATGACTTTCAGGGAATGTTGAGTCTTTTTTGTCTCTGGAACACAGTGGGGTCCTGAGGTCACAGCTGATGTGACGTCTCAGCTCTGAGCAATGAGGCTGCCCAAACCCATGGCAGAGAACAGGAGGGAGCAAGCTGCTTTCTGGAGGACCCAAAGATGGTTGAGGCAGCATCCTATTGACATCATGGCATTGCTCTGGGGAGAGATGTTCTGTTTACTTGCATTTGCTCCCTTTATGGATGGATTTCCTCCTACTCCAGGTCTTCATGCCTGAACCTGTCTTGTTAAGATTTGATTACGACTTAACTGTGTGAGACTCAGGCGGGGGAAGCTGTCTCCTGAGCATGAGGCAGCAGGGCACAAGTTCATGCTTTACTTGACCTCCTGTGGTGATCAAGCTCCTGTTTCAGTAAAAACTCGCCAAATGAGTTTGGCCAAAGCGTAGAGGTGTCTGTGGAGACACTTCTGTGCCTGGGGTTTTTGCCTCCAGTTTGCTGCCAGCCCTGGTGCAGGAAGGAGTGAGCCCCTTGGCAGGTCATGCACAGCCTCTCCTGCTTGGCTCTGGCCTCAGTGCTCCTCCACACACACACGCAAGGTGCGGAGCAAGTGGCTGGTTGCATGGGAGGGAGCTGAAAATACACATGGTTTGGAGCCTTGTTGTATTAAAGAAAAGCTAATGACAGGTATTTACATGGAAATATCAATAAGCATTTTCTATGTTTTGACTGGCCAACTGGTAATGCATTCCTAATGGAAACAAACTGGATCGTCAGTCAGCCCCAGTGCCTTTGTCAGTCCTGAACTCCATTTAAAAATAACATTATTTTACCATGTTTTTAAAGCACCTTTTCCTAACATGATCCAGGAGGCTGTGTAAAAACAGCTTGGAATAATCTTGAAAAAAAAAGGGCCAAGCTGGAGAAAAGGAGCCAACACCTTTGGGCAAAGAAAACCAGAAAATCTGAGGAGAAGAGCCAGGAAGAAGGGAGGGAATATATTTTCATGGAAAAATCAACCTCTAAAACAACATTCTCTCCAGAAAAGGTATTTTTTTTAACTTGAGAAATCTCCATGTAAAATGAATGCAATTCTGTATATATTTATTTAGTTTTCTCTATATATCTATTCAATTTTCTCATTTAAATAATATCCCATTAGTTGGGATGATAGCAAGCTTTTGTCTTTGGAGCTCCCTCAAATTATGATCTTGGTTATACTACTAATGGAATATGAGATTAAGGAGTTTGGGTTAAATATATTGTAAAGCAACAGCAGTGTGCAGCTCAGGTGCCAGTTTTATTTTTCTGTGATGGGTTAATCCATGAATTGAGGAGACCAGGTGTTTAAATTCCATATTCTTGATATTCCTCTAGCAGTGTCTCCCAATCTGAGGGAAAACACAATCATCTGGGGCCGCTGCTGAGGGCACAAATGCTAAAGTAAAGCACAGCTCGAGACAGAATCCTTTAAGAAAACGGTACCTGTGCAGTGTGTGTCAGTCCTGTTCTGAGCAAACTGACATCCAAATGACTGACAGCAGCAAAGATAAATATAGCAGCAGCACAGCAGGGGAGCTGAGATGAATAGAGGCATATTCCAGGGAGGGACTCCGTGACATCCTGCACTGATGTCACAGGTGAACATCCTGAGCAGTGAAAAGTCCCAGAATTTGCTGTTGGGTTCAAAGGCACTGATGGAATCTGAGGCAAGTTCCAAGGCACGGATTTCTCTTCACGTGAAGCCTGTTCCCACCTGAGCTCAAGTCCTCCCTGAAGATTTTTCAAGTGTGGTCATGCAGGATCAGGAGCTCCTCGTGAAGTTGGTCTGTTCCTCTTTTGGTACTCCTGCACTGTTTGTATTTGTTAACGCTCATCAGGACTTAATATCTACTTGAAAGTAGGATTATTGAGCTCTGCTCTACTTCGTCTTCAGTAAGATCTGGAGCAGCCCATACTTGCAAAATAGATGCAAAAGAAAGAATAGTCAAGAAAAAAAGTCAGCCAAGAGTTGGAAGCATTTTATTGTGCTTAGTGGTCCATCAGTAGTGGGTAGAATCCACTGTGGGGGTAAGAATGGAGTTTCCTGCCTTTCACTGACCAACACCTGTTTAGTGAGTTTAGTCTGTAATTTTGGGGTGGTGGGAGCGATGTAGCTTCAGGCATAGCTCCAATTTCTGCATCTAGGAGATGCCTGTTCTACTCCTCTAGATAAAGATATGTAATGAAATACGAATGCTTACTGAAGACTTAAGAGGGAAAAACTTTTATTCCTTTTTGCTTTTCTCTGCTTGTTTAATAATAAACCCAAGATTATTATAAAGAGAGGTTGCATCTTGTCCCTTCTCCTTTTTGGATTTTCTGTGCATCGGGACATACTAAGGCAAACCACATATTTGAGAACAAAACTTCTCTCTCTGAGGAATTTTATGATGCACCTTTGTATGATATTATACCAAAGCAGAGAAAATATTTATGGGAGAGTTAACCAAGCAGTGAGTGTATATGTGTGCTCAGCCATGAATGCACGTGGACTCTCTCTGCAGGATAAAAAGCTTTTGTGAGGCTTTAAGAAAATACTGAGCAGCACTTTTCTGAATACTTGTGCTTTTCCCAGGCAGCGTTCAGAAATAACCTTTAGCTGCTGAGACAAGAAATAAATAAAAAAGCAGCAAATTTTCTCTGATGGGGATTTTTTTTTGCTTCTGTATGAGCCTGGGTCATGTGACTGAACTGGTTTGATTTAGGAGCAATGCACTGCAAATCTTTTTGAGAGTGCTGAATTCAGAGGCTACGAGGCACTGCAATTAGATAGTGTTTGTAGGATAGGGGGATTAGAAAAAATAGTCACGTTTCAGCTGCCCTGTGTCTCAAAGCTTGTTTGGAAACACTTTTAATTGGTCTATCTGTCATGCCATTTGTTTGGATTAAGAATGGCTGGTGCTCTGTGTTGCCCAGAAGCAATAATCTCAGCAAGACCATGTTCTCTTCACAGCTTCATTAACCTCTACAATAAACAGTCAAGGCTTTACAGTATAAATGTTCAGAGAAAATGCTTTGCAGCTCTTGTATGGGCCATCTGTCTTCTGAGGTAGCCACGAGTGAATGCTAGATAGTTATTTCCTAAATAGATCAGTACAGAAATGAAGTTTTCAGGGACCTGCAGATATTTCAAGTGGACCCCAGCTCTACTTGTGTACATCCATTCCCAGAACCCTCTTGTGGGCACCTTCAGCAGAGTTTAGTGTAGTTGGAAAGACAGTCCACGAGTGTGTGCTTGGGATGTCTGTAGCCTTTAGGAGGGTGGAAGTGAAAAGACAGGTTGCAGTTATTTCCCTAGAAAATAAACAGTGCTTTTTCACATGCTGCATCTTGCTGATTTTGGCACCAGACTGCAGCATGCCCTAGCTGGAGGGAAGAGCTGGGTGGAGAGACCTCATGGAAAGATCTCCTGGATAAGCTTCTCTTCTCAGCTGGGAAGTGCTTTGGGAGAGGAGCAGAAAAGCAGAGAATAAACCAACCACGCGAGGACTTGGATTTATAGCCAAAACTTGGCTGGGTGACCTGCAAATGGGGAGTTGGCTTTGGGAGCTGCCTGTTCAGGTGGCCCTCTTGGGCAGTAACTGAACTGGTGCTTAAGACAACAAATTCCAGATAGGGGAAAAAAAAAGACCAAACAGGACAACAAAACTAAAAAAGAAAACCCCAAACCCACAAAACCTGCCAAAATACAGCAACAATAAATGTATTAATAGTAACTGGAAAAAATCTCCACGCCAAAATCCTGAAATGGTGTGGAGTGATGTGGGGAGAGAATGTGTGGCACTGATTCTTTGGCTGTCTGTGCTTGACAAGAGCAGGAGTTGAGAGTTGGTTTATGAGGTTAGGTTGAAAGTGGAGTCGAGGGAAGGAATTTATGGTGTTCCACACTGGGATTTGGGTGTGAAGTAGTCCCTCAAGCTTTTAGGGTTATTTCCTTGAAAGTAATCCCATGATAGTCCTGTAAACCTGCCCTATTGCTTGCTCTGCTAAGGCTCTCTGGGTGATCTCTCCATGATGGTCTGTCTTATAAAATATGCAATATCTGATTGAGCTGAGATTGATTCAGGCTGTAATGAGGTTGTGTGTGTGTTAACAAAACCCTGTTAGGCTGTTGATGCAGCAATGCTGCTTCTGTCACAAATTGTTTTAACTTCACCTTGTGGCAAACAACTCTGGGCTCACAAAACAGATTTTGCCATTGGCCTTTGAGTCATTTAATAATGATTGGAAACAACATTTTCAGGGAGACACTGCAAGATAAATTCCAGTTTCTACTTGGATGAAACTACTTTTAAAATCCATCTTCTCTGTGTCTTGTGTTCATCCAGGTACTCACAAGACTTTTCATCATCCAACCTTAACTCGGCTGCCTTGTTGGCTCTCAGCCTACCAGCAAGGAATGGGCACCTATCAAGTACATTTTTGGATGGCATGGAATTTTATTGGCACTATGTATGTTTTTTGAATTTCCTCTTCTTTCCTATCCAGAAATGCTTTAGGGTTTGATCAGGGTCTTGAGAGGGGCTAGTCCATGGAATAGCAACCAGCTGTTTTATATACAAGCTACTGGGAAACAGACAGGATCCCTTCATTTAGCTGAGATGGCATCTTCTGTGTTCTCTGGGTCTCCAGCCAAATTCACCCCAAAGATAATGGGTACCACAGGTAATGTAAGGAACAAAGAGCCTCTCCCTGCAGCTATGTGCAACTGCTGGTGGTTACCTAATCCTGCACCTGCACACAGTTGCTGATGGTTTCATGATCCTATCTCTGGCTATCTCACACAGTCCACTTGCCTCTTTTACACTGCAAAACTTTGTGTGTTGTAGACTGTCTCGTGGCTGGACACTCTTACAGGACACTCACCTTTCTTTGCTCCAGGTCTAATCAAATTTCTCTTGATTTGATTCCCCTTTGGTCCTACATTTTTTTTTAGTGTACTGAGAAAACGCTCTTGTGCAAACCAGAGTGGTTGGTGAGGTAGCTGAACCTGATTAATATTTCTGAGCATCTCCGTGAGACAATCTGCAGTTATCCTTCCTTCCTCCCCGTTCCCTTTCCCTCCTGCTATTGCAAGATAATTTTATAGCCAGTGAGATCATGCATTCAGAGATGTCTTGATGCAAACTTGTATCTGATAACACATCTGTGTGAACAATTTCACATCAGCTTTCGGTAGCAAACTAGGGTGTTCCCTGTTCCTACATGTGTGCTGAGTTTCTTTCCTTGTGGAATTTTCCAATGATGAAACCAAGTATCTATCGGTCAGGAATTATATCTGGGCTGTAAATCTCTTTTTGAATCATCTCACAGTTTTCCCAGCTATTTCATGGTCTCAGACCATTTAGTTCTCCTCATGTCTTGTGTGCTTTCAGAGAGATTTTACTGATCTATTTGTTAGTTACTCGTTCCACTTTCTACCTCTCTCTTAAAACTCTGGATCGCGTTAAGCGTATGTGTGGAAACCAGCAAATATTAGTGGTTTGCTAGAGGTCATTAGCAGCTGTTTTAGATCCTAGAAGCTCTTGGAGCTCTTTGCTCTAATTATGAGAAATAATAATGTGCACCTGTATTATAATTTTTATCAGCAGATCTTGAAATTGTTCATATATATCTGTCAAATATTCACCACTTCTACATGGGAAGCCAAAAGTCTGAGTAAATGGAAGATCCAAGTCACAAAAGAAACTAAAATAATGTGCTGTCCCTTTCATCCATGCCAAGATGCTCTGGATCCATGGCTCTGAAGGAGATACCTGAATTTCCAGGACAACACACTGGGAGAGCTTGGGATGTCAGTGTAGTACACAAAGCCAGAATATGGAGTGGAAAGCAATGTAGTTTCACAGAGGATTAAGGGTTTACACAGATGCCTCTTTGGGTGTGGGTGCTTTTAGGGTGTCTTATTTGCTGCTTTTGGAAAGGGATTTTTGTTGTTCTTTTCATTGCTTTTTTGTGTTCTCAGAGCAGATGGCAAGAGAGACAGTTACATTTTTGGCTTGGTAAATCCTTCAGAAGCTAACTCCACCTTACTGATTCCCTCCTCTTTTGCTCAAACCTCTGGAACATAATTAAAGTAGGTTAACTAATTAATAAGTCAATTAAAAATAGGTTGGAGAGGACCTTAAAGATAATCTTGTTCCATCTCCCTTGCCATGAGCAGAGACACTTTCCACTAACAAAGGTTGCCTGGGGCCACATCCAATGTGACCTCGAACACTTCCAGGGATGGGGCATCCACAATGTGTGCTAATGTGGATCTGAACTAAAGCTCTGAGACTGTCTGACTTGTCCATGTGGATATGGACATAAACCCTCAAAGCAGAGATGATTTCAGACCCAGTGGTAGAGTTACTACAGGTGTAATTACTGTGGGTACAGCAAGCCACATGAGCGTAACTCTCCGTGTTGAACTGGAGTGGAAAAATGCTCATTTGGAAGAGCCTGATTCATGCATTACTTCATGTCTGAAACAATTTTCATACTGAGAAGAGATTATTTGCATTTGATTACTAAAAGCTGATGTTTAAGCCAACAACTATTTATATTTCTGTATGAGGGAGATAAGTAATTTCACTTATTAGCTGGCAGAAAAATACAGATCTGAATCAGAAGGCTGCAAGGATTTCTGTGATGAATTTCCCATGAAAAGCACAGTGCTGGCTGTGTCTGACACCGGTTGTCCAAACTGGAAACCAATATTTGTGGGTTTGATGACACTTATGAAGAAGGAAATCAAGCTTGTTAGTGCCTGTCATGAAATGAAACAGGTATTTAGTTTTCAGCAAAAATCTGCAAAATTTCCAAAAATCTTGAGGACTGAGTATTTTTTTTTAAATCAGTCTATCCAAGGTACTCTTTTCCTGTATAAAACACTGTTATTCTTTTTATGGACATTTCTTGTGGGGTGGGTGTGTGTAGGGAATCATGTTTACTGTGGGATCTCATTTTTCTCCACAGTGTTTTTTGATATATAATTACACTGTTTTGGTCACATACAACTCTGTTATTCTATGCTTAAACTCATGGACGAATTATTGTCTCAGATAATGCAATGCTGAAATACAGACATGGTTTAGTCATTTGGCCAATTACCCAACTTAAAATCTGACTGAACACTGGAAGGTATAACTTTTATGGGGATTTTCTCATCTACAGTCTGATTTGTTTTAAAAATAATAAAAAACCCAACCCTTAAAGAGTGGTTTGAAACTGTAAGCCTTTGGAATGTCATATATAAATCTTTCAGAAATACCAAAGATGAAGAGAGGAGGTTTATAATAATTCAGCCATGTCTTCACCCATGCAAGACAAACTGGTACCTCTCACCAGAATTTATTCTGCCAGTTTTTCTTCTTCTTTTTTTAGTCCCTATTTTATAACCCTTTCTGGCTACTAAAATTGAGAGGATGAACTGCATCTGTCAGTCATGAAACAAAATACAGAAAAAATGCCATTTTTAGATTAAACAGCATGTATGTTTTGGGCCTCTGTGGAAGGAATATTTCTGAGCTATTCCTTGGCCAGGTTAAATACTGAATTATGGACTTACGTTTTTATTCACACCCCAACCAAATCACTGCTTGGCAAGTCCTTGTAGACATTTGTAGGTCAATGCCATGGTTCATTCTGTGTTTCTTCAGTCAGAAGAGTAAGCCATGATTCAGTCTGAGGCTCCTTTGGTCCCTTCTGCTGAGGAGGTGAAGGTGGGGAAGAGGAGCTGCTCTCTCTGCTGACCCTGTCTGCCTCTGGATGAGAAATTGAATGCTCCAGCTCTGCAGTGCTGAGCCTCCATCCCACCTGAGGGAGACTGTGGTTTGCTGCTCACATCTATCCATGTCCATTGGCCACGCAGGGTAGAGTGAATGGAGTAATTGGTGTCCAGGCTTTTCAAAGAACCAAGAGTGAAATTTAAATTTGTCCAGAAACCACAGTGTAATGTTTCCATTCCTTCTTGTCTGGCTTAACTAGTGTTTGATATGGGCCTGTCTTGCTGAGTTACTGCCAAGAGAAGGTGAGAGAGTGTTGCTGTGAGGGGTGAGTGAGCAAGGACAGCCACCCTATAATGCAGTAGAACAGAGCTGCGTCCTTGCTGGATAATACGAAAGTGTCCTGCAAATTAATTTTTTTTTTTTAAAGTAAATCCTTTGTTGATTGAGTAGCTGAGGCAGATATTTGAAGACCTCTATTTGCTCCCTGTGTAAGTATAAGCTGATGAACTGTGGGCTTCTTTTCACCCATGCAGTGTTTGCTAATGAACCTTCACCGTGTCTTTGAAGAATCCTGTGAGATGTGGTGAGAGGAGCAGCAGATGAGCCATGTGATTAGTGGTGCTGTCCATATGACCTCAATTGCTTTCACCTTTTTATTTCTCAGGGGAGTAGGTTCGTATCACAGGGCCCTGGTCTCTGCAGGCTGGACATCTCCAGCCACATCATTGCTGGAATAATCTGGGAAACTGGGAAAAGCTGTTGCACAAGAAATCAAAGAGTAATCAGGGGGAACACTGTTAATTTAATGATGAATTTCTTCCTGAGCTGGATCTAGCAACTGCCAGCTGGGAAAAATATTGATAGAAGTAGCTGGGCATGGATTTCAGAGGTAGCAGAAGTAAATGATAATGTGAGTACAGTTATGGGCAGAATGTTCTAATTGTCTTGCCAAGTAGTGGTACAAATTTTAGGCTCCTGTTATCTGTCTTCACAAGGCCTTTCTTTCTGCAACTATCTTTGTCTGCAGGCTGAAATTCTGTGATATTCTGTAATGTAAATACCTAATTGTGCTTGCAAATCAGGTGCTTAAACTTCCAAATCCTCGTCATTTTAGTATCTTTGGTTTCCAGATTATATGAATCCTAAGGGTCAGAAAAGGAGATTTCCATCTGTGAAGCTGTCATCCTGACACATTTCATCCAGGACTGTGGCATTTTTTAAATGCCACCTTAACAATCAGGGGTGAGGTATTGCACAGAAATATTTTTGGTAAATGAATAGAGGCCCTTTTAGAGGCAAAAATGAAGAATGTCACAGCAAAAATCTCCAGGGTAATGTATTTTCTACGCTGGACACTGTCACCCATTGGATCAGTGACAGAATACACATAATTTTTCTCTTCTTCTTTGCTTAACCTGCCCAAGCAGCTTGTGATTAGTGAGAATTTCTCACTTAAGAAGCTGGCTCCTGTAGAAACTGTGGTGGGCTCTTACCTGCCCTGCTGGAGAGCGAATGTCAACTCTTGCTTCCAACTTCAGGAAACACAAGGAACCAAGAAATTATTTCAGTGTGGTTTAAAATATGTCTACCCTCAGGTAGCAGTAGTTTAGCAGAATGAATCACTGCAGAGTTAAGTGGGATTTGGATCTTCATATTCTTATTTATAACACAATTTTAGTGTGAGGGGAGGGTGAACCAGAAATTTTGTGATAAATGGAGGCTTAAATACTGCAACAAACGGTGGCTTCTTTCTCAGAATGGCAGCCTCATTTATTTACTTTTAAAAGAGTGTGAAATTATGAGACTCCTGGAAAAAATAACATTTTATCATCCAGAGTAGTTCTCCTTCTTTCATGAAATGTAATTAATAACACTCTTACTACAGTTGATGTCCTCTCCAGAAGGAGCCCAAATAGTGCAGTAGAGCTTTGTATTTTTCTCTGAGGCACTTCACAGACGATTGCAGTTATTCTTGCTGTGAGACACGGTGATGCTATTCCCACTGGGATATTTGTCAGAGTGAAGCCCTGACAGCTTGAAGACATGATGGGGAGAAGAGCATCTCTGGCTGATTCTGTCTGGGCACAGGCAGTTCTGTGGCAGTAAAAGGCAGTCACGCAAGTGAAAGCGTGGACAGAATGATGCTGTTGTCTCTGTGTGACAGCTCGTCCGACTGTCTTCTGCAGGCCTTCCTGCCAAACTAAAGTATGGGCCTCCAACAGCTCCTTGTGAGTGTCTAGACATCAGATCAAGATTGTTGAAATTTTCTTAACTCACAGTCACAAATGCCTTTATGGTTGAAACGTCACCATCGTGTTTTTGCTCATTACAGATGTCTCCCATCCAGGCTGCATTTAGATTCCTGTAGCTCTGCAAGTCTTACACCCACATTTTGTCTAGGTCCTGTGTAATATTTGAGGCAGTGGCCTGTTCTATCTACTGGTTTAAATAAAACTCATGTCCAGGTTGTAGCTTTTATTTCATTTCAGCAGCATCATTTTTCCTCTGGCTTTGACAGATGCCATGTGGCTCAGCTATAGGAACTGAATATATCACTGTGGCTGTGCTACCTCTGTACTCATTCCTCTCTCTCTAATCCTCCAAATGGCTTTTCTTCATTTCCCAGAGCTTTCACAGACTCTTCCCCACTTATCTTGCAATCTGTATCAAACAAGATCAAAGTTCCTGCCTCCAATCAGCCCATAATGCCGGCCTTCATCACCTGCTCATTACATTTTCAGTCACACATTTCTGCTCCTTTCTCTCAGGAAATCCTTCACTCCTGGAGGAAAGACACCATCAGCCCCCCCCAGCAGTGCCATTATCAGCCTTGGAGCCCACACTTTTTACCCCGTTGCCTGATGATAATGATTAGGTCTATGGAAGGTGCATGTCACAGTCTTCATCTTGATCTCACGGTTTCCTTGTAATTTTTCCTCTTTCTGCACATTCCTGTCATCTCTTGCCTTTGGATGGTGACCTCTTTGGGGCCAGGGTGGCCTCAGTACATTGTGTGATGGTGATGTAAAATTAGCAACAATAATGTCTGAAGAACTTGGAAAGATGAAGAATATTCATATTCATTCTTTTAACAGCATAAATCTGGTCCAAACAAAACTTCAGAAATTATCTACTTATTTAGCAGCTTCTCACTGTCCTTTGTGATAATGAGTTAGTTATATATGTCTTTTATTCAGTTTTTTAGTAGATGTGGGGGTACATTCAGTCACAAGAACTAACTCCACTGTTATCTACTTTCTCACTAGCAGCATCAGAGCAAATTTAAAGACACGGTAATGTTCTGAAAAGGATACAGAGAAAATGGTTCAAATTAACTAAATCTCCACATTAGTGGATTATTCAAACCTTCTGGGGGGAAGCATTCATGCAAAGTTAAAATTGCCTTAATTCACTTTGGAATGAATTTTCAGTTTTAAAATATTCACACAGCATTTGGGGACATTGTTATCTCCTCTTATTAATTTTTTTCTGGCTCTGTCGTTTGCCTGGGTGGGAAACTTAACACTGGGCTGGGGACTAAATTCTCTCACTGACCTCTCTTCAGCTATCTTTGGGATATGCCAGGGAGATTTGCTTGACTTCATGCCTGGATACATCTCTGGGAGTCTTGTGCTCACCCAGCCGTGTTTGGAGTCAACTCCCAGGGGCTCTCTGGGTGCAGCTGGTCCTGGGGTCTCCGTGTGAGCAGCAGGAAGTTGCTCAGATGGTTCTGGGTGTGCTGCACAGCTGCTGCAGGGAGACCTGGGACTGGCACTGGCCCCATTTAAAAGTGTGCTGGGGAACAGGGACTGCAGCTTGCACAGCTCATTGTCTGAAGCCAGCCCTGCAATTCTTTGTCCTTCCAGAGGAAGACATGTGACCATGTTTAGAAGGAGAACTGGAAAACTGAGTTATTCTTTTGACCACCTTTTAGCGCCATCAGAACTGTTCTTCACTCAAAAACCCACTCAAATTACGCTTGTTTAAGTTTAGCTGTCAGATTATGTGGGAGACTTCTAACACCTTCTCTACTGCTTGACTGTGTGCTATGAATATTTCAAATGAAAGCCTCCTCACCCCCCAACATTAATTTTATAGATGGATAATTAATTATCTTCCCTATGACAACTGGCTGTGGTTTTTATTAACTTGCAAATCAAAAGGAGAGCCTGAAATTGACAAGCTAATTTTTTAATAAGGTATGTCTTCCGTGTTTATTCGTATTTTATTACCCAGCAATCTGTAAAGTTATCTATTTAATTTGGAAAAACACATTATCGTGGTTTGAGTAATCTCCCATGGAAAAAAATAAAGATAATTTTGCAACCGCGGTGTTGAAATATATTGTACTGCAGTCACGAGTACGCTAACCAGATAGATATCTTTGCCTGATTTAAGTAAATCAGAATCTCACTCTCTCATTATAACGATCGTGACAGTAGCGTTAATGTTCCTAGAACCTTTGCAAGAGTTTTCTCCTGACAGGAGATGTTCCCAGACATGAGATTTCTGCCCTGAGGTCTCCTGCCATAATTTTGACTTTTTTTTTTTTTTTTTTTTTTTTTTTTTTTTTTGACTTTTGCGATAGGCCCAGGATTTATTTCAGCAACAAGTGTTTTGCAATTAGTTTTGAAGGAGCCAAGATTTCACTGGTTCTCTCTAGTCTGCAAACCCCAGAACTGTTCCACCAACGTGTAATGAAGTTTGTACAAGCAGCTCTTCCCCATGAAGGGAATCAAAAAGTACAGAGGAGGTCCTGCCAATGCTTGCTTCATATAGAAACTATTCCGAGGGAGATTCTAAGAAACAAGGATGAAAATCCTGGAGAGAGAGAAAGAAAGAAAGAAAAAAAGACTGCTGCAACGTTTTCATAGCTGTTTGTGCCCCTTCCACAGAACCATGTTTACCACTTGTGGTCCTGCCTTTTCTGTGGCTTATCAGGAAATAATGAGCTCTGCAATCCTGGCCAAGTTTAGCAGTCGCTAATTGCTTTGATTTCACTTTTCAGCTTCTTGTCCCGTTGAGTGCTGTCTCCTGCCTGGGACTGTGCCTGAAGGTGGTGACAGACTCCTGCTGCCTGGGGGCTGCTGAGTGTGTCCTTCCCCTTTGGAGAAAGGCAGCTCTGCTGAATGTTGCTCTCTATCCTGCCCTCGTAGCTGTGTTCATGTGGATCCATCTGGCTGCTTCATCCTGCTTTGACCAGGGGTAGTCTCAGATGTGCTCATGGACGATGCTGGGCGCCCATAAGGGAAGAGGGGATTTCTCCCTCACCCCAAGGCCAGCTTTTTGAGATGAGCTCATGTCCCCTTTGAAGCTCTGAAACAAATTGCTCTGTTTGTTGCCCTGTTGAAAACTTGGCTGGAAGTCATTGGCTTTCCTTCTGAAGCACAATGGTTTATCATCTCCATATTCCTTTTGTTCTATTGGCATAGTTTAGAGATTTCTTTATTATTCGTATTTATGCATCACTTCTTGGAAGCCTGTGGGGAAGACAAGATAGAGAAATCATACTTGAAAGAAAGAGCTGTCAAGCTTAATCTGGTGCATTTCTCATTTTCTGTAACTGTGGAAAGAAATATTTGCAAGGCAGTTGTTTGGACAGTCTCTGATCCAGCTTTAGAAACCCTGGCAGGTTTGATTATATAAAAGGTATGGGTGCACGTGAGCACTGTAAATCCAGGTAAGTGCAGCACTGGGGAATTCAGACCCATGGTTTCCAAGGTGCCAGCAGCAGTGATTGCCTACCATGCCTGAGGTGAGGGGGCTGCAGCCACAGGTGCCTCAGCAGGCAGGAGCTGGCTCCTAACAGCAGCTGGGAGCAGACATGAAGTCACAGCATTATAGATCATCATTGTATTTACAGGTTTAATATAGCTGGTTTGTGTCTACAATGAAAAAAACACGATTTTGGATAGCAGTAGTGTTTTGTCTGCCTGAGTGATCAGTGTTTCACTTAGCACTCTGTTAACTGCCTGCCAGACTCATAAAGGATGCAAGCTGGTGTGTCATGTCTTTCTCCAAGACCGTCAGGGTATTTATTTAATCAGAGGTTGAGGGAAACGTTGTGCGAAGTACCTCAATGAGCAATGTGATCGTATTGGGTAAGCAAGAAACCTGCTATGGTGTCTGTGGGGGGTGAGTTGGTTTGTTTTAATCTTCATCATGGGGCTTCAGTGGAGAATCTGAGTTTGTTAGACTCTTAGAGCATCCACAGTGTTGAGATTGGGCGGAGAAGGCTCATTCAGGGGTGAGCTGACTTGCTGGAATTGAGGTGATTGCTCTGTGCTGACTCAGGGAAGGGAACCACATTGAGTGTAGGATGGCATCCAGCCGCAGTGGCCTTGACCAGCAGTAATTGCTGATACCCCAGCACGTCCCGTGGGATGTGCTTTCTCTTTCACTGCTGCTCACACCCAGAACTAAGACTCCACGCACTGTTGCAAAGTTCTTCTCAATTCAGAGACTAGTATCTGGCACCAGTAATGAATTTTGAATTCCCTGGGCTAATTAGGAGTAGTCTGAAAAAGCCAGAAAGGACATTGCTTTTAATTAGAATTTATGTTTCATAGAGGTAATAAATCTTGCTGGGGTTTAGGGCCATCCATGCACTTCTTTTGCTTTTTATTGACTCAAACTTTGGTTTCCCTCCTTGGAGTGTCACTGATCAATATCTTGCTTTCCCATATCATGCTGTTTAACTAACATTTTTTCCCATGCTATCCAAAATCTAGATCCCTACCATTAGTAAGTGATAGGCAAAACACTTGATTTCTCTCCAAGCTCAGGATAATGGAGAAATCCCCTCCCTACCAGCTTCTCTGGAAGAATGCAGCAATCACGTTTCCTTTTTCTTTCTTCAAATTTTTTTCATAACCTTGATGTATTGCAAATTAAAGAGAGTATTCTTTTCAGCCTTGGCACCAAGTTAATTCAATTTCCATATTTTCATTATCTTCCTATTAACCATTAGCAGTCTGCAACAAAGAAGCTGTTTCAAATATATAAAGCTACAGCCATTCCCTGCTGCAAACTCTCAGGGGCACTTCGATAAATTACATCCTCATAATGAAGAAGTAGGGGGAAAGAGTGGCAACAATAGATTTTTTTCACAGTGAAATGAAATCGGGATTTGATCTGATGCAACATGACTTGCTCACAGCGCAGATAGAATATCAAATTATCCCTGTGAAATTTAAACCTTGCTGTATTCCTCCCCTTGTATCCATTGTTCTGCTGAAACCTTGAAGACTGTGTATAATAATTCGCAAATGGGGATTTAGTTGATACAGTTTATTTTTGTCAGTTTTCTCAATTTAATTATCTTCAGCCTACAGTCTAATTTATGTGTTGGATGTCACTATTCATTAGCAGTACAGATGCAGCCTGGAAAGAGATTGTAAAAAAACCCAACAATGCAGCTGGGTTCCCTCCTTAAACACACTGCAGCAGTTAAATACTGGAGTTGGTTACAGAATGGGTTTGAAACAACACCATCAGAAAAATTACTACCTCAAGAAGCATGAGAATGTGAGTTTGTATAAGTAATGTCTGTAAAAGCTGTAATATCAAAGGGATGTATTTCTAATTCTGTGCCAGGACACATATCTGATTCATTAGCTGTCACTTAGAGGCGAGACAGACAGACCCTAAACTGGAGTTATGATTTTCAAGGTCACTGGCCAAATGAAAAACTGGCAATACATTTCATTGTGGGTTACTGTGAAATGGATTTGTTTGGGTTTTCTGTTCCCTCCCTCATATAAAAATGCCTTACACTGTTTTTAAACAAGTGTAAGGTTTTATATATTCGAAATGAAATATTTGGGATTTTTTAAAATTTCTTTTAAGCACAAACTACAAAATGAAGGTCACTTCTATCTAAAAAGAAGAGCATATTTAAAATGTTTTTTGTTTCCATTTGTGTGAATTTTTTATTTTATTTTAAAAACGAGTATTTCCACAATCAAAACAACTTGCTGACATGCAGATTAGTTTTGATTAACTGAAATACACATTTGTAAGAAAGTTAGAGATATTGGTTTGGCTGACTCTGCTAAATCCAGTCCCTGAGTTTAGTCTCTGAGTTGGTCAGAGATCAAATCAAGGTGCTGGCTCTGCTGGTCTCCATCTCTGCAGGTGAAACCCAGGATTGTTTTTTGCCTGCCCACAGCATAAAGGAAGGAGTTTTTCCAGTTCGGGTTCATCTTACTGGCAGGAAGACACCTGCCCATGAAAATCTTTTCAACACAGCTTCCTCCCTCCGTCCATCTTGTCCCTGGGTAGGGGGAATTAGTAAATCCCTGGAAACAGGAATGCTGAACCCTTTGCTGTGACCTCTCAGTCACTTGTTGCTCCCTGAGGGTGGGCACTGCTGGGTTATGGGACAAACCAAGTGGGCACACTCTGCTCTAGGAGGTCTGGTTACCCTGGCAAGAGTGATTTGTGTGTTAGGCTGTGTGTCTTTGCCTTCTGAATGACATAGTGGTTACTGGGAAATTAAGAAATAACTCATTAAAACCTAAAAAAACTGCATTCCCTCCTCACCATGACCAAATTCGCTGCTGGTGTAGAGCACATGGCGCTTTGCCTGCTGTGGGAGGTCTTGCTCGGTCTCAAAATCCTTCTTGGGGTTTTGCTGACATCTCAGGTTTCAGGAGAGTGGCCTGTTGCCCTTGTTTCCCTGGCCATGGGGCCAAGGAGGAATTTCTCAGTGCCTGACATTTGCCAGCTGGCTGGGGCTGCTGCTGATTTTGGGGGGATCCCACGGGCTGGCAAACAGGTGCCAGTGGCTGCAGCGACCGTCTGAGTGGGAGGTGCTGCTTGGTTTTGGGGTGTTTGGGGTCTGAAGCTCCTGAATCTATGCATGACACTCTGGTGCTTGCTCCCAGTTATCTGAATGAAACCCCACCTCTTCTTGCTATGAAAAATCCAGCCCACGTAGCTTTAAAAATTCGAAGCGATCGGGTGAATCGTTATATGTATCAATTAAATCAACCCTTCCAGTGACAAGTGGATATTTGATTTTCAACCCCCAAAGGACAGTACATACCGTATTACACTATCGTGATATTTCCCAATAAATTATCCACCTGACATCTTGCCTCTGAGGCGGAGAGGTAGATGGTTAACAAAGAAGATAAACCCATCTTTTTTCTATTTGTGCCTCATTTCCATTATGCATAAGGGCAGTGGTCTCAGTGCTCTGTATTTTGTGAATGATGAGAGCTGGGCCAGGAAGAGTTCCTGTGCTGCTTATATGTACATATATATATACATATATAAAAATATAGAATCACAGAATGGTTTAGGCTAGAACAAATCTTTAAAGGACTTTTAGTCCAAGCCCTCTGTCATGGCTGGGGACATCTTCCACCAGATCAAGTTGCTCAGAGCCCCATCCAACCTGACCTTGAATATTTCCAGGGATAGGGCATCCACCACCTCTCTGGGCAGCCTGTGCCAGTGCCTCACCGCCCTCACTGTAAAAAATGACATCCTTATCTATGTTCTACCTCCTTTAAATTAAAAACAATTGCCCCCTGTCCTATCACAACAGGCCTGCTAAAATATGTACAGAGCAGCCACAGTCAGCCCCAGCTTTGCCCTTCCCTCTT
The DNA here is from genome assembly GCA_013400235.1 of Oriolus oriolus. Classification (NCBI taxonomy): domain Eukaryota; kingdom Metazoa; phylum Chordata; class Aves; order Passeriformes; family Corvidae; genus Oriolus; species Oriolus oriolus. The sequence goes on from VXBT01008596.1 coordinate 189,761, forward strand.
CCTTTCCTTACCCAGGAGCAAGTTGTTATCTCACTCACAGTAAAGGAAATATTAAATCAGATCTTCCAGTAATTTTGTATCAGCATTGCTTCACCTTCACATTCATAGAGCCTCACCCAGGGTGGGAAATCACAGCTTGTGCAAGGACACCACGTAAAGTTTGCTGGCTTGGGACAGACACTAGCTCTGTACAGGATAAAGGGAAAGGCTGGGTTTGCTCTCTTTTGGTCTTGAGGAGAGCCAGGGTTTGTTCCTCAGCATCTCTTTCCTCATTTGTGGAGATGATGACCCCAAATATCCCTACTGGGGCTAAGGTTTGGTGAAGAGCTGGAAGAAAGATTGTGTGAGGAGTATTTGTTGGACCCAAGAGAACGTTTGTGAGGTTTAAGAGAGGGTTTCAGTGGTTTGCAGTGTTTGAGAGAATTACTGAAATTATTAAATTGGAAATAATAAATTCTCCATTAGTTTTGACCAAGTAAGCTGGGGGTGAAGGAGAGAGATGACGGCTGGTGGAACCAAGTTTTGCAAATTTCCATGAGTTTTCACTGCCCAAAAAATCTTTTATTGGTTCCCAAGTTGTTTCAAAACCGTAATGGCATCTGGTAAGGGATCAGGAGCCACACAGTGAGGCACCTGTAAATAAACAAGCAAAGCAGGAGTTGGAAGACAGCTTTAAATGCATCTACATCTAAAACACTCCTCTGATTCACTTTTCACATGTTTAGGAAAGTGCTTCTTGGGGCTCAGTTTCACTTGAATACAATACATTAACTCATTCTGTTTCCTGGGAACTTGTTATGTATTAATATCTATTTATTAGTATTTGATTCAACAAGTTACATGCAATTTGGCTCTAGCATCTTTTTTTCAACAAATTGTTATGCAGCTTTATCCCATCAATATGTGACAGAACAACTGGTTTGCTGGGCTGTGTTTTCCCTAGTTCTGTCCCCAAAAGCGTTTTCACAGCTTTTAAATAGGAGCTGTTGTGGTTTAGTGTCTCCAAGCTGCAAGTAAATGGCAGCTCTCCACAGGGAAGGACGTGTCTGAAAAAGGCTCAGCCTTCTGCAGGCAGTGGAATAACTGCAGGAGAAGCCTTAATTGGGTGCAGGAGGGAGGAAGGAAAGAAAGCGCTTGACAGGTTGAAATATTTTTCTGTAGCAGCAGCATTTTAGAGGCACTTGTTAATGAAAATGATTGATTGGAAAATGAGTCAAAGCTTTTAAATCTTAAAAATTTTTTTTTTTCCTTCTTGAAAGTGGATTCCTCATCTGATCAGGAAGACAAGAGATTTTCCTCTCCACCTCCAAAGAATTAAAAGTTCCTTCAGGCTCAGTGTTTCTGTGAAACACTGCATAATTATGCACGGGACACCTGGTGCACGTGTGTGACAGGCAGGATGAGGTATCTGGTTTGCTTTTGAGACAGAGAATAGCTAGAATAAAAGGTGAAATACCTTTTGTACTAAGTGTTTAATAATGTCTTTTGTCAAACAAATTAACACCAGACACCCTCCCCAAAATCCAAGCTAAGCTAATGAGCAGCTGGAATATTACCTGACACATCACCAAAATTTTTAGATGATATGTATTGTTGGTTCTGATGTAAAATAATGAAAATAAAATAAATGACAGGCTGTTTTCAAATGGCTTTATTGTCTGTTCTATCCTACTGGAAGTGGTAGTCTTCAGTATTAGTAGGGAAGGTAGAAATAATGGTAGGAATATTAATATCCATCTTCCACTTATGTCACGCTTCCAACCCCATGAAGTATATGCTAAGATGATACATGACATCCATGTAACATTAATAAGAGCTAAAATATAAAAAATTCCCAAAGTGAAAGCTTTTCTACCAGTTAATTCAGATTTGCTGCCTCTTTATATTTCGTAAATAAAATATATCTTTTGCCACCTGCTTGTGTAGCTGGCACTCGTAAATAAAATACTGACCCAGTAGAATTTGAACATTAAGAAAGGGAGTGAATGTAATTTTAAAATGTTGAAATTAGCTGAAGCAGAACAAAAGTAGCTGGCAGGCTGCATTGCTTTCTGTGTATTCAGCTTGCACGCATGGTTTATATGCCTTCAAATTGTTTGAGCTTTAATGGTCATAAAGATTAGAAAAAATTAAAATCCAGTGAAGTAGAAAGCAGGGCTCTCCCCACACACATTTTCTTAATTTAATTTTTTTTTTAAATGGGTCTGCTTCCAGCAAAATATTCGGTTCAGAAGCTCTGACCTCAGATAAATAATGTGTTCTACCATTGTTTTAAATCAATGGCTATTGCCCATGTGCTCAGTGTTGGCTGTGTGTGTCAACACCCTGCTGACCAAGGTCTCTTCTGGCAGAAGCCCTGAAGTCTCCACACCTCCAAAAGTGAGGCTGTTCACCTTGGGAAATGCTCAGGCTCCATTTGTGATGGAGAAGCCTGTGCTGAATATGCCTTCCTGAGGATCTGGGGTGAAAATGAACATATTCCTCGATTCAGGTTGTGTGTGACTGGCTGGTCCTGGCTGCCTTTGAGGGGTGGGAGGCGTTACAGGCAGGGCTGAACTCTCCTTTCAGATTTGCACTGCAGCTCTGGTGACTTGCAGCCCACAGCTGTGGGTGCTGTCTGTGCAATGCTCCTTTCCCAGCGTCACTCGTGTGGTTTTTGTCTTTAAATGATGGCAGGAGGGACTGAAGTGATTTTTCCTTTGTTGGGCTTGCTTTATCCTCTGAGTACACATGATCCAGCTCTGGGCTGCATGCCTGGGTGACGTGTTGAGCCTTGGATCTCTTCATGAGAGCTGCGTGGACAGAGATAGGGAGCATGTTTTAATCCAGCTCCTGGGCTCTTGTTTGCAGTCCTCTGTGATGGTTCAGTAATCCTAGGAGCTAACAATAATATCAAGTGTCATTACCAATGGCTTTTTTAATCATCATTATAATTCTTATTCTGAATAGCATTTAACATTTTTATCTTTCGTTGACAATAAAGTGCAGCCTCATAAATATTTAAATTGTCTGATTAAATTATCCATGCTGAAACAGATAACTGGGCACTTTAATAAGCTTAAACTAAAATCTTGGCTGTTAATATCTCCCTGGAGAAGAGAGAGAAGGTGATAGAGGTTCCCTTGGCCCAGGTGACCCTCACACGATTCAGATCAGCAGCAGGTGATTCTTGTTAAACCTGAAAGAGGCCTCAGAAATGAACACAAAGTTGATGATAATTAATAGCAATCATCATAGTCTGTCTTTATATCTCTCCAGCTGATGAATAGAAGGAATGGACAGAAAGCCTGCATGGCTCCTCTGCCCCAGAGCCAGAAAACCAAAGTGGGGAGAGATGCTGGGTGGGGCCAGGTTGGATGGGGCTCTGAGCAACCTGATCCTAGTGGAAGGTGTCCCTGCCCATGGCAGGGGGGTGGAACGGGATGATCTTTAAGGTCCCAAACCATTCTATGGTGGTGGCTGTGCTGATGAAGGTGTCCCACTGGAGACAGGGAGGAGCTGTGATGCCTTAGAGGTTGATTACCAGATCAGCTTCCTCTCTTTAAAGTCCCTTTCCAATACTCAGAGGTAACTGATTCGAGTCTGTAATGAGATTTTTAGAGCCAGAGTGAACTGTTGTGTTGTTCTCCTGAGGCACATTGAGGCATGCCAGCCATGGGATGTCACCCAACTCCTTGTTCAACTCCTCTGGCTTTCAGCTGGATCAACGCAGGCATTTTTTAATTGAAAAATGAACTTATGATGGCAGCTGCTGTTTTTCTCTCTTTGTGTTCCTGGAAAATGTTGAAACAGCCTCTGAGTCACCTGTTCCTGACTCCTGAGGTCATTGCCCTCACTCCAACAGAGGAATCTTCTGTACCTTGCCAGCCTGAGTCAGTGAAAGCTCTGTACAAGCACCTCTACTAGGTCCTAACTCTCCTCCACGCATGAGAGCATCTCTCAGAGCCACTTTCAGCCCAGAAATGCAATATATTGTGATTTCCCCACTTGACACATGACACATACAAAATACACTCTGGGGTTTGTTGCAGCCTCAAGGCCTTGGTGGAGAGAGAGAGGAACCAGATGAGCAAATGGGGAGAGCAGGGAAGTTTCAGAGCAGGGAAACATGAAGGTAAGGGGGAATCATGTTTTAGGCAGAACTTGGGACGAGTCTACCCTGTGTGGGAAGAAAGGACCATGGGTGGGAGAAGGGGAAAGAGGAATGAAGATTTGGGGCCAGGCTCAAAGCTGCCCAGGATGGGTTGTGCTGTGGAGATGGTGAGTCTCTGCAAGACCCTCTGTACAATAAAAGCCTCCTCTGCAGGAGTGGGTCGAGCTGGCTTTGTTTGATCCCAGCCCCCAGATCTCTTTGCTGCTGACTTGCAGTGGGTTACCAAGCCCTTGTGCTCAGCTATTTCATATCCTGTCCAAAATTCTTGTGCCCCTCCTTTTTTATTAATCACTTCTACCCACTCCACTGGCTGTGCCAAGCAGCTGCAGTGAGCATGGCTGTGAGCCAGAACCTGGTCTCCCTCACCTCAAACAGCCAGAAGTGTTTTGAGCTTACTTTGTGTGCTCAAGGGAACAGCTCTGAGCAAGTGTGGACTGGGTTAAAGCAGAGAGGAAGAGAGACAGAAGATTCCCATTGCAACCTGTTAGATTGGACAGAGTTGGCATAGAAAATTTGGAGCACAAAGGCAGGAAGCACAATCTGATTTTGCTTTTAGTCTCTTTAGTGCTTCACAAGGAATTAAGCAAAATTTTCTTAACATCCTTCAGCAGCAAAAAAAAAATCCAATAAAACCCCCACTTCACACACATCTGAGGAAGAAGAAAAAACAGATTGGTCTGAAAATAAAAATGAAAAGCAGGGCAAGAAATATAATTAACAGACTTATTACCTCAGGGGAAGAGAAGGGTTTGTTTTGCAACTTCACAGGATGGGAAGGATTTAAATGTTAAGTGGGTGCCTGTATGTCCCTGTGCACATGGATTTCTGGCTCTGTGTCTGTGCTTTTGTTTCTGAGTACACAGATGGAGAGTTGGCAGGGGTTGTGTTACTCCATTTATATGTAAAATGTATATACTTTATTTATACATTTGATAGGAAACATGGAACAAGCTGTCAGGAGCAGGTGTGGGGTATGTGTGTATGAGAAATGCCTAATATATACTTTCTCCCTCCTTCCAACTTACACAAACACACCCAGCTCTTCAGACCACATTTCCACTCCATTTTAGGCCAAACGCTCCCGAAGTCACTGAGCACTCTGTACCTTTCCCTGCAAATGAGGCGCTGCCAAATAACAGCTGAAAACCCACCGTCCCCTGACCTCCCAGTCTTTCTTTTTTTTTCTTTAAACCATTTTCCACGATTTTGCTGCACTCTGGTTTTTCAAAAGAGAAACTTCAAGCAGAACTGCAGGTACTTGTCTCGCTGAGAACAGAATACATAACACCACACACAAGTGTTAGTCTGGCAGGTAGTGCACGGGCCTCCCCGTTAATTAATCTTTAATGCCATTAATTGGTTGTCTGCTTGGTGGCGAGGAAAAAAGGGTAAACATTGTTCGCAAATCAATTTAATTCTGCTCCTAACCAGGTTGTTTTCGAAGGGATAAAACCAATTATGAGCACTGCAGTGACTGGACACCCAGGCTTTCCTGGTAACACCCCTGGAACAGCAACATACACGAGCCATGCTCGCTGGTGCAGGGCTGCTTATTGAGTTTTTCCCTCTCAGATTGACTCATTTGTTTGCCGTGGACCCAGGTATATGAGAAGGGAGGGATATCGTTGGATTTAATTCCTTCTTTGCAGCTGACTCCTTTATTTTATACCCTAGACCTGGGCTAAAATAGATATTTTGGAGTCTGCTGCAGCATGCAAAAAAAAAAAAAAAAAAAAAGCAGCAAATCCTTGCTTACAGGGCAAACTTTGGGTGTTATTTTCATTCCACAGCAGGATGTTAGATTTTTCATCCTGTTAATCACTGTGACAATCTTTCCTCCAGCACCTTGGTACAGAGCTGGCATGGTACAGTGGTCCTTAGTTTTAGCATGAGGGCTGGGTGTGACAGCGTTTGCGACAGAGCAGGAGTGGTGGCGTGGAACTTCCCATCAAATAATCAAATTGCATCAGAGGTGTGGGGTAATGTGCCAAAATGAGAAAGTGTCAGGATGGAGCATGTGAGTTCTGTGCAACCAACACCAGAGATGTCATGGGTATTGTGTCATAGATTATCCCTGCCCATGGCAGCAGGGCCAGAACTAGACGATCTTTAAGGGCCCTTCCAACCCAAACCATTCTATGATGTCTTCTGGTGACATCCCTCTGGTAGAGAGCTCTGCTGGGCTCCTCACAGCCCACAGCTTATCTGAAAGATCCAGGGAAAGGTCTGTCTGTGTGTATGTCTATAAACTCTTGTTCCACAGTGTCTCTCAAGCTCCATCTACTATTTTAACAACTTTCCTCCTGCCAGATTTGTCCTACATAGCTTAGTCACATATCAAATACCCTGAAATACCCTCTAGTTAGCAGATGCCCCCTCTTCATGTTCTAAATAGCCTTTAGTAAAGCTCAGCCAGTGGTATGATAGTGTGACCATCTCCTACACCAGCCCTCTGGTTGAGCTCGGAGAAAGCTGGCAAGTGAAAGCTGCAGGTAAAAGGTCCTACTGAGCCTTCAAAATGATACTCAGGACTAAGCAAAGCATCAGCCTTTGCTGCCCTGAACTTCAGAGCAACTCCAACCACCTGGTGAATGAGCCTGGTAACTCGGGAAAGCTGGGATTAGAACAGCAGGGAGATTTACAAATTACCAGTGAATAGCAAAGGAGAAGGTTATTCTTCTGGTTCAGGGTAGGCGCTGAAGTACTCACGAGTAAAATTTGTTTTGCTTTAGGGGAGAAAACGTCTTCCCAGAAACGTCTTTAGGAGGAATGAGGCCTTTTGGCTTACGTGGTCTGCACATGGCAAGGGCTCTGGGCTGGCAGCAGCGTCAGGAACAAAGTAAAACAGCAGCTCTGGTAGAGGAAGAGGCATTTGTAAGGCACTGAAGAAGGATGATTCCGTGGTGACCTTGGATTCCCTGCTTGGCTCCACACAGAACTCGTGGTGTGACCTGGGGTAAGTCTTTCTGTGAGAATTATGGTGTGATAGCCTTGTCCTGGCCTTGCTGTTGGTGCACAGTGCTGTAGGGAGCACGAGGACTGAGAGATGCGCTGCAGCTGGTGGCATGGGTACCCTCCGCTGGCCCGGAGGAGCTGTGGTGGCACTGAGTGGGGAGAAGCCACAGATACAAATGTCTGGTTGTGCATTTTCTCACTGATGTGCCAATTCTAACTTTTATTAAGAAGTTGTTAATTTAAAGCATTCTGTGTGTATTTTGTATTTTTTCCCTTTCCTGAAGGACTTTGAAGGCTCTTTCTGTGGTTTGTGGGAGCCAGGGCTTTGGATTGTAACCATGAGTGTTTACCCCTGATGAAGTGAATGGTTTGGATGTGAGTGTGTGGTGCCTTGGCTTGTGCAAGTGTAGGGGTTGGACCTGGCTGCTCTAAATTTGGCGTGCTTACACAAACCTTAATTCCTTCAGGAGAATTGTTCTCTCAGACAAGAGCTTTATCCAAACTCCTTGCAGCGTTTTCTGTTCTGTTTTGACAGTTCTGAATGCTCTGCTTGCAGCATTTTCTTATCTAACGTGATGGTATTTATGAAACCTTTGTTGCTGTCTTTCAAGGGGGCCGGAGTCTCTTTGTGTCCTTTTAAACTTAAAATTCCTTGATATGGAGAATATCCTTTGTACTTCAGATATTTTCACAGAAACCCACTGGTGACTTTCTCCTACTGGTTGAATTTTTACTTTTTCTGTTTGTGAAAACGGAATAGAAACTCAATTCTCAATCTATGTTCAAATGCCACATTCACCTTCCCCAAATGGCTGAACTGATATTTCCTACACGTCCCTCTCAGGAGCTGAAGCTCTTGCCAGGATAGCTGCTTCTTCCACATAATCTATCAGCTGCTGTTGGGGTATTCAAAGATTATCTGAAGCTTATATTACTTTTCTTTTGAAAATTGCTTTAACTTAATTACTCATAGCAATTCAAGAGGGTAATACTCTCACTGGTTGGGGTAATTAGGAAGCCTTAATTAGCTCTTTAAAAAATATCAAAATGTAGCTGTGTCATTGCTGTAACACCCTCATTATTTCAATCTGGCAGCTTTAACTGGTGCATTTATGTTTCTGATTTACATATTCTTTCCCATGGTGCTGAACAATATGACTTGGAATAATAATAAAAAAAGTTAAGTTACTCCAGAGAACCATTATATGAGAGATGTGAGTATAGACAATATGTGAAGAATATTCCAGTATCTTACAGTTAAACTTGGTTTATTACTACAGTACTTAAAATGCAATTAAATTGTGTATGTGGATATTACTTTGTTCTGTCACTATCCTTGTCTTTGCTGAAATTCTGTGGGTGTGCAGCAACACATTATTGCTCTAAAAACCTGCTATTTTTGGAGGGTGAAAATGCCAAATGTAAGCTCCTCTCAAATAATATGCTAAAGCTTCCAGAATGCTAAAAAAACCTTTTTGTTGGGCTCACCTGAAGGTTTTGCTCATGATCTTGAGTCAAACAGAAGGTGATTCTTTCTTTTTTTCTCTTTCAGTCTTAATTAGAATAGAAATTTTGGGCCTATCAGTACTTTGTTCTAAAAGAGATATAAATTCTTTATATAGAAGTATATTGTACATTTGTCAGTATTAAAAAAAAAATTAGACTGCTTATGGTGAAGAAAAAAAAGAAACCTTTGAAACAATCCTTTAACGAGTAAATAAATACAATACCTTTAGCCATCGTGTGCTTCACTGTGATTTGAAGTGATTCTTTAGGTAGAGATGGGGGTAGTAGAGGAAATTATACTTCCTTGGATATACGGTTTTTACCTATCCAAGAGATGCTTCCAGGAGTGGAACAGGAATTTAAGACAAAAAAAGAGGTGGATTTAAAAAAAAAAGAAATTTATTGTACTTGTTATTTATTTAAATTTTTTTTCATTGCATTTTGTAGAGAAAAGTCAGGATTGAATTGCACAGCTGACCTGGGAAAGCTGCAGCAAATGGAGGTGAAGGTCTGGGGCTGGAGAGGTGCTTTTGGGAGGTGGTGGTTTTAGGACAATCAGAACATTTGGGAAACTACTTTGTAGATAAAACTATAGATAGCCCAGTTAATGCTTCCATTCCAGTTCCCTATTATGTCTCTTATTTATAGAGTTCTGTATGTATTAAAAAGGGGAAGACCATAGGGAATGTTTGAGCCTGAAAATGCAGGGAGCTGAGAAGTAATTTAGAAGTCACTTATCTGATATATATTAACTGATACATGAAATTGAAGGCAGGCAGATGAGTGGCCTCTTGGAGCTGATTTTATGATGTTGAGGGATGAATTTGTCACATTTGAATGCAACAGTTATTCAAGATGGTTTTCACTCTTAAAATGAATACTCACAATGGAAGTTTAAAATTTTTTTCTGCATCAAAGCAAAATCGTATTTTACTCTTAATGCAGCTCAGTGTGACTGTCATGTAGGAGTTCACTCAATAATTTACAGTGGTTATCTCCCTGCTCTCCTCATCCTCTTGCTGGTCACTGAGGCTGCTGGCCCTGCTCTGACCTCCTGGTGCTGTGATGACCAGCAGATCCCCCAGGTCTCGATAACTCATTCGCAGAACCACCACAACCTTTATCTCCTCTCTCCAGGGAGCTCTCTTTGGGAAAAATCCATTCAAGCCACTTTGATCCACCATCAGTTGTGCAGCTCACTCCCCAGGTTTGATGGCACTGGGGGGTCATGAAAGATGCTTTTTTTCCCCCTTTAATTTGAACAACATTCTGCTGTCTTCAGAAATGAGCTCAGCCTTTCTTTTCTGCCTCTTCCTTTGCCCCCTGACACAGCTTCCTCAGAAGTAGGATGCTACAGCTATTTCTCTGTTGCTCTTCCAGGTGTAAATAACATGAACTTGCTTGAATAAAAACCATGCCACTGGATGGGAAAAGTGACCAGTAAGTGGCAAATTCAATAGGTTTTTCATCAATATAGCATCTAAATTAAGAGACAGCCTCTGGCAATGATGTAGTCCACCTCCAGTTTATTAAGATGCTGGGGATTTGGGAAGTTTCTAGATAAATCTGCAAACCTGGCTGAAACGAACCAGGCGAATCTTTCCATTCGAGTGCTTTTTTCTTTTAAGGCGGCATTTACTTTCTTACAATGGCTAAGCAAGCATGTTCCTGTGAAATCAGCTGGTTTGTTCTTCTCCAGCCATGCTTACCCTCTGCAAAGCCACAGTATAAACTAATTAGGGATTTGCTGTTTGGAGAAAGTTATGATAAGTTTGCCGACAAGGGCATCGCCTAATCTCATTGCACACACGTCAGGGGCCATACATGTGTGAAATTAAGTGGGTTTTTGCTGATTCCCGCAGACTGCCTGTTTTTATCTTGACACAACATTCCCAATCATAAAATGCATTAACATCTGCTATCAGGGGCTTACTGTAATATGTGTAACACCAGCAGCAATTCTTTGATATCGCCTTCAAATGCATTGTTGAGGGAGATCACAGAAATGGCTTTGATAGGCTACATGGTTTACCTAGAAGAAGGAAAAGCTGATAGGGAAAATAATCCTGCAAGGTTTTTGCTCCAAATAGAAATGGTATAGATGGATTTGGTACCTCAGCTGCTGATAGGAGTTGGTCTACCTGAGGGTATTTTGTTCTTTTAAGCTAGTTTTAAGTGAAACAATTGGCCTGCGAAGACCTTGGAATCAAACACACACCTGCATTTGGGGGGATGATGGGAGGTTTGAAGTGATAATAATGCAGAGCAGGGAATCAAAAAAAAAAAAAANACTACCTTCTATGCAGTGAAGAAGGATCATCTTCAATTCCAAAACCTAAGCCTGATTTTTCTCTAGGTCACAGTAAAACAATACTTATATAGCTTACACAAGATTTGCTGCAGGGAAATTGTGATTGTTGCTAAAGCACCAGATACAGGAGGCCAAGCAGACAGTATTCCATTTATTCAGTTATTTTGCAGTATGATTATTTAGTACTTTTCAAGAGATTTCCAGCCAATTGAAGCTTTCTGGGCTTTCAGCTGAAGCACAATTTTGGAGGCAGTAAGGTCCCAGTGGGGAACAGGGTAAGAATATTAAAATATAGGGTTTATCACACATACCTGAACCGAACTGCAGGTAGGCTCAATAAAACAGCTCCCCTGGCAGTGAGCAATTACTTCATCCCTTCTCACCAGGGATGCTCCAGGGCCCTGTCAGGACATCGTCTTCTCTATCCCTGTCTTGAGCTGCTCCAGTTCCGAGTACAGTGGCTGCAGGATATCATCACCGCCAAAATGTGGGGCATAGGGAGGGGGGAAACAAGGAAAAATAATGAGAAACACCAGCTTTTCCTTCCTCTTGAAGTATCTCATCTCACAGCTTTTTCAGATCCCTGTGCTTTCTGTGGTGTTGAGTAGAGCTCAGCATTCAATTTGCAGGGAGTAGAAGGTGTTTGGAACTGCAAAACCTTGGATCTGAAACAGCTGTGGGTGGAGGGAAGGGTGTAAAATAGATGGAATTTGTTATTATCTGATGGCATATAAGGATTGATTATTTTTGTTCTATTTGAATTTATGGAAATATGAGTAGTGGGGATCTGCATACTAAGAGAGGTTTGGTGCTACGCAAAGGGAAATCTTTCCTTTTACCTTTTGCCTTTCTTCCCCCTAACCTCAGAGAAAATCCCCACTTTTCTTCCTAAATGGAACCTGTGATCCTTCTCTGTAATTAAACTGAACCTCTGTTATCAGCAAAGTATATGGAAGATGGTGGTGAAAACCTCCAGTTCAGACTGGGCTGACTGGACATGTGATTTACATCGTTAACCTTAGGGATGTTAATCAATGTGTAGCTTATGGGGAACAAAACTAAACAGCTACATATAAATGGACTAATTGGGACTGCTGAGGCTGCTGCACACCAAGTAAAATAACTGGGCTGAATTTGGGATATTTGCCCCATGGTATGCAAAGCACGGAAGAAAATCCGGGGAAATTGCAGGAGAGCCTGACTTAATCAGAAGTCCCTGCTGTAGCAATCAGGATCAAATGAATAGCAATTGTGTTAATCAGCTTGTGAACTTTTGTGCCATGTTCATAATTTCAAATATCACCAAATCCTGTGCAGTGGGCCAGTTGCTGCTGCTATAATGAAATATTGTCCGTGGCAGGAGTGATTTATTCTGTTGTAAGCCAGTCGCTGTCTTCCCTCTAGCAGTTTTTGTAGAAGCCCTGGATATTTTTATTTTATTGTTTTTATGATGGAACTTGAAGAAATATTCCAACGTACAACTGTGGAATCTCTGTCCTATTTTTCAGGAAAGGGATTATTTTTTGGTACCTCTGCTGAAGGGTTGCTCCCCTCTAACTGAGCAGCATGTTGTCAGCTCTGGAGAAAACCTCAGGAAAATCCTTCTTTTACCTTCAGGTCAGGTTATGGCTGACCTTGAGAGAACTTTGTTCTCCCAGCTCTGCTGACGTCCTGGGGTGACTCAGCATGGAGATGAGGGACCAGCCTCAAACAGATGAGCCTTTAAGCCCTCTGTGTCTTCCAGAAAGTTACTAGAAAAATCAGGAGAACCCTCAGAAGTGTGCTAAATATTTACTACCTTAAAGCTGGAGCTGAGTGTGCAGGAGTTAGCTGCAGGCTGGGCCTTACTTTGCTGCACCAGTCCATCGCACCTCACAAAGAAGGAAGGTTGTTTTGGCAGTGGTGGTTCAGGCACCAAATTTACCCTGCACCTGGGGGAGCAGTGTGGCCCAGGGTTGAGCTTCCCAGCTGGTGGCAGCTCAAGTGTGGGAATCCCTGACCTGGGCTGTTATTTCCCAGAGCTGCTGCTTTTATTTCCCAAAATTGATGCTTTTCCCCCTCTTGTCTGTTGAAAGTGTGAGCTCTGTAGGGTTCTGAGCCCTAACCCAGGAACAGCTGGACTTGGGAGCAGCTGTGCTGTGATGCTTTTGGCTCTCCTGTGTATATTTGCATGTTTGCTCTTTCCTTTTTGTATAACTTTTTCATGGGTAACATTTTTATTGCAAATAACCATAAAAAGGAGCAATAAATGTCATGCCTAAAAGGACTGAACGCGGCTGTAGTGATTGGAAATGCCTAATGCCATGATGCAGCACACGAAACTTCTCCATACTCTTGTTAAATTAAAATGTCACTTATTTATGGGCTCAAATCTTCCTTGCAGAAGTCAATACGGATCCACTCCTCATCTGGGACCCCTTCCTCTCTCCTGAAAAATTGCAAGTCAAATATGACAAAAGCAGCATTAAAAATAATCTTTACCTTCCTGGAGTCAGAAACAGAGACTGGTGCCTCTTTAAAGTCAGGTTCTGTTGAAGCCAAAGGGAATTTTGCTTCAGTGAAAATGGAGTTGATCCAAATACAAAATGGGAATGTAGGAAAAAAGTGGGTGCAGGAAGCACAAAGTAGGAAAACTTCTTGAAAAGTTAAAGTAAATTAGGACTTGAAGTAGCCTGGATTCAGTTTTGTCCACTACTCTGTTTCATTTGTCAATTTAAATTAATTAAGCTGTTAATTAGGGCACAGTCAGGTTATGAAACATATATCTTAGAAAGCCAGAAGAATATGGTATGGTTTGGTTTGGTTTTGTTACCCCTTAAATGAGCCTGTGCCTTGCAGAACAGGGCTTGGATTCCTTGGGAGCTCTCACGTGTATCCAAAACACAACTGCAGCCTGTGTGCTGGCTTTTCATTTTCGTTTTCTTTTTTCCTTTTTATTTTTTTTAAGGTCATGTGTGATCGATGACATAACCGGGGGGAAAGGGTCAGGGACAACAGCAGAGGGAGGTGAGAGGGGCAGCCGTGATCACATCCTCACCTCGCCACATCAATTAAAGCCTCTGCTGTCAGCACTGATGGCTGAGTGGCACCAGCACCCTCAGTTCCTTCAGAGCAAGGCTGACAAAGTCATTTTATTGCTAACGTCTTGTCTTTATGGGGAGATGTCTATGGGAGTGTAGGAAAGAATAGCTTGTCTCTTATCCTATGTTGATTAATACTTATGAATTATGTGATTCTTTCTGCCTGATGCCATAGTTAAATGTCAAAATGCTTATGTTAGTCCTGGTGTTGCTGTCCCTGCTCTAAAACACGGGGACTGTGCACAGGGAGGAGGCGCAGTTTGGCTTTCCAGTTTCCTGACCCCTTGTATGGGGAAATCATATTCCCTTCCTTTTCCTGACAGGAGAACAGGGCACTTCTGAGGTCTTCCTGGAATCACTGCAGCAAGTTGTGATGTGAATAATAGATGACATGAAAATCCCTACCCAGCTAAGAGAGAACAGTACAGCGTGATGCAGTTTTCCCGTTGCACTGAGACACTGAGCTGAAAGCATCCAAGCTGCCATCTGCAATTAGAAATGAAATAAAAGCACCTGATAAGAAAGAAAAGCTCTCATACATTGCTATGCTCTGACTGGAGATAGTGAGGTACCCGGCCTTTGTTTTGACAACAAATCTTCTCCTCGGGAAGTCTTTGTCCCTATATTGCAGAGGAAGCAACAGCCTCCCTTTCACACCTTGCCTTTCTCATTCCCCTCCAGCTCTCCAGGGGAGAGCTGCTTGCAGTGCACAGCCTGATCTGTGAGGTGACAGTCCAAGCTTTTGAGGCTGTTCCCAGCCTCTTCCCACTGTCCCTCTGCCCTTGGGGTCTCTGCCTTGAGCAGAGCTTGAAGTGCCATTGCCCTTATTTGCTCCCTCCCTTTAAAGTAGGTCTTGGTGCTGTGAACCCCTTCTCCTTGGGGGGAACCCATATAAAAAGTCCCCAGGGCTCCTGGCAGGTGTGGTGGCAGTGGCAGAGGGGGTGAGGATGCACAGACAGGCTGTGATCACCCATGGTCCCTTCCATCCAAGGGGCTGCTGTTGCGTCCCTCCTGCCCTGACTCTGCCCTTGGAAGTGGGGCTAAAGAGAGGCTTCCCCTGTTATTTCCCAGGCTTAGCTGCATTAGCTATTGTGGCATCTTCCTGGAAATTTCAGAGCCCTTCTGAATACTCTCATTTTTTTAGTCATCAGTTTAATGATGTAGTCATCCTTGTCTGGTGAGAGACCCTTCCCTGTCACTCTATCAGATTTTCCTCTGATCTTCCTGAAGCCTTTTCCCCCACCTTCTTTCTGGCTTATTCTTTTCACATTGACATGGGTTGTTTGTTTTTTTCATGCTCCTCTTCCCCTCAGGGTGTTCTGTGACCCTACTATCTCTCTTTCTGTATTTTCATTTTTCTTTGTGTTTTTCCTCCTTTGGCATCTTTGCTTCATTGCACACCCTGCTCATGTTCCCTCTGTTCTTGATACCCCCTTCATATTCTGTGCTCTTTCATCTTTTCCTTATAGATCACCCACACCTGCCCAGTAATTTATTTCAGGATTTCTAATTTCAAAAATATACATATTTCACTTTATCTTTTAAATTAATTTTAATGTACTTAGTTAGGTGACATCTTGAACCCATCAAATATAAACCCCTCAGCAGAAAAGAGTAGGTGGAATTACTAAATCAAATTCAGTAGAGAATGAGCAAGAAGTAGCTTCACATCTTAAATAGAGGCATAGCCTTAGTAAAAGTTGTATTATTAAGTAGAATTTCTAGCTTGATCTTTGTTCTTTCCTCTTCCCTCATATTTTTGAAAGCAAATGGGAAAGGGAGTGTGTAAATGAAATCAGTATTTTCTACCTCTCTTGGTTAGGGAAGGGTTTTTTCTTGTCAGCCCATAAGGTCACAGGGATAGAGTGGAATATAAATGACTCTGAAAACGTTTAGATTTCATAAAATTCAAGCATGTACACTTAACATGCTGTCTTTGATTGGACTCTGCATTCCCAAACTTCCTAAGCAAATTAGGTGCTCTGTTCTGCAGACCTGAGAAAGATTAGTGACATTTAAAAAGTGGCTATTTGGAGGGAAATACATCTTAATGATGACCATAAGTCTTTTGTGTCTATTCATGAATTCATGAGGTTGGCCTAGTGCATCGAGAATGAACTCTAGGGACAATAAACAGAAACTTAGAAATGCTGAAATATGAATTGCTAATGAGGTTCTTCAACCCAGGGCTTGTGTTGGAGTCTCTTTGCTTACCTGGCTGGTGGGTCAGTGAAGGCATTGCAGAGGATTTCACTGGGTGGAGATTAAATAGGTTAAATAGGTTTGGGGTTTTCATTTCAGCTTCAAAGCTGTCATTTCAAATTCAGGCAAAGCGTAGTTCAGCACACAGGAAAGTTAATTCGCTGGGTTTCTCTGAATAAGTAGTTTCCTCTTTCTAATTTGTACCTCAATATCTATGCACATTTTCCTTCAGAATCTTATATTACTTTTAATAGGTCAGATTTTCTTAGGCTAATTTGGACTGAAGCAGAGAAGATTCAGCTCCGCGGAATTTAAGTGGCTGCAATTATGTACATAACTAATCCATCAACCACAAGTTCGGTGCTGATCATCGGAGTAAGGACTTATGATCTGTTCTGTCTTCTGCAATTTGCTTTCTGCAATTACATAATGTCATTGTTACAACTGATAGCATTAAACATCGATTCCGGTTTTGTCATCGCTGTTCTCCCTGCTGTGCTGCTCTAAATGAGGTTTGGAGCTATCGCAGCACTGAGCAGGCCCTGTGAGGAGCAGAGGTGCATTTCTGTGTCAGCTGCTGCAAACCTGACTCACTCCCGCTGCAGCGTGGCTCTGTAGCTGGGATGGGATGTGTTGTAGGGCAAAAGTCAAATTTTGCAGAAATTTGAAATTATTCTTCCAAACTCACGTTGCTGAAATCTGTAGCAATGCTGAGAAGAGAAACAAGTTGCTCCAGCCGGTCCATCTCTGCTCTAAGAAAAGCTCCTTCGCTTGTTTGCATATTGGCTCTTCAAAGATTTCAAAGGACTTTGCATCTACCCACATTTGGCCTCTTTTTGTGAGAGCAGAGTTCCTTTCTCCATCCTGTCTTGTATCTGCAGGCTTCGTTTGGAAAGTACCTTGCATTCCACCTCCTGCAAACTTCTCGGGAGACCTGGGCCGCTCTGCGTGTTCCTGGGCTGTGTGCTGGATTGGAACTCAGTACCTTTTAGAGAAAATACTTGGTGGTGGAACAGAATTAATTCTAGAAGTGGTTTAATTGCTTTCCCTTTCAGAGTTCTTGCTCTGTTTGGGCCTTGCTTATTTCTTGAGCAAAGAGGGGCATGGTTTGATAGTCATAGCTGCCTACAACCGGTGTAGGGTTTGTGTATTAAAGTCCAGTTCTGCTGTTGGCAGTGGGCAGAGCCCAGAGGAAAAGGGCTGGAAGGTGAAAAGAGTATTCAAGTTTCATAAGTATTACAGCCTGTGAAGCAAGGGTCTCACATCTTGCACAACTGGGTCCTATTGGTGAGTTGCAAACCGGTTTTTTTAAATTCTGAAAAAGAAGCAGTGAAAATTTACAGACAGATGAAAGGGGGTGAGTCGGGAGAGGATTATTTTTATAAGAGCAGTGAATGTATTTTTAACTTTGCTGTAGAATGGTCTGGTGATCTTAGTAAGTTTATAACTCAGGTGGATGCAGGTGAGCCATTGTTTAAGAAGCCTGGGATGAAATAAGCTAGAAAATGAGAATATACAACTATGTGAAGAAGCCAAATGAAATTAGACAAATTGGCCTACCTGCCAAGGGATGACTTTAGGCTGGGAAAAGATATGCCTGCCATCAAAATAAGTCAGTTTCTTGGATCTGCAATGGGAGAGAGGGAGGGAGAGAGAAAACCCTGCCTGCAAAATTCAGAGCAGCAGTTTGATACTGCAGCTGTGACACATCCTCCCTGGTACGTGCTGTGGTGAGATGCTCCAGCACTTATGAATAATTCAGGCCCCTGAGAGGAGGCCATTAGACACTGACCCAGCACAGGCCTGGGCCCATCAATCTCTGTTTCTGAAGGAAGCTCGGGCTGTAGCAGCATCCCTTTGAAAGCACCAACACAAGACACTTTTGATTTGCAAGCCAAAGCGGCCCTCAAGTAAGAAAATCAATTCCAACACAAAATGACACGTGAGTTTTATTAAGTCAGCATCGTCTAGCCTGCATTATTTAATAGTATGAGCTCCTCTGACCTCTGTGAAGAGTTAAGCTGCATGAGCAGAATAATGTATGCTTCAGTTTAGCTCCAGAAGTCAGTCAAGAGTTAAGGTAGAAGCAGTCTGGCAAAGTGGATTTACCTTCTATTTATGTCCTGGAATAACAAGTCGGTGAAATGTGAAATCTCTGGTCCAACTAAAGGTTGTAAAGAAGATCAGGTGCTTCCTTTCAGTACATTTGGCTGACATCAGCTCTGTTTTCTTTGACCCACTCCCCATTTTTCCGCTCTCCCAAGCCCCCTCTTCTGGTAGCCTTGTGGCTCTGATGAGAGTAGGAGGTTTGCCCAAATCCATTCTTTCCTGGTATTTTGGGTCTTGTATCCTAGACATAAGTTGAAAGGCTGCAGTTTGGAAAGCAAAACAATGTACATAAACACAATGAGGAAATGGATTCTTTTTTTCTTCACACTATTAACATTTGAAGATTGCAACATTTTTTTATCAGCCCAGAAGATATTTGGAACTTTGAAAGTTCAGGAATGGAAGAGGGGGTGCCATGCTGAGGAGTGGCCAATGGCTGGGAGATGTTTTCACCTGGTGTGAGAGACAGATTTTAGTGTCTACTATTGGCTGTGTAGGATGTGACTCCAAACTCTCTGGATTTGACTGGAAATCTTGCAGTTGATAATGCATCCTTAAGAAGAGTGTCATTAAAACTGCTGAAAACCAATAGTTTTAGCATCTGTTCTTTCTTTCTTCTGAGGGAAAAAAATGAGTGTTTGAATGTCCTTTTTTTCTTTTTTCTTTTTTTCCCCTGAATTAAAGATGTGTGAAACTTTTCAGTCCAAAGGTTTTTCCCCCTAAAAAATGGTCATCTTGCTGGTTTATTTTGGCTCCAAATGTTTTACCTTAGAAATGAAATGCTTCAGTATAATACTTCAAATGGGCATTTCATTTTAACGTTTTATGTACATTCAGGTGGTTTTAAATTTTTTTGGTCACAGATTAGAAAAAGAAAATCTGTTCTATCTGATTAACTTTTTTGTTTTTCATATTTTCTGTTCAGCCAGGAATGTGGAAAATCAATTATTCACACAATTCTATTTGAGTGAAGGCTTAGATCAGGTTAGTTCTTACTTTACCCTGCCATTCCAATTATTTTATAATATATGCAAATTCCCTTTGGCTCTTTGGCTCTCTGATAGTCTAGTCTGTCAAACCTTGGCTGCCTAATTGCATTAAAAATGAGACTCATCAGGCAAATAAGATACAATTCCAACCTTAACAGTTCTAATTGTTAAGAAGGCTTGAGCAACTGTTAAAGAGACCCATTCTTTGATAACATTTTTTAATTTTTTTTCCTGCAGATAATGACTTTACAGTCCACTTCTACGCCTAGAAGCAGAGGGTAATGTTACCTTTCAGCCCTTAGAAGTTTCCCTACCAGAAATGTGTGAGGCTCCCAATCCTGGATATGTGCAATCCCAGAAAAGCTCTGAGCCTGAGGATGGGGCTCTGAGTCACTTGTTTCCTTCAGTAGTGAAGCCATTTCCCCAGGGACTTCAGTTTCGCAAGCCCAGCTCTACCCTCTTGATTAAGGAATCCCATGACTTAGACCAAAACACGTTTTACATTTATTTCAGATACAATTAAAAGCAAAGAAATTCAGTGTGTGATTTGCTGGCAAGATGCACCCCCTCCTGCCACCCCCCCACCGTCACCCCCTAACCCTTATGCTTGTTTTCCAAATTTGAGTAATGATGAGACTCAAGGGAGATATGAATTATAACTTGTCTGTGGCTTGGCTAATGAGGAAGGAACAGACTTTGTTTCCATCTGGACTGTGTTTTTATTTGTTTTCTCTGCTTTATTTAAAGGAAGCTGAATTTCTTAAAAAAAAAATTGCATAAGTAAATTAACCTGAGAATGCTGGTGGTGGTGTGGCTCCCAGGCAGTCCTTGTCCACACAAATTCTTGTTGCTTATACAAAGTGTACTGGCAATAGCAGAATATCTTCAAACTGCGCAGAGTTGTGAGGGTTTGCTTACAGGGTTTTACATACAGACTCTCCCTGTGATGTTTTTGCTGAGTGGAGTGCCCAAAAATTCCTTCTGCAGGGAAAATAAAAGGTTGTAAGTGTAAGGCAGGCCTGGCTTTGGAGCTGAAAGAGCAGGAGATAATTTATGTGGACACACAGTGCTACAGCTGGGAAAGCTGATCACTGCCCTTTTAATTCAGATTATTGCAGTGAGCTGAGAGCAAGAGCTGAATGCCCTTTGCAGGCTTTCCAAAAAGATACAAGGGTCTGGAAAGACCAACATCTAAATGGGAATGGAAACACAGTTTGAGAGTCTAACAGAGACAATGTGAGGACAAGCCCAACCAGCAGCAGTTCAGCAGTTCACACTATTTCAGGATTAGTTTCTGGCCTTGGAATACTATTCCCAGGTAAATGCATTAGTTTGACACCATCCAGTTCTTCCACAATCCCCTGATGTGCTCCCCTGGGTGCTGAGCAGGGTCCCACGTCTGTTGGGATTTCCCTGCAGGCTCCAGGCAGGCTCGTGGTGGCTTTTGGAACCCTGCAGCGAAGCGTGAGGGCCACTTCCACACTACAAAACCTCAGCACCAGCTGTAATATCTTATTCATCTTCTGACAAAATTAAAATCAGTTTGCAGCTTTGTTGTAGGAGATACAAAAGAGCCACTTGGATGGGCTTCTCATGCGTTTCTTCTGCTTCAAAGTGACCATCAATCTCCACAATACGTTTTGATATGTCTTATGTCGTCACACTGGAGAATGTTCATATGGTTGTAGCCTTGACAGAGATGGTGTCAAAATGGAGCTGGGGTAGAAAAAAGATACTGAAGTGGCTCTGTGGAAGAAACAATTTAATATTGTTATGTACCTACCAACTTGTTTCCTTTCCCTGTGTGAAATTTATCCCTGGAGGACAGAAAGCCCGTCAAAAACCCTACTGAGGTCCCATTTTGAGATACCAATGGAGACCTCTCTGAACAGAAAGCAAGAACGCAAATTCCTTCTTGTTCACGTTATTCATCCCACTTAATGCTATTAGAACGTGTTGAAAAAGGCTCTGGTTTTGCTTTTCTCTGGGCTTTACATTCACTCTTCCAGTTTGCCTTGCTGGAGGTGGAGGCCATTTAATCTCCAGTTCCAAGCCCACAGCACACACAGCACGCTGCCTCTCTGCACAGCACACCCCACACATCAGTGTGCAATTTGTGTGTGAGGGGGCACTTTTGTTCTTTCTCAGATTGATTTTTCTTTAATCTGACACAAGATGTGTAGACAGAGAGGGCGCAGCTGTTGGAGCAGCACAAAACCGAACACATGCAGTGATGGAGAACAGCAATGTGTGCTGTCTGCTGTCAGGCCTTGGTGTACATTATGTCATCTTTGCTGCATGCTTCTCTTGGAGGAATTAAACAAAAATATTCAGGAAAGAGCCATTTTTAACATGCTATCATGAGGAACAACTGTGCCTGACCCTTCATTGCTGTCATGTCTGTGAAGCCCCTCATGAATTAGATCACATGTGAAGTTTTTCCTTTTTGTGGGTTTTTTTTTTTTTTGGCATTTAGTAAGGTGCCAAGTAATTTGTCCCAATTCTATAACTGATTTATTTAAATGCCTTGTCTCAACTCCTGAAGCTTGCTAAAATAAATAATTCAGTCTTATCAGATCCTGTTACGCTGCTTCCTTGTTGACCATATGGTGACAAAGTTCTGAGAAAGGAAATAGATTTAGGAAAAAAACAATGAGAATTGTTCCTGGTTCTGAATGATATATGGGGTTTACTTAGTTCCTACTGCTTCCTGAAAGGGCACTCTGGAGGGTAAATTACTCTATTAATGGTCTAAAGACGTGTGCCTAAAATAGCTTCTGTCCTACTGTTAATAAATAATCTGCAAACATGTCACACTTCTCAGCTTTTCATTATATTAGGGAGAATGCAGGCTTTTCACAGTCCTGTCCCTGGGTGTGTGTTTAGTTTTATCTATCTTCCCTCGTACACCAATAAATAGAACTTTTCTCCCAAACTTTAATTCAGTGAAAAGACTTGCACTGGTCATGTTCATCAGCTTTTCTTTTTCAGAAAAAACCAACCCAAACCCATAATCAGTTGTTCCCCAAACTAGCATGGGCCTTTTATTTTTCCTTTTTAGATTTTCTTTTTTTAAATTTATTTTGGTTAACAAGCCTGAGAAGAATTTTTAAAAAATTCTCTGGGATTGAGGTCACAGGACCATCTCAGACTCTCAGCTCCTGCTCCTTAATGAGATGAATTGATGCATGGGAGCCACATGTCCCATAGCAAGTGCATGATGGGTGAACTGAGATCAAACTGCAGCCGCTTTTTGGCTCACAAGCCATCCAGAGCTTGCTGACACTGAAAAAAATGGACAGGCCGAAAGCACAAGCAAGAAAGGGAGATTATCTTGATCTATGGACGCTTCTCCTTGGAATGTACAAACAGTACAGATGACAACACCTTACAGCTTTAAATGGGCTTTTTGACACTGGTGTAGACTGAGCAATGTTCCCCTGTTCCACTGTAATCCTGACTGTGTAGCTGCCCTAGAAAGATGGGGTTTGGCTTCAAAGAGCTGCTTCATTTCTCTTTTCCTCTCATCTCTGGTCATTCCCCTTTCATATTCCTGGTTTATTCCTCTTGCGCTGTCCCATCCCTTTGTGGCACCTCTGAACTGTCGGCAAACCTGGCAGGAAGATGAGAGACAGGGATGGTTTCACTTCTTAATGTTCTTTGTTCCTGCCCCCCAGGCAAGTCACATCCATCCTCTGTGGGATGTCAGTGTGGGGCAAACCACTGTGGGATGGCCTTTGGGGCTCCGTGTGTTTGGGGTGGTGAATCCCTGGCTGTGGGGTATGGAATAGGTGCTGGCTGCATTTCCTCCCAGGGTCTCAGGGCTGCACTATGAAACATCCACGTTAAAAAAAGAAGTGTGTTTTCTCATCTTGTTATTTCTCAAAATATTTCTCATCTGACAGCTTTTAGGAGCTGATTGTCTTGAGCATTTTGAGGGACTGGGCACTGATTACTCATTGGTTGCAGTTTGCTTCGAAGTTTCTTAATGGAGACAGAAAACCTTTTATCTGAAGAGACCCGAAAAGTGCTTTGCAAATAGCAATTAACCTTCATGCCATTCCAGTCAGTTGTCAGCTGTTAACCTTGTAAGCTCTCTCCTGACTGCTTTGCCTGTGTGTGTTTGGTGCCTGAACATTGATTTAACACAGGAGATGTTACCACGGTGTTTGTTAAAACCCTTTCTTGACCCGCGGAGAAACTGGGGGTTTGGAGGTCATTTTGGTTTATAATGTAAAGAGGAAAAGGAAAGTTTTGTGGACCACAGGTGGATTCTGAGTGGAGAAGGGAAAGAGTAAGTTAGCATTTGACTTTTTTTTTCTCACCCCTTCTTTTCTTTCCAAATGGGTCTATCAGTAACAGTTTCAATATATTAAAGGTTTTTTTAGGGCAGTGCAGTGCAGAGCTGTGATTGATCGCTGCAGTTGAGGCTTGCAAATCTCTCAGGATGCCCTGGCTCCAAACAAGCATCTCTCTTGGCGAAATATTTTAACCTGATCAATAACTGCTCCTTTTGTTTATAATTTAATTATGCTGTGAACTGTGGAAACAGGCAGTTGAGAGTTGATCTGATATCTGCAGGTCTCTTCCTGCTCTGCCTTTGAGGAATGAGGCTAGACCTTAAGAACTGTATGACATTGGTCGTGTTTGCTGCCATCCTGTGTTCCACCAAAACAATCAGCTGCACCAGGACAAAACTGGGTTAATCTGTGGCCAACCACACTCCCAGCTTGCACATCTCCCTCACATACACTTATTAGCTGGAAGCACTGCAATAGCTCTCCTGCTTCAGTTTTATTGTCTCTTCCAACACTAAAATGCCCTGTGATGTTCAGCCATCACCGAGCTTCTCTGCACCTCAGTTTTCAGTCCCAAAGGAGCGAAACAATATTAACCTGTTGTTCAGGGGGGATACAAAGGTGAATTGCTATCTGCAAACTATTTGTAGATTCACAGGTGGAAAGCGCTTTTTTTCCTTTCACAAGCTTAGCCACGGAATGCCCCAGTTTTTTAATGTCATTTAAACAAAAAAGTAGGTTGTTTTGGGGGTTTTTCTGTAGTTCCCAGGTTGCAAGGAGATAGATATTTATGCCATGCTAAAATAAATTAACTGGGTATTCAGGTAGTGAAGGTAGACAAGGGATATCCCTGACTCTGGGCCTCTAATGTATTTTTATGTTCCTCAGTACTATAGAGACCTTTTCCTACACTGAAGTTTATAAGAGGAAGGGGAATGGCTTGGTGCTGATAGTGGATTCAGGAGAAAGAATAAGTTGAAGTGGAAAGCTGATGCTCCTGAAATAAGATTACAGGAAATCAGCGGAGCTTGTACTGTTTAGTGCACTCTGATGGGGGCAATTTAATTACTGCTGAGTAGCAAAGGTGAGAAGAAAAGCTGGTGATGTTGATGGCACATTAAATAACTGGGGATAGCAGTGGCAGAGTGTTCACAAAAGCCAGCCCTGCTCTAACAAGCTCCTGTTTTCCTCCAAATATTTAAATGCAGACTGTAATGCTAATGGCTGTTTGTGCTCCATTCCTGTTGCTGCTTATCCTACAGGTAAAATACACAAGGTCACTGAGCTGGGCCGTTTGCCAAGGAAGTATAATTGCAAAATCTTTATTAAAGAAGAGGAAACACTGAGAGCAACGTGTCTCTAGGAATGGATTACATTTTCTTCTAATTATCCAGAAATATGAAAGCTGTGTGCAAGGGAATTACTGCAAGAATTAGCATGAGATTATGCATTCACCCATTTTAACGAGGGCCAAATTTACAAAGCGACTGTGATCTACTTATGGATTGCTGCCACCAGGGACTGAACTGCATCACAGTGGTTTTTGGGGGCTGGATCTGCCAAGGTCTGATTTAGCAGCTTGTCCTCTGTGCTGAGCTCAGCCTGAAAGGGTGAGCAGCATCCTCTGTCAGCGACGTGAGCAGATGCCTGAGCAGGGCTGCTCTTTCAGGGCTTCAAATATTCATACACTGGTGGTACAAGCTCGTGCCTTTTTGAGCCAGAGAGAGTCTTTGGTGCTCACAAAATGTGTATTTTAAAGATTTCTATTCTGTTCTGTCATACCACTCAGCGGATACCATAAAGGGCTGGTAAGGAATTGGGTGTCCATCTTATGTATGGGAAAACTGCAAGTGAGACAACTGAGACTGCAAACTTATTTAAATCAGATACTTCACTTTAAAAACATCTGAAAGGGAAACAAATGCCCACAAATTTCACTTTCTACCGGCTTTCTAGGGGTGGCAATGAGCTATTGCTCCAAGACTTTTTTTAACCATTATGTCCGTGCTCATTTTTGGTAATTTTTGTATGCAAATAATGGGGGAATTCAGGAGCAGACAAGTTTAGAGACATAACCTTGTACCACCATCACTCACTAGCCTCTCGTTAGTATTTGTTTCTTGCTGTAGGTGCAGATATGCTTTGATTTTTTCATTCCTGTAAGGACTTTGTGTCAGCAGGAGGCCATCACAGGGAACATTGTTCTCCCAGACTCACTGGAGTTTGTTCTCTCTTCGTTGGGATGCTTGTCTCGGAACACAGCTGCACATATATGGAAAATACTTCTCTCTGCACAGATATTCATGAATTAAATCTCGCATATGCAATAACAAATTATAACTTCTAGACAGGGTATTTCATTCCCCAGGGTTCCATAACCCTGTAGCACAGGTGCAAGAATTGGTTCATTTCTCAGGGAAATTTAGTCACCTCAGGGAAACATTATGTGTTACCTGCTAAATCCATCTATCCAGTTTCTTATTCTGAGCTGACTCTGGGCTTTGGAAATGCACAAGCATTTCCTTCCCATGTAGCTTTACATTATCCATTGAAAATGAATTATGCCTTCAACCCTCTAATTCACTTACTCTATTTCCAAAGTTGCCTTATTGAATATTATGATCTTCGGTGCGTTCATGTTTTAATTTGCATTTGATTAAGTTCCCCAGACCTTGTAGACTGACCTTGATTATCCTTGGAAGCAGAAAAAAAATTGCAACCACAAAAGGACAGCAATACACAAACACATTCATATATGTGTACTAAAATTAAAGCTGTTTTTTTTCAGTCATTTGAAGCAGAAAAAGATCTCCATGTTTAAACATAAACACACTTATGTAGCTTGTTTATAATGTTCTCCCTTTAGAGGTTGTGCTTCTGCCAGAATCTTTGCCTCTCTAACACTGAATTGCAGAGGTTTGAATTCTTCAGCCCATCTCATCTTTGACTCTGCTGTGAGCACTTTGTCAGCTCCTCTCTGTGCTTCACTATTTTTGTGTCTGTGGCTTGGAGTTTCCCTCCCCTTCCACCCCTAGTGAAGTCAAGCACAACTTTTCCTTTCCAAAAGGGAAAATGTGGCCACAGTTTTACTGGTGATGGCAAAATAACACTGCTTCAGCTCTTACCAGTGATGCTAATATTGCCAGAGTCACAACAGACTATGGGAAGAACTGAGCAGTTTGTTTGGACTGCAATCAACCTTTTTCCCCCATTTTTCTAAATATAAGTGCTCTGTCCATGGTATTGCAACGCTTGTGGCAAGCAAATGTAACTGTCCACAAACTGAAGCAAATAAACAAATTTATTCCTCGAGGAGTGCAGGATTGCCAACTAAGATTTTCCTGAGCACTTTATAGACCAAATAACATCACCTGCTCATGAAGTAAGTACACCTGTGTGGCATTCATCCAGAGATTTCTCACTCCATGAGTTGCCTGTGATCAGACCGTGATTTAAGAACCCATGTTTTTTATGGATTGCTGCCTATCCAAAATTGCCAGGCAAGTGTGTTTGAGCAAACTTCAAAGCCTGTTCTGCTTGTAAAAGAATTCTGTGATTTCTTATTCACATAGCAGGTCTGAATTCCCTTATCCCTTCAACAGGAATTCACTCAACCATTGCTTATGCCTTATTTCTTTATTTTTCCTGCACAGCTTTTCTAAACTGCGGGTGAGCTTTCTTCTCTTGACAAAATAATTTCAGTTTTAAAATGAAGTCCAACTAGCCCATGAATCTTGTTTTCTGCTGTTTGTTTCAGTACAGCCTGGCTTGTAAAAACACTTGCAGAACACACAGAGTTACAAATGCTGGATCAAAACATAGGTCAGAACACATGCAACAGGCCTGGATACCTTTCCTTCTGGATTCAAAGATCTGCAAAAACCGAGGTGGGTTTGGGCCTGCCAAGGCACAAAAAGAAAAAAAATGCATTAACAAAATTTGTTCCCCCTGCGGAGGATAGATATCTGCGTATATAATTCTTGGAGAAAACCTAGCTCCACACAAAAGCCCAAGTGATTTCTTTCTTGCATGCTCTTTTTCTAACAACTAAAAAATACCTAAACTGTGCCATCCATCCCAGAGGATGGATAAACAACAGCTCTCCCTGAGATGAACCTCTTTGACTTGATGACTGAGCACAGATTTTGTGATACTGGAATGGCAGAAACACATCAATTCTTTGCTTGCTCATGGTCAGTCATTTAGGCCTTATCAGAAATTTATTTCAGTAGGATGAAAGACTTGCTATTTTTTTCTGTATCTTGCAGACACATGACTGAGACCGGTTATAGATGGATTATGGAAGGATTATGGAAAAGATGAGTTATTTGGCTCCATTTTGACACCTTGCTGTGCTTTTTATTAAAACATATTTCTAATAAAATGCAAAGAGGCATTTACATCAGCTGAGAGTTTGACCTAGGGACCTCATAGCTTTTTGTGGAGACACTGCCCTCATATAAATAGCTGTTTGTTCATGCTCTTGCTCCTATTCATTATGGTCGAAGTCTGAGCTCATGTCTGTTTCTTAATGCACAAAAAGTCTATAAATTCAGTGATGCTTGAGTCATTCTTGAGTTTCATTAAGTCAGATGTTACATTATGATAAGCCTGGACAATATGAATGTCAGCTTTTTAAGATCCTATCTCAGGGAAAAGAAAAAAAAAAAAGATTCTTTAGCTATTTTGAGCTTTGCAATTAACCACAAATGTAAATCCTCACCGTTAAAGAAACACAATATATCCCATTACCAAGGAGCAGCAAATGGGATTTAGCTTGTGTCAGGGAAGACATGCTGTCGTTTTTGTTTTTCATTACCAGAATAATTGTAGCAGATTTATTTAACCAATCATTCATCAGCTAGTTTACAAAAGCTCCTGGGGCTGCTGCAGTTGTTGGACAGTTGACAGAATTATTTAGCTGATAAATACAAAAGATAATTTGATTCAAGTACGATTTCTGTGGGACTGGGAAAAACACCGCGGTTGTTTTGTCTCCCTTTGGATTCAAAGAGGATGCAGAATTAGATCTTGGAATACAAGCTGGTTTCACAGTTGGCCTCTGGAAATATCCTGCTCTTTTAAAAATAATTTTAGTCATTAGTCCTGTTTGTAATTAAATAAATATAGCTACATTTTGCACTAATTATGCCCTCAGTCCAATAAAGCACTTAACAGGTGTATGACTTTAGAACGTGTATAGTCCTGCTGGCTTGATCTGTGCATAACAGCTTGGTTCATCAAAACACAATGAGTGCTTTAGTCTCACTAGAAGCAGTAAGTTTTAGGTGTGTGCTGGAAATTAAGCATGTGTTCAATTGCTTTGCCTGGCTGGCAATGAAAAATAGCCTGTTAAATTAGCTGCATATTGGAAAGCTGTAGTGGATCCGGGGCTGGTGGAGTAAGGCTTGGAGAGCCTCTCATTTATAATTCACTCGGAGGTACAAATGGCCTGATATAAATGCTGCAATTTGTTACTGGGGCCACTTGTTGTGGCACTTGGGATGCTGAGTAAGATTACTGCTTATGGATCAGGTGACCTAGAAAAAGGCAAGAAGATTGATCAGAAATCTGGAAAATGTGAGAAATAAGGTGAGGATCTGTTGGAGCCCTTGCTGCTGGAGGTGTCCAAGAGCAGCGCAGTGTACCCGTGGATGTCAGCTAAAATCAGCCCTGCTCTGGGGAGACCTGAGACTCTGGCTTTTGATTCCTGAGCCCAGAAAAAAGTTCTACTGATGAGTATCTGAACAGTTCCTATGTCAGTGGTTTTACCATTAAACAAAGAGAACAAATATTTCTGATCTATTTTCTCCCTTTTTACAAAGTAAATCTTACTGGAAATAAATGAAATGCGACATGAGCAGTGTGTAGACTGATTTCATTAGCCAAGAAAATGTTTAATATTTATTTTATTTGTCTTGTTGGAATCTTACCTCCCAATTGCAGAGGTAATCTGTTTTACACAGATTAAAATGAAAATTTATAGTGACATGATTTCCTGACAAGAGTCAAACATCTCAAGGGCCACAATAGTACTGCCAAGTACTACTTTTCTTTTTTCTTTTCAAAAAGCCACACTTCCTAAATGGGTTTGAGTGTGCTGAATAGAAGAAAACGGTGCAAAATAATTTCCTTTTCCAAAGATGCTCTTCTGTAAGTTGCTGTGAAGAGGATCTGGCAGACATAATCTACTCTAGTAAAGTGTGTAATGAAAAATCCTTCACTTAAAAATCGCTAACTCTTACCTGGACTTTAAATTCTTGAGTCCCCTGTGTGTTATGCAAGTTTAATTTCTTTATTTTTCAAGGAGAGAACAAGTGTTACTCTTCCATGTAGAAATCAGACATGGAAATCTACCAAGACTAGGGTAGAGGTGGAGCCAGAAGATCTGTTGTCATTCACCTTACGAATCTTTTTCCCTCTGATGCATAAAAAAAGGCCTAAGAAAACTATTCCAAATTTTCCATGCCTCCCTCCCCACTCGGAGCAGAGATTTAATTATGTATAATATCTTCCTTTGGCCTCTACATGTTTTCCTCTGCAAGATCTGCTCTTTGTCCAACTCCAACCCAAATTTATATTCCAGCATTTCACCATTTGGGAGCAAGATGTATTATTTTGTTTCTTTGTTTTGTTTTGGTTTTTTTCCTTACCCTTTCTCCTTCCCTCCCTGATGAGATGGAAGAGCCTGTGATCTGCAGTCTAAGACACCAATATTTTCCATGCTGGCTTACATCAGTACATCATTATTATTATCATTATTATGCTCCTCTTCTCCCCCTCCCCCTTATTAATTTATTTATTTTATTGCTGGTGTTAAATGGTTTTGTCAAAAGCAACTCTTTACAGACCATTAATGCCAGAGCAGATGATTGTTTTCCAACATTCCTCATGAATAATTCAAGCTGCCAGCTCACAGCCTCATCCTCAGCACTGAGGGCTCTTCTGAGGAATCAGGGTTATTAAAGGTAACAATCGTGATGAGTCTCATCTTTGAGCAGGATGTACTCATTATTCCTCAGAAGCAACCCTGTCTTGAAGCAAATCAGACAGTGCTGAGACTTCTTCCACCTCCTGCTTTTCTCTCCCCCTTCTGCTACTTTTGATGATGTTACAGCTTTTTAGTTTTTCTCATAAAGTTGAGGAATGTGAAAAATACTTTGGGACAAGTGGAAGGAAAATGGTGGGACGAGTGCTCAACAAGCAAGCTCCTTTTCTTTTTTTCCTGTTCCTCTTTCTAAACTCATTCATTTCACCAGTTCTCATGCCCCTTGCATCCTGGCTCTCTGCAAGCACTTGAATGAACATGTTTACTGGCAGAAATATTCTGGGATTCAGGGAGTGATAAGACCAGAATATTAAAGCAATAAAAACTGTATACATATTCATATACCAGGAACTTGATTATTAATCCTGATAATCTGTTCTCAGCTGTGTTTACAATGGTGGCGAAATCTCATAAGTAAATTGTGAGGTTAGTTCTGAAGCTGGCAATTGGTCTCACTCATGCCAATCATAGAAGAGAACTGGGAGAATACTTGGAAACCAGCCTATTCTCTTGGATTCACCAGTATTCAAAACAACCGTGAAACATCTAGGCTCTCCAAAATGGTATTAATATCATAGTATGGTAATAATATCAGAGTTTTTTGTTTTCTTTGCCTTGAAAGGTGATTTCATATTAGATATTCTGAGGTTTTGTGAGTATATTTGTATAAAAATACAGTAACAGCCCCTAGACTTATGCACAGCTGAGCTGCAGGTGGCTTATAGTCCAGCCAACTGTTTGCAATTTTAGCAAGTGAGTGCAGTTTAGTCCCCCTCAAGTCTAAGGGAAGCTGTTGCTCTGGGCTCTTTGGATGATAAACAGTGCATTTCTATTATAATGTACACAGCATAATTACCAATTGCTTGATATGGTTCTGTAGGTTACTGGAATGGACTCAAAAAAAGGAATTTTTTTGTATAC
This sequence comes from Oriolus oriolus, assembly GCA_013400235.1. Classification (NCBI taxonomy): domain Eukaryota; kingdom Metazoa; phylum Chordata; class Aves; order Passeriformes; family Corvidae; genus Oriolus; species Oriolus oriolus. The sequence continues at coordinate 221,333 of VXBT01008596.1, forward strand.
TTTTGTGATGCTTGTGCATTACTTTAGATTTTTTTTTTTAATGAATGTGGATTGTGTAAAAAAACCCCCAAAACCCCATTGTTCCTGCATTTGCTAGAAAAGCCTTTCAAACACTGGGAAATATCAAGGGCAGTGTTATACCAGGAGCCAGCTGAAGGAAGGAATCTTCAATAGCTGACCATAAATTTTCCAGTTAAATCCATATTTTTCTCAACTTCCCAGCCTACCTAGAATGAGTACATTGCCCCCGGGGACTGGTGCAATGCCTGCCACCGATCACATCTCCTCCATCACCGCTGCTCTGGGGATGAGGAAGGACTGGTGTCCTTTCACACCCTTTTGAGAGAGCTAAATGTGTCCTTTCCTTCCATCTATTCAGTTTATTGAAGAGGAGGTTAAGAGGTGATTTGATCCACTAATAGACAGTAGACAGCTCCATTAATCTGGAGGTGGTAAGCAAAGCGTGTAACGAGATCCAGTGGTAGGAAGGTAAAGCTGCCTGAAGCTGAGCTCTGCTGGTTTTGGCACTGAAGGTAACCAACAACCCACCCAGGTCTCCTCGTGGGTTTTCCCTCCTCCATGTAAAATACACTGTCTCGAACAGCAGCTGTGACTTTGATAGAGAAATGTCTGGTTGGAGTTTGCTGACTTCTGTTCTGCAAGAGAACAGCAAGAGAAGGGGCTGGAGAGGGACTTTTCATGAGGGCTTGTGGGGGTAGGACAAGGGTGAGAGGCCTTAAGCTGAAGGAGGGTAATTTAGATTAAATATTAGGAAGAAATTCTTTAGTGTGAGGGTGGTGAGGCACTGGAACAGGTTGTCCAGAGAGATTGTGGACTCCTTATCCCTGGAGGTGTTCAAGACCAGGCTGGATGGGGCTCTGAGCAACCTGGTCTAGTGGGAGGTGTCTCTGCCCATGGCAGAGAGTTGAAATGAGGTGATCTTTTAGGTCCCTTCAAGCCCAAAGCATTCTGTGACTCTGTGATTCTATGAACACGTTTCCTTCTGGCCTATGAATCTATGAAGGATGAGAGAAACCACCACACCTGCCCATCTCCCAGGTTTTCAGCACTTAAACGTGAGGGAAAAGACATGGTATTGTGATATTGTGTGTCTAAAGAACAGCAAACAGAGTATACCACTATAACTTCAAACTAACTCAAAAAATAAACATGGCCCTAAAATGTCTTTGTTTGTCCTAATGATTCAGACGTCTGTAAGGAAGTAGAGAGCATTTTTGTTATGGTCTTGTTCTATAATCTTCAGGCTGTGCTGCTGTTTCATCTGTCTTAGAAGGGGGCATGGGGAAGCCACGTTTACAGGAGCAGAACTCATTGCAAAGAATGCAATAGCCAATATGTTTTTCCTTGTCACCAGGACCAACACTGCCTGTTGTTAATTTTCCTGGTGGTTCTGCTGCAGCAGAAATTGTGAGCTGATAACTGCTTATATAAAGACCCTCTATAATTATTTTTCCTCCTTCCAAGATAAACTGAAGCCTAAGCAGGAGGAGGCCACAGAAACAGCAATTCTACCACTGTTCCACAATGGTTCAGCTCTGGCTTCTTTTGCTAAGCGTATCAATGAGTAGCTGCCAATCGAGCCTGTATTCCTAATTGCTGGGGCTTTAGAAACAAGGCTTATAGAGCTAATTTTAAGTAGCCAGAACTTGGAAGACAGGTTTTATTGATACAGATCTGATCAACAAGCAGGTTGGGAGCACATATGGGAAATACTTCATTTCTCTTTCTAATCCCCCGAGGCTCCTGTTTCCTGAAAAAAACACCTTGAGATTCTTTGTTTGATACATGTGACACAGCTGACTGCTCTTTCCCCTTCAAAGCATGTAGGACAGGGCACTTATTTCAGTGGTGTTATTCTGCACTGTGTCATGTTTTTAATGAAATTGGTTAGTAGGAGGTGACTGAGGCATCACCCTCCCCAGGCAGCCCCAGATAATCCTCTTTGGTTTTGATATCTGTTTTCCTTGAGTACGAAACAAGTTGTTGTGCTCCTCAAAATGGATTCTCTGCATATTCTGATTCATTTCAAGGTCACCTGGAGGACATTTGCAGCAGCATTTGATGGAGATTATGCTCTAAAGGCAGGGGCTGAAGAGCAGTTGATAAGGGTTTAAAAACATTGAATTTGTTCACTTGCTAAAAGCATAAAATCACAAGGTTAAACTTGATCGTGTTCTGTTAGCTTAGGACAATGCTTCTGTGCAAATGTCAAGTGATGTGAATATTAAGAAACCATTAGGAGTATTTTTGTCCTCACAGTGCTTTTTTGTGATATAAAATGAAAGTATTTGTAAACTCTTAATAGCTGGGAATGATGAGTAGATTACAAAGCAGCAGTTTGCTTAGAAAAAACCAAAAAAAGGGTGAAGTCTGGATTTTTAGATTTTCTAGATTAAGTGTCTTAGAGGGTGTTTGTGCCTCAAACTTTGGCCATCTAACACAGTGAGAATGAATCCTTCTCAACGATCTGTAACATCTCTAATAAGAACTTCAGGAGTGCAGGTACTAATGAACAATAAAATGGCACATGCAGGAAGGCTGAGGTTTTAGGGCTTGGGGTTTCTTGTAAGAATTTTAGTCTTTGAAATATTTAATATTCTGAATGAACTGAAAATGAACTGTAATTCTTTAAAATTTGTTAGCTAATTTAATACTTGCATTCCCACTGTGAGTTGCACGGAGGTGGTATCTGCCTCCTAAGATGCATCTTCATCCATCCTGATACCATGCAGTGCTCTTGAACACAAACTGATTTGTCTTAGCCTGTTACAGGCAAAAAAAGATGAATAGAAACATTTCAAATGTAGGCTGAGATTTAAACTAGAAGTGTCCTCAAAAGCTGGGATTTTCAGGTCTGTTTTCTCCTTCTGAAAAACCCATTAGTGCTGCTGATGAGGATCATGTGAAGTTGGTGTGAAAAATCTGTGAAAAGCCTCAGTTTGTCCCAAACAAGTCCTGAACCTCGGTGTAAAGTGGGGGAGATTTATGGTTTCAAGATGAAACCAGGTAATGCTGAAATTCTCTTGGGGTTTCAATACCAGGTGAAATATGTTGTTTATTCTTAGGTTTTCCTTTGAACTTGGTGTTTGAACTCCCAAAAAGAGATTATTTTGGGGAGTGCAAATTACTGCCAGATGGCAAAGGATAAGTGTCTGACAACCCTTCTATCCTGTAAACATTTAGTCTAGGTGAGTTTCTGGAACTGGAGGGTGGAAAAGACTGCAGGGAGGGCTGGAAGTTTGCAGCATTCCTGTCATTGTTTTTTGAGATAGCTGAACTGGCTCAGGCTACCAAAGGGTTGATGAAAACTAAGGACATTCAGAAAATAAATAGTGTTTGATTTATTTCATAGCAAAGTGCCAAGAGTTGCAACCCGCACTGCTTTGCTCTGTGAAATGTTATGTGGCAACGAGTTCCACACCAAAAATAAAGATTTGTGTAGAAATGTGCTCTTTTTAAATATTTGAAATCTACTGCTTGATAATTTTAGGTTCTTTGGCTGTGGGTTTGTTTTGTTTTGTTTTGGTTTTTTACAGGAAAAACCTGCCCTAGGTTTTCAATGGAGTGTCTTTCAGAGCTGCAGGTTTTCTTTTACGTACTTCTATAGCAGTCAGGAAAACCTGCTCATGCACAATAGGGGCCCAGAAGGTCACAAAGAAGTAAATAAGAGCAGAATATACACATTTTCAGTGGCAGCTCCTTGATTTTTCTGGTTTGGAGACATTAGGTCCTCCTCACACTTGTTCATAGAAAACTTCACAATTAGTGACAATTCAAGGACAGAACGGACTCAAGATGTTCTCTGTCAAACATGGAACAGAATTTAATCCAGCTGTTTGAGTAGTGTGAGGATGGGGCTGTGCTTAATTTTGTTAGTGTTAAATGTGTTTGTGAGTCTGCTGTCTTTAAATGCTCACACTGAAACTGGTTTTATGGCACAGATTAACCCTTCAGATTTTTGTTTTCTTCAAAGTTATGAGGCATGACAATGAGGAAGAAAAGGAAAAATCAATGACTTCTCCTTTTTCTGTGCCTAGTTTTCCAGTGAATTATTGGCCTTTTTTGTGTCTACACAATTATAGAAAACCTGTGAAGACCCTAGCTGAAATTATTGTAGTGTAATCAATGTTTGGAACATTTTTGTGGAGTTCAGTCCCTTTTATGTCAAGCCAGGCAGCACCTATTAAGTTCCAAAGCTTATTCCATCTGGACTTCTTCACTAGGTTGTCTGACTTGATGGAACAGAAGATACGTTAGATAAGTGCATGAGTCCAGAAGAAAAAATCATTGCAACATCCAAAAAAAAAAAAAAAAAAAAA